>JAVSIQ010000829.1:0-560396 GCA_038502775.1 Hippodamia convergens | reverse complement strand
AATACGTTGTTATGGTTTCTAATCATCAGTTTTATGATCAGTTATATGAAAAGTCAGTTTGACTTGTTGAATGAAAATATAGTTTGTTGAGTTCTTTTATCTCATGGTAGTCCTCAATCGAGTCCTAGTTTAACAGGTTATGGGCACTCATATCGCGAGAGTAACTGAATTTTTCTAGAATCAGTGTTTTTTTTATTTCCTGCATCTGTCATGTCTCAGCATCAGTCGCTGCCGATTGAACGTCATAAAGGACGAGAAAATTTTGACACTTGGAAATTCGCAAGTAGTCCGGCCTATCTTGAAGATTTGGAGCTATGGGAATGTATTACTGAAACAGACCCCGATAAGAAGAAAGACACGAAATGTCGTTCCAAATTAATTCTGTTGATTGAACCGGTGTGAATTATGTTCACATTCACAATACAACCACCGCCAAACAAGCATGGGAAAACCTGTCGAGAGCTTTTCAGGACGATGGATTGACAAGGCGTGTTGGTCTTCTCCGTACTCTCATAACAACAAAGTTAGAAGACTGTAGTTCAGTAGAAGAAATATGTGAACCGGATAATTACAACTGCACACAAGTTAACATCAGTTGGTCTCATGGTCAGTGATGAATGGGTAGGAACAATCCTTCTTGCCGGATTACCAAACCGTTTCGAACCGATGATCATGGGCATTGAGAGTTCGGGTACAGCAGTAACCGCCGATGTCGTTAAAACGAAACTGTTGCAGTACCTTTCCATTGTGAAATCAAGATCAGAAAATATTTATGGCGATTCGAATTCCGCTTTCTATGGTCGCAGTTCTGGAGGAGTTTCTGTGCAATCTAAGGAAATTCAGAAATACAGAAACTATGAAACAAGGCAAGCCAGATAAATATCCCTCCAGAGGTCCCCGATGTTTCAAATGTAATGGTTACGGACACATCGCTAAGAACTGTTCTTCACCTGCAACTAAGATGAGCGTGAACAAATCGAATAAGGCTGCAGGTACGTCGCTGTTTGCAGCATTTTCTGCGCAATTGTCTGATAAGAACGAATTTTTTCTGGATAGTGGAGCTTCATGTCACCTCTGTAGAAATCTTGAAATGTTAACAAATGTGAGAAAAACTGAAAAAATATCCATTACTGTGCTGCTAACAAAGAGAGAATGACGTCAGATACCGTCGGAGATATTTCATTATCAGTGACAACTTCAGGCAATAATCCATCAGAAGTAAACGTCAATAACGTATACTATGTTCCAGACTTAGAAATTAACCTGCTATCAGTGAGCCAAATTGTCAGTAAAGGACATCGCGTTGTGTTCAATAGCAATGGAGCAAAAATATTCAATAGCCAGAGGAAACTGATTGCCTCTGCCAGTTTAGTGAACAGTTTATTCAAATTGGACGTTCTACTAGACCTACGTTTGCATTATCTACGAAATGTGATATGACACTGTGGCATCGGCGCATGGCGCATTTAAATTACGATAGCCTATGTAAATTGGGTACCATTTCTAATGCTTTTAATCCTTTTGGTCAGAAACCAAGTACTGTCTGTGACATTTGCATGTTGGGAAAAAGCCACCGTTTACCTTTTCCGAAGAGTGACACCACTACTGAACAATGTTTACAATTAGTGCACTCAGACCTTGTAGGACCGATGGAGCTAGGCAGTTTAGCTGGCTCAAGATATTTGCTAACGTTTCTAGATGACTTTAGTCATAAGTCATTTGTCTATTTCTTGAAATCAAAAGATCAAGTCACCGATTATTTCAGAATTTTCAAATCGCTTGTTGAAAATCAGTCTGGAAAAAAAATTAAAATCCTACGTACTGATAATGGAGGAGAATACTGCAATAAAAAATTGAGTAATTTTTTTAAATCGTCCGGTATTGTGCATCAGACCTCTTGTCCTTACTCTCCACAACAGAATGAAAAGCCGAGCGCCTAAACCGCTCTCTTTTAGATCGTGCGAGATGTTTGCTAATTGAGTCAGGACTCCCAACCGTTTTTTGGGCGGAAGCTGTGAACTGTGCAACTTATCTTCTCAACAGGTCGCCGTGCAAGTCTGTTGATACAACTCCAGAACAACTGTGGACAGCTACGAAAATTGCCCTTCAACATCTTCGGATATTTGGCTGTAAGGCATATGCACACATCCCTGCCGCAAAGCGAACTAAACTTAACCAAGATCTAGTCCTTGTATATTTGTGGGATATTGTGAAGACACAAAAGGGTACAGGTTGTATGACCCAAAGAAAAAAATTACCTTCATATCAAGAGATGTTACTTTCTCCGAATACCAGTGGGGAAATTCATTGTTACGAAACATTCCCGATGGTACTGATAGAAATTTCTATGTGCTTCCCAACGCATCAAATTTCGAGAACAGTTATAGTTCTGAAGACAACGATACAACAGAATCACGGCCATTGATTGATGATGATTCTCCGAACAGTGAAGTACAGTCCGAAAATGATGATGACCCAGATTTTGTTCCATCAACGACTATAACATTAACAGAACAATCAACATCGACCAGACCTGAGAGAGAAAGGCGGCCGCCACACAAAACTGAGGGACTTTGTAACTTATTCAGCTTTCTCTACTGGATTCGAGCTATCGGATCCGATGTCCTATGAAGATGCGTTGCTTCGTAAAGACAAACCCTTATGGGTTGACGCGATGAAGCGTGAATTGAAGGCTCAAAATGAACAACAGGACCTGGGAACTGGTAGAACTCCCAGCTTCAAAACGAGCTCTTCCGTGCAAGTGGGTCTTCAGAACAAGAGGGATGCCAGTGATACAATAACAGGTCATAAAGCGAGACTTGTTGCCAAGGGATTCGCCCAGAGAAGGGGAGTGGATTACGAAGAAACATTCTCGCCAGTTGTCAGGTATAGTTCCATCAGATATCTCATATCGCTGGCTGCAGAGTACAATCTAGACATTCATCAGATGGATGCAGTATCTGCATTCCTTCAGAGAGCTGGAGGAGGAAATTTATATGTCCCAGCCACCTGGTTTCAGCGATGGAACTTCAAGAGTTTGTCGACTCAGAAAGATTGTATGGGCTGAAGCAAGCGAGCCGAGTTTGGAATGAAAAATTGGATTCAATTTTACAAGGTTTTGGTTTAACACAGTCGAAATTTGACTCTTGTGTTTATTATAAGATAGAAGAACAGTGTATGATAATAGTGGCTGTCTGGGTGGATGACTTGTTGATTTTTGCGAATAATAGGAAAAAATGATGAATGAGGTCAAATGTCAACTCTCAAGATCATTCGAGATGACTGACCTTGGTGAGGCCAAATCATTTTTAGGTCTTGAATTAACCCGTGATCGAAAATCAAACAAAATTTGGTTCAGTCAACAGCATTATATCGAGCAGATTCTCAACGGTTCAATATGGATGAGGCAAATCCAGTTTCTACTCCACGTCGAATGGTGACAATTTTTCTAAAATTCAGGAGCCGCGAACGGAAGGAGAAAAAGAAAAGATGAGGAAAATCCCTTATCAAGAAGCTATTGGCAGCCTCTTATTTGCGGCACAGATTACAAGACCAGACATAGCGTTTGCTGTCAGTAGTCTCAGCCGATTCAACAACAATCCAGGCATGCCACACTGGGCAGGTGTGAAAAGAGTTCTTAGATATCTCCGAGGAACCTCTTCATATAAACTGAAATTCGATGGATCAAAGATTGGACCCATTTATGGATACTGCGATGCCGATTGGGCTAGTGATCCAGATGAAAGAAGATCGGTGACAGGTTACATTTTCATAAAGTGCGATGCTCCGATATCCTGGTGCACTAAGCGGCAGCCTACTGTAGCTCTCTCAACAACAGAGGCTGAATATATGTCCATGTCTTCAGCAGCACAGGAAGCTTTATGGTTGAAAGGCCTTTCTGAAGAGATTGAGCAACATTCGAAGAGCCCTACAGAGATTTTTTGTGACAATCAGGGAGCCAGGAACTTGGCATTGAATGGTGCTTATCAGGCAAGGACCAAGCACATCGACGTACGGCATCATTTTATGAGAGAAAAGGTGCACGCGAAGCTTCTGGCTTTCACATATGTACCAACGAAAAAGATGATCGCTGACTCGTTGACTAAGGCGCTTGATGTGAATAAGTTCAGTGAGTGTATCAAGTACCAAGGAATCTGCAAATAGGGAGGGTGTTGGACAATTGATTTGCAGCATTGTTAATAAGTTAATGTTATGTTCTATGAATAATTTAATACGTTGTTATGGTTTCTAATCATCAGTTTTATGATCAGTTGTATGAAAAGTCAGTTTGACTTGTTGAATAAAAATATAGTTTGTTGAGTTCTTTTATCTCATGGTAGTCCTCAATCGAGTCCTAGTTTAACAATCTTGAATGAGCTTAAAATTACCAGCAAAAAATAAACCTAAAAGATAAAAGGTTATTCTTTGCCACTCATATTCACTAAAGTCAATATGAAAAAAGCATTCAACTGAAGTTTTACCATGCAAATAGCAGCTTTTTAAGTTCACAATTTTACCTCCTACAGTACGGAAATATTTCATTATTATTTGTCTTAAAACATCAGCAAGTGACCATACTTTTTCCAAGATATAATTATGGCTCGTTACCAGTTACCACACTAAATGACTAACCATGTAGAATCACCATTGTTTCACCAGAAAAAGATTGAATTTTATTCGAAAATTTTTGTGTTCTTTTGTTTCAGATTCTGAACAAATTTTTCATCATCATGACTTCTGGAAATATAAATGATATCATTGAAGCAGAATAAACACATGATTTTATTTTGAAGGTTTTTACTAATGACCCACCTTCTACTGATTGAAATACACAAGGTGTGATTGCAGAATCAATGAGATCCATTCAGTACAGTATACAGTGTACGGTGGATACCTAATTCCGTGCAGCTGTTAGAGTGTATACAGGGTTGGGATAAAGTATGGAACCAAGTAAATATCTTTTAAACGAAAAACACGATATTTATGAAAATTTGCAGGTAAGTGCAATGGAACAAAACGCATCTGATTTACATTTTTTTGATAATAATATACTTCCGGTTTAACCGGAAATGCCATCAACTTTTTTAATTTAAATGGGACACCCTATATATTTTTACAGATTTTGAAAGAGCTTGTTATTTTGAATTCATACATACTGAGTTTAGTGTAAAAAAAATTGTAAAAAACGAGGAATATAGCACTTTAACCAACCTCCTTCGAGTTTTTTGCATTAGAGCAAAAAACTATTTAGATAAACTAATTGATGTTGTTTGTATGCATAGTAATAAATAAACATGTACTGTTTAGTACGTCTTTTGTTCATCAAGTGTCAAATTCTAATTGACGGAAATAAATTGAACAATTTTGAATGGTTCAATTAAGTGAAAAAGAGGGTATTGAAATTTTAATGATGATCGGTTATGGTGATCGTGTTAGAACTCATGAAGAAGTGTGTTATATTTTTAATAATTTGCATCCGGAGAGAAATCCTTTATCACGCTCAACAGTAACTAAAACATTACAACTTTTTAATACTACTGGGATGGTAAAAAATTTGCTAAAACCTGGAAGACCGCGGACTGCAACGAACGAAACTGTTAAACAAAATATTGCAATCGATTTAGAAAAATCACCTCAAACTTCCACCACAAATTTGGCACTAAACCATGGTATCAGTCGACGTTCTGTAGGAAAGATATTAAAAAGTGAAAAGTATCATCCGTATAAGGTACAGTTGGTTCAAGAATTGTCATACGATGATTTTGACCGACGGTTGGAATTTTGCGAACGGCTAATGGACATCTGTAATGTCGACGAAAATTTTGCTTCTAGCATAGTTTTTTCCGATGAGGCAACTTTTTGTTTAAATGGAACAGTTAATCGCCACAACTCAAGGTATGGGTCAAATGAGAATCCTCATTGGATTCATGAAGCACATACCCAGCATCCACAGAAGTTAAATGTTTGGATGGGAATTGTCGAAAATAAGCTTATAGGCCCATTTTTTATCGACGGAAACTTGAATGGTGACAAGTATTTGGATCTACTAAATAACGAAATTATTCCTGCACTTCAACAGAATGGGCAATTACCACAAAATATTTGGTTTCAACAAGATGGAGCACCTCCCCACTATGATAGATGGGTTAGGGATTTTTTGGGATGCGAATTTTCCAAATCGATGGATTGGACGTAGAGGATTCATAGAGTGGCCTGCTCGTTCTCCGGATCTTAGCCCGTTAGATTACAGACGAAATAAATTTTTTCGATAGAAATCCTCGGACAGGTCGATTTCTGTTTCGAGGGGGACAACTTAAGGTGTAGGTTTCGAACGCATAGCGCTTCAACCCTTGCTACTACAACCCTCACCCCCAATTTTTGAATAGGGAAGATGGAGTGAATGATACCTCATTTGAAAGGTGTTTTTATACTGATTTCAGCACACAGTTTTTTCATTTTATGCATTAGTTCTCGAAATATTCTTGACTAAGCATTTGAAAATGAAGTGGTGTTTTCATGGCACTTGTAGTGTTTTTTTGTGAAAAACCTTTCAAATGAGGTATCACTCACCCCATCTTCCCTATTCAAAAATTGGGGTGAGGGTTGTAGTAGCAAGGGTTGAAGCGCTATGCGTTCGTAACCTACATCTTAAGTTGTCCCCCTCGAAACAGAAATCGACCTGTCCGAGTATTTCTACCGAAAAAATTTATTTCGTCTGTAATCTCGTCTGTTTCGTTTTCAAATGGCCACCCTGTATAACGATTATATCGATATCATGTGTAAATTACAGCATTGCTTAAACACTGGTTTCTATTGAATCTTACACATTCATTAGCACGACCACGACAGCGAAAGTGTTTTGTGGTATGCATGTTAGAACTGATATATCTGTCTGTTTATATGTTTGTCATGAATATATGGGTGATTCTACAAGAATTGGGTAACTTTTGAGGATATTATGTTTACTAAAGTTATTGAATCAAATTATTACCAATTCCTGTGTTTTTGATAACTAATCTAATGAGTATTTTGTTCCAAATCGGGCCAGTCAGTTTTCGAAGTAAATTGTGAGATAATAAGAATTTCAAATTTAAAGAACACACAACGGATTGACGAATGAAACAAACACAAAGTTTCTTAGTTTTTTTCTTAATTAAGTGGAGAACATTGCATTATCAAAGTTATTGCATATAATACAAGGTCTATTACAGATTGTAGTAAATTAGTAAGTTTTCTCAAATCAAGGATAATGATTAATGGATAGTCACTTGATTGTTCGTTTTCGGGATTGTGACATGCCAGAGGATTGACGTTTTGAGTATTAATGTTGTTTTTTATTAACTTGTATTCAAAATGGAGAAGTGTAAATGATTGGCAAAATAAAGGTTTTTTCAATGTTTGAAAATTAATTGTTATTTCAATAAAATATAATAAGACATTGTTTATAATGGCATAGAGTTACCCAATAATGATAGTATGATTATAGTAGAAATATAGAGTATACAGTAGTTTCTAGTAAAATAAGGAGCATAGAACTGTAACGGTGTTGCTCGCCCTCTCTTACCTGGAGACTCACTTGGTCAAAAGGTCCTTCGGGCGCCAGCTATTTTTTCCTAAAGGGGAAACAGCAAACCCACCTAGGCAGCTACTAGTCGAAGAAGGGTTCGGTGTTGTCTAAGGTAGTAGCGACAACCAGTGATTCATAAGACTGAGGTTTTAACATTTATTGAAACACAATGAGAAAAATTTATTTACAATATATATAGGTGCGGTCAAACTGCCAGACTGAGTATTTCAAAATGATATTAAAGGAAAATAGCAATACATATATAATAAAATGGGATGAAAACTAATATGATCAGGTAGACTTATTATGGTGACTTCGGACGGTAATTAGTTTACGAATGATTTGGCTACCAGCATTAGAACCCAATCAGGAGGTATTGAACAATGATCGAACCCAGTGTTTCTCTGCTTCGGACCCCTACTGACGGTTTCGGTAATCCCCAGTCATCCACCTGATGTGAGTCTCCACTCCGTGTCAGGTGTGTGGCTTAGGATTTCAATCGGACGGCAAGAAAAAGGGGTTCAGTACGAACGTGCAAAACCAATTGCATCGAAACACTAGATTCTCATAAAACGGGAAATGGTTCTTACCTCAGGGAACTCACTTTCACTCTCGCGGAACGGTAAGTAAAAAGAAAAGGGAACTGAAAGTACTTTACTACTAAAAACGAAACCCCAATATCGCACACTAATGTTTCGAAAATCAAATCGTAACTCAACTCAAAATCAAAAGAAGAATAAGCTGAAAAGTGAAGAATAAACTCGGAGTCTTTAAGAATAAACAGGAAGTCGACTAGAAGTTAGAAGTAGTCGCAAGGTAAAACTGAAGTAATCAAGGAATAAACTGGAAGTGAGTCCTCATCGGCGAGTATCTCCCTTTTATAACCTTCGGGGAGGGGGCAGAAAACATCTGTGAAAAATCATCAAACTTCTCGAATATTCCAGGCGGTAAAAATCTCTCCGGTTTCGACTTATCGAAGATTTGAGACAAAAAACCCGATAATCAGAAATAAACAGCGTTTTTCATATCTGTCCCCACTATGAAAAACGACATCATAACATCGTCCGATACTTTTTCATCTTAACGTTTTATTTCTGATTTTGTGAAATGAATTATTATAAAACGAAAATATTTAAATAAATATGCGGACGGAGAAATTCGGAAATGAAAATGATTTACTTGTTTAAATATGAAAAAGGAAATAATTATTCTGATATTATATATGAAAAAAATTAAAATGAAGTCTGACTTTTTCTCACAGAAAATTCATACTTCGTTACAGAACTAAAAATTCCACACTTTCATTTCATTAGCACTTCTGCGAAAGTATTATGTGGTCTGCCCAGGGCCGTCGAGGAGACGGTAAAGACGGTACAAATTACCGGGGCCGGGGCTAGAGCCTTGAGAAGATAGAATTTTGCATTCATATTTAGGTATGAACACCTAAAAAGGAGTTCGCGACTTCTATCAATGTTACCGAACAACAATATTTACATTCAAGTTAGGTTTGTCTACCCCTTAAGTATTAGAAAGGGCAATCGTAAATACTCGAATCAGCAAAAAATAATAAACTAGAAAATTGACAAATCTGGGTGATTCATCATGAAGGAAGAGGGAGAAAAGAGCTCCTTTGGTCCCACAATCTTTATTTTCTGTTAATTTATAGTTAACTTGTATTGGTATGAGAATAACGTAGATGACAATAATTATTTTTTGCTTTTTTCTAGATGTTAACATTGTAGCTTGTATCTTCAGAAGATTGGTTTGAAAAGTCTCAAAACTAGTAGGTAGTAGGTAGACTTCAGATGGTCATGGCACAAGATGGAACCGACCCCGTTGCTCAAGAAGCCAGATGGTTCTTACTCTGAGGAAGATGAGGAGAAACGATCGATTCTTCTTCTTGAAACAAACTTGCCAGATAGTGAATCCATGAGTGGTACTGAAATAGCAATGGAACACTCCAAGGTTTGGGATATTGCAAACTGAATATGTTATTAAAGGGCAACGACTTGTATTGGCAGTGAGAGTTTAGCCGTATAATTCAGGAGTGGATTTCGTGTTTAGGATTCCGCCGCGGATTGAAACGGAGGATATTGGCCGCGTTCACCGAACGTAACAGTTGTGGAACTGTTGCGGAATCGTCCCGTGGCACATACGCTACAAACTCAACACGTTCTGGAGAAGCGGGCATTTTGGGAGAGCTTTCAATTTATGCTAGGTAGCGGTAGCGGAGTAGTGGCAAAATCTTCGGTGAACGCAACCATTCTCTCATCTACTGAAGATTACAATGGATCAAATACCTAGAAAATGAGAAGAACTTTGAGGGCGGTAAACGGAAACCACCCTGTATCAGTTGAATGAAGGCATCAAAGAGAACTCTTGTGTGCTCCAGATATCAAAAAATTAGTTCAAAGTGTTAGTGCTGAACGCATCTAGAAATTTGGATTGAAAAACCGAGAACTTCAAACAAGAAAAGTGAAGAAACAAAAGGCAATAGTCTTGATATAGAAAACTTTTTTTTTTCAATTTGGGGTTATTCATGGTGAGAGACTTTTTGCGTAGGAAGAGACTATAAGAACATGAATTCACAAATTTATTCTATATAATTAATATAAATTCTGACAAATTAAGAAGTTGTTCTGAATACAATTGAGGCAGATTTTTGATCATCGGAATTCTTGAAACATTTTATCGATGCCTTTTTGATTATTTAACGAAGAATAACACGAGCAATTTCGAAATATACCTGAAAGAACAAGAAGTATCATCTGGTTCCCTTGTTCGTTGATAAAATAAGTGGAGGCACTTCACTACTTTGTTTTATTAAGATTTCTCATGAAATACTTCAGAAGGCAAAGTTTGTTGTAAGCGCAGAAACTGTCGTGGTGTACTTTACCCTGAATTTAATGGGTGATTTTATGTGTTTTTTTTTAAATCTTTTCGAAAAAAACACATAAAATCGAGAAAAATGCACGAAATATTTATTTGAATCGATAATACGGTCCATATAATTTAATATTTGAAGATTATTTCACGCAAATGTGGACCGCATCTGTAGCCTAGAGTGATCCTTCCGCTCAGTCCAATTTTGATATACTGTTTCAAACATTTCGGCCGGTATCTCACGAATGAATGCTCTAATGTTGTCTTCCAATGCGCCAATGGAACCGGACTTCTCAGTAGAGGTACGAGACTTAACAGATGCAGATCCTTTTCCTATAGTGATGGGCGCCCGTAGGGGGAGGCCAGGGGGGGCCGTGGCCCCCCTGAGATTTTGATCTGCTCCTTATTTTCGAGCAAAACCGAATACTGATTTCGCCTGCGCCTTATCAAATCATTTTTTGGCCCCCCCTGAGAAAAAATTCTGCGGGCGCCCATGCCTATAGTGCTGCAAAATTTCTCAATGGAGTTAGGTTGGATTTTGGATTTGCATTCAACAATGCGGAACTTTACTGAATGTTAACTATTTTTTCTGTTTTTTTTGTGTTTATAAGTTTATATTTTGGTTGGAGCAGTGTGAATGTTTATTTTTAGTGTGAGAGTAGTCTTATACTAAACTTCGTTTCAGTTGGATTCCCAATTCGATTAAGACGATAATAATTATTATTACCATTAAAATAGGCTAACGCTTTATGGAAAAGCATACTGTTGAAAATTGAACAATGCACCCCTCTGACCTCGCTCTGTATCCGCTCATGGCAAGTTTATAGGCGATTTCGATTGACTTTGGTTCATGGTTGGTTCATCGATTGGTCCGTCAGTTTTGGACCAACCGCATTCGAATGACAAATTTTTGACGTCTCGAATCAGCTGTTTCGCCAAAACTTGAACCGTACTCGAAAGCGCGGTTCGTTTGACGTTGTCATTTATGAACCGAGCGGTCAACCGTTAACCAACCAAAACAGCCATTCGAAATCGACTTATATCTTTGCTCTCCGGAAATCAGCTGATTGATTGAAAGCATCAAATTAAACTCTCTCTATGATTTGTCACATATTCCCCTTTTTTTCGAATTTAAATCAGAATTAATAAAATATATGAGATGTATACCGATATTGAGCTGGTCCACATTATTTGATCAATTGAGAAAAAATCAATCAGAAAAAATATCAAAAAATTAATGTTTGATCGATTACTTCCTACCCATTTCTGAACCTGCTTCTAGTCTAAGTGATCCCCATTCCCATGCAACAATTCTTGGACGAGGATCTGCACAAACCACCATACTCAACCTGGCGTTTTCCCCTCTTTCCACGAAGACTTCTGGTACAGTAGTATGTCGAAGAACCTGTGGAGCACCTGAAAATAAAAACATCTTCAGAGTACCATATATTCGAGTAGAGAATTACTTTTACAGGATATATTTTTCACAGTTGTCATCAAAATTATGCTGATAACACCTGATGGCATGTAAGGTATCAAATACTCATGAATGTTGATACACAACATTCTGAACATTCAACAAGAGCAGACGTATCGAATAGAGAGCATGTGTGTGTTTTCCGGAACGACAACCTGTACTACGGGCGGGAGGAAGGGTAAAAGTATCATCCTCATGATTAGGATTGACCCCAGAACAAGAGAAGGCCTGAAGGGTGAGGGATGTCACCTGAACTTTTGGCGCATCCCTGTCTCGGGGCTGAAGAATGAATGTGCCTATTCAGACTCCAAAGGGGAATACCCTCATATTGAATTTGAGGAAAAAAAGGAGGAGATGAAGGGAGTGGAGATTTATGAGGACTGGATAAAACTGTTTCTCACCCTGAAATAATAAAAACCTTCACCTCCTATAGGATACTGAAAGTGAACCTGCATCACGTAAAGTCATTGCAACGTTATTTGCGAGGCTGCAGGTGAGCATTGCTCTGATCCAGAAACCCTGGATCAATATCAGGTCAAATCATGGGTGAACTGATCTATGATTAGAGGCAAGTATCCTCACGTGCCTCTATGCTGATATGAAGCAATATTAATTATATTTGTGTTTCAGAAAACATGTCTCGGGACCTGACTCCAATCTTGGTACATTTTGACGTTGGAGGAATTGGCCGAGATATTTTCATAGAATCTCTATTCTCCGCTAATGACGGGCCAATAGCACTTTCCAGAGGAAGTAAAGCTGCTAGTAAGGTACTGCAAGAGCAGAAGGCTGCCATTCATAATAGGATGAGGCAATGCGCATAATACTATTTGGAGAAGAACGAACAATAACGCCAGAGGTGGGTGCTAACTTGAATATCTCTTAGCTAACAATCTCGAGACCTTAAATGTGGGGACTGCACCAACTTTTGTCACGGAGGTGAGAGAAGAGGTTCTTGACGTGACAATCGTCAATGCTGCTGCCACTTCCTGGAGAGTGATGGACGAACCATCACTCTCAGATCATAGAATTATCGAGTTCAGGGTGGCGGGACATACTACCTCCTCGCTAACAATTCGAAATCCCAAAAAACGAGTCATCTGACACATAATTTAGAATGAATTTGAATGGGGCGGGGAAAAACACTGTCATAACGATCTGGAGGACCACGTAGAGCAGGTCAGTGTGGCAATGATGGAGGCTTTTCACACTAGCTGGCCACTGACTAAGGCCCAACCAAGTAAGGCTTGGTGGAATAAGAATCTGTCAAATGAAATTGTGTGCACTGTTGATATTAGACGTGTTTATCCGAGCTCCTGAATTTTCGCATATTATTACATATGAACTTCAATACATTTTTTGATCACGGGAAAATATTTCTTTTCTGGTGAAACTTCATTACTTTCTCATTTGATTTGGGCTTTTTCTCCCGATTGACTTTTCCGCAGAGATTAAGAATATTGTTTGAAGCGAACGCCGCAACATATGATCCCGGTTCGTGTCTATTTATGATCACGCGTCAAGCGCATTTCACCTTCCTCAGGTGTGAGCGGCAACGTATGATCTTATTACCGCAAGTATCAGTTACTTTACACCGTTTGTCTTGAAATTAGCATCCATCTAATTCCGTGGCCTTCACCATCCTTTGTGTGATAGTCTTTCTTATGTGCCCAAGTAAGTGAAGAGACTATATTTGTTGATCCCTCCTCTATCATTTCTGCCGATTCTTCATTCGAATAAAGTTGAACATGCCGCCTACTTGTTATAGTTGCTTCGCTAACATTACAAGTTCTGGAAGAGTAATTACCTGAGCTTTATGCACAAAGCATGATTTGATGAGGCGCAGGCGAAATCAGTATTGGGATTTGCTCAAAAACAAGAAGGGAATCAAAATCTCAGAGGGGGCCACGGACCCACCTGCCCACCCCCCCCCCCTGCGGGCGCCCATGACTTCAGGATGATGAGGCGAGGGTTCAGGTGGTCGAACTCAATAATCTTCGTAAGGAATTGAAGAAGAGACAATCGAGCGGAAAGAGTAACTTGACTATAAAATATGTTTATGAGACTCCAAAAATAATTTCACAAGCATCAACATCTACGAACCCAAAAAACTAACTGAGGTCCAAACTTGGCCATTGTTGTACAGCAATGTCCAGTCACTTTCTTCCCAATTTTCTGAAATTCTTATCTACGTTCAGGTGCATCAGCCTATCTTCCTTCTATTTACAGAAACCTGGCACAAGCTTACGATAAGCGACTCAACTTTCTCTATACCTGGATACACTTCATATCGCGACGATAGCAACCTATCTATAGGATACTGTGGGGTTTGTGCTTTTATATAAACAATTCTCACAGTGAGTATAAGAGATTTATTCGGCAAGAAACAATGAGAATTCATCCTGATAGTTTTTGGCAGTTTGAGAGAGACAGAAGAGGTAGTTTCCGCATTCCAGGTAGGATGATTGGTGGTTCCCGGGTCATCGAGGGGGCAAAGAATATAGCCAATGCATTTGGTTCCTACTTCAGTAGCGTTTTCGATTATGTTGGAACTGTGAGCGGAGCCATGTTCCCGAAATGCGCTCGATCTTATGTTTCGGTCAATGCAATCACGGAGGATCAGATACTAAGGGGAGCGAAAAAGTTGGGGGACAGGGCAACGGATTGTCTGGGTGCTCTATCGAAACCCCTGCGCCATATTTTCAACTCAATCTTGAGTACAGGTATATACCCAGACATGTGGAAGCTCGCTAAGGTTGTTCCCTTATTGAAGAAAGGAGATCGATCATAAATTGGAAATTATTGGCCAATATCTCTGTTGTGCAACTTCTCAGAGATTTTCGAAATTATACTATATGATGAAATCTATCCGGTGTTGAAGCACTCGATTGGCGTTTAGCAGCACGGATTCATGAGTGGGAGTTCATGCATTACTAACCTCGTTTGCTTTTCCGAGTTTTTGAATCGTAGTCTGGATGGAGGTCATTAGGTGGATGTGATGTTTGCTGATTTTCAGAAGGCCTTCGATAAGATCTGTCATGGGATTCTCATTGAGAAACTCCGATATGAATACGGCTTTTCGGATGCATTGTTGAGGCTAATCGAGTCTTACTTGTTCAACCGTCGACAATATGTTCAGGTTGAGACCTTCCGTTCACTGGAGTATGTTTCCACGTCCGGTATACCTCAGGGATCTAACCCTGGCCCGCTATTGTTCATACTCTTTATAAATGATGTCATTGATGTGATAATGAGTACAAAGCTGATTTTTGCTGACGGCTTGAAGATTTTCCGCAAGATAGCGAGTTCAGATGATTGCAGGAGTCTCCAGGAGGATATAGACCGTCTATATCAGAGGTGTATCGTTAACAAGCTCAACCTCAATATTTCTAAATGTAGTGTGATGTCTTTCACGAGGAGTAGGCAACCTGTCATGTTCTCTTACACAGCTTGCGGTGAACAGTTGGCAAGGGTGGCTGAGGTGAGAGATCTGGGTGTGACTTTTGATAGTGAACTCACCTTCATTCCACACGACGATTCAGAGCAGATTGGACTATGCCTCTATAATGTGGAACCCAATTTATAACCGTCATAAGCAACTCATTGAATCAATCCAGAATTTCTTGAAATATCTCACTTAGAGGGAGGATGGGTGTGTACCCCGTGAGAGGCTCCGATTATAGCTTGATGTTGAAAAGGTTAACTGTGTCTTCTCTGGAGGATAGACGAAAATAATTGGCAGTGAAATTTTTGTATAATGTTCTGAACAACATAGTTGATTCTCCTCCCATACTAGCTATGCTCAAATTCACAGTTAGAAGACAGAATTCCAGATCAAAGGAGCTGTTTTATTTGTCTACACCTAGGACCAATCTGCTCTTGCAATCACCGATTGAATTTATGTGCCGAACCTTCAACCCTATCTCTGTGGTTTGTGAAGTAAACTCTGATTCTCTGTCATGTATTGTTAGACTTGTCTCAGTACAATATGGTGTTTAAGCTTTGGATCACTTATGACCTTCTTTCATTTGATGGTGTAGCGCTCGGTTGTTCATTCAATAATCTATCTGTTGTGTAATTTTTGCATTTATATTGAGTTTAGATTAATTTCCTGTAATTGGGTTTTTTTCTTGTAGGAAATAAATTATTAATTCTGTACTGGAGACCTTTCAAGTCGGCGTTTCTCATAATGACTTTCCTGGAATCAAAAACCTTTTTTCAAGATCTCGAATACTCATTTTTCTTATTTCTTGGTTGCATTCCTTGTCCAGCCGATATCGATCTTAGCCAGTTCCTTTTTGACTCATCACAGAATTGTGACAACATATTCATCGCATGATACTTCAATCATATCTGCTTGTACGTAGTACCCTGATTGTAAATCAGGGTTATCAAATTCAATAGACTGCGACCATGGATAGATGGTGGAGTGTTGGAGATGGCCCGGAAAAAGAAATCATTATGGCAGAGGTATCTTCGTACAAGTTCGAGCGAAGATTATGAAACTCATCGTTCCTACTCTAACCATGTATCAGAGTGTATAAAACAAGCAAAAATTATTTCTGAGAAAAGGTTGGTTTCGTCAAAAAACAAAAAAAACTTTTTCACATACCTGAGAACGTCCATGTCCAGTGAGGTTACATCTATCTCTATGATTGAAATCAATTTCTGTCGATATATTATTGAAAACGATTTATAATCTAAATCATAGATTTATACTTATAAGCATTAGTATTAATCTATTATCTAAATGATGATGGACAAAATTAGACCCACATCAATAAAGAAATAAAAGGTTTGTTTCGACCAGAAAAGTTAATATATGTTTTCCCTGAATCATCTCATGTTGGTGTGATTTCTTGGCAGTTTATGGAATTTTTGTAATGATATGCTCATAAAGATTTTTTTTTTTTTTGGTTTTTTGTTTTTTGTATTTTCTCTTTTTGTTCAATTTTGTATACATATTTTCATTATTGTATGTTATGTTCGAATGCAATTGTATTCTACAAGGGTTAAGTGGTAGAGCACCTTTGGGTGAACTTCCCCTTGAGATTTCAACTGAAATAAAGACGTTATTATTATTATTATTATTATCCTACTTTGTGAAAGAGTACTCTAGAACTTTTCCATATATTGAAAACTGTCTCAAAATTTGGAACTATGATTCTGAAAACATCAAAATCTTTGAAATAAACACATTTTTAATGTTCAAGAAGTTGGAATTCATTTCACTGTGGTACATAATCTGAATATTTTCAGAAGAATTGATAAATACTCCTGATGAAGAATAAGGAATCATCAGGAGAATAACCATCTGAAAAATTTGGATTATTTGAAGGATATCCCTGTGTCGAAATGAGAGTGCTGCTCCCACTGTGATAAAACTCATATCGCAATAAGTGAATCTATTAAAAAAACTAGACGAATTATTAATTCGTCTTCGAGCAAAATTCTATTTGTTGATTATATACTGTCTCATTGAAAAACTTGCATAAAACAAAATGAGTATTTACTCATTCAACACAAAAAGTAATAGATTTTGACTTTTGCCTCCTAATGGCGGAATTTACCACGTGACAAGGAATAGCCAATAAACGATGAGACATCAACGTGTCGCCACTGTTTTGAATAAAGTCACTGTAAGTAAGATCAGTGAACCGGTGGTTCAAAATAAGTACAATAAAATATGCAGTACTTCCTGGAAACCGAGAACGACTTTGATGAGAAGTTCTCATGCTCCTTCTCCATAGATCCGAATAGCCCACTTCCTGATGTTAAGGTACCCTATTGTTGCACCACTGACATTTTGGATGTCGAGATTAACGAGGACATAGTTGCGAAATATCTGCTACGGTTGAAGACTAACTTAGCTCCTGGTACTGGTATGGATGGTTTGACGGCACAACTTCCCCCTGAGTTCTATTTTTCATGCTTTCTCAATGCCACTAAGTTCCCAGCGACTGGAGAGAATAGTCATATCACTAAGTTTGCCACGTAACAACACATAATTCCTGATGAACAGCACGTCTTCACTCCAGGGCGCTCGACACTCACCAACCTGATTCAATGCGTTGACGATTGGACTAGAGCTTGGGACATGGGCATTCGGGTGGATGTGCTCTATTTGGATTTCTCCAGGGCTTTTGACAGGGTTCCGCACCAACGCCTTCTACACAAACTCAAACATCTGGGCATAAGAGGCAGACCGCTTTCATGGATAGAGTCTCTGCTATAGAATTGGTCCTTCCAAGTCAGAGTCGATAAATCATTCTCTATTGATGAATCTGTTACGTCTGGTGTGCCCCAGGCTCTGTACTCGGACCCATCCTATTTCTTCCTTATACTTCAGACCTTCCACGCTTGCTCCCCACTCGAGATGCTCTATTTTTGCAGACGACACGAAATTGTACAACTTTTCTCTTTCTCATTCGCAAACCCTTCAGGTCATTGTCTCTTGTTGTGATTGCCGTTCCGCTTTCAGTCTCTCTGTATCAGCACTCATAGTTCTTTTAATTTGCAACACATGCTATTTAATAAATTTCAGAGCTAACCTATAACATAGATTACCATATGCGTCCTATTTAAGAATTAAATAAATGAAAATAATAGATGTTTACTTGAATTAATCCACAGTTTTTGTGATGATTTCCGAATATGATTTTCTTTTCAATTATGGTGTAGTCATTACTGAATAATAAATAATAACCTCATCCTATCACTTGACAATACTTACCATGTACTTGAAGAATGATGGGCTCACTAATCTCTATTCTCTCTTCTCCTCGGATTATATTTCTAACTTTACAGCTGTACTCCCCTTGATAGTCATAGGTTACATTTGATATATACAATTTAGCATCTCTGGATCGCTCAATAACCATACTTGATGGTGATGGAAGTTTCTGCAACCACTGATATGTAGGCGGAGGATTTCCTTCTCCCATGCATTCAAAACCCATTGGTGAAAATAATATTGCAGTTTTGACTTTGTCCCTACCCACACTTACAACTTTTGGAGGATCTGGAAAAGAAAATTGCATTGCAGCAAAAATTAATCAAATTAGCCGGTTGAATATATGACTATATCAATAAAGAATAGTTAAAAAATTGTGAATTTCAAATATTAATAAAAACTTTTCTAAATAGATTATTGTGAATTGAATATTTGGATGCCTATTGTTGAGGTGGATTAAGAAAGCCTCCGATTTTCCATCTCCATAACACCAAACGACTAAAGTATCATCTACATAACGGAGCCATGTTGATTGTTTCTTCGACATTAAGATAGCATTTCTCCATGAAGAAATCTGCAATCGCAGGACACAAAGATTTTACTATAGAGATACCGTCTCATAAAACTCGCTTTTTCACTGGAAGTAGTTGAATTTTGAGCAAAGTTCTAACAGCTGTGCCATGTGTCATTTGGGAATAACTCCGGATACGTTGTTAAACGATACCCTGATAGGAATTTATGTGAACAGAGACCACATCAAAATTTAAGAGACCATTATTGGTCCCAATTGGATGCTCTGTAGCTTTTCCACAAACTGAGTAGAGTCCTTGACGAAAGTTTCCCCATTTCCCCTATTTCCAGTTCCAGTGAGGAGCTTTTGCTTCACAAAATTAACTTTTTCGAAAATGAAAAATACATTCTCTTACAATATCATATATTATATAAGGTGAAAAGACAAAGAGCATGAAAGAACTCAACAGATCAAGGACTGCCAGTACCAACATTATCTATTATTGAAGTATATCATTCATCAAGGATTGATTAGCAAATATTGTCTTTCTTTTTCTCACCCAAGTTTTCATTTTAATTTTTCTTCTTTACGCATTCTATAAATCTTTTATTTTCGTCGAAATTTCATTATCAATGCCTGGGGCGCATTACGTGCAACGTCTCTGGTCAATTCGTTCCTTCACTCTTGGAATCCAGTAGTGAGTGTTCCTTTTTCTAGTTTCATAACAATGTTTTCAGTTTAATCTTTTTAGATCAGATTGCAGTTTACTTTTCAAAACCAATCTTCTTTATTTTATGTAAAATTCACAAAGGGCAACATATGTTATGATGGGGTATCTGAAATTTGGAAAAAGACGTCTTAGTTTCCGAACTAAGTTGTCTATGCGCTTGTACATTTTCAATTGTCTGTCAATTTTTTTAACCAAATATTTCATATACTCTAAGGAAATTTTTACCTGGGTAAAATTTAATTATAGCGCATATATTGGGACATTAGTGGCAAATTAATTCGTTTACCTAAGCTGTCGATTTCAAAGTTAATGAGCAAATTGTTACGGTTACTAAACAGTATAGTAACGAAAAGTCTCCAGATAAATTTTTAATATCCCGAAATAGTGTGTTCAATTATCTCAAGAATATGATTTTAATAGATATGTGTTTAATAACTGCAAATAAGGTGTAACTATCACAACCATAACATAAATGATGCATAAAAAACTCTATTTTGGCAATGTTCGGCACTTCCGATTCGCCTCGAAGTCTGATTTGTTGCGTATCATGATACAAGAAATACCTTGTATCATGGTTGCGTATCATGATACAAAGAATTCAAGATATGATCTTCCGGCGAACGAAAATGAGACCAGTTTGCGCACCGCGTCATCTGGAGAGTATTCTCTGGCGGGTAAATTGAAATTCAAACAACTTCGTGTTTTAACATACGTCAAATTGTATCTTCATAGAGATTTTTTATCAGATAAACGTTCTTTTGAGGCAACTTTTCCAATTGAATTGATTAAGCTAAGAATATAGCAATAATTAATTCATATTTTGGGAATCATTCCTAATTTAAAAAAATTCTGGTTTAATTTGAATTATATTTTTCATTAGGCTGAAGGACCTAAGTTCGATGGCTAATGAAGAACTGTTATTATTTTATTTCTCATGGGTTTTTATTAGATAAGCGTGCTTTTGAGCAACTGTTGTAAAAGAATTGATTTAGCTAGGAAAATAGCATATATTTACTCATATTTTGTGACTCATTTGTCTGATTTCGAACGACAAATTTTCTAATTTGGAGAATACTCTGAATTGACTAAAGCCGTCTCTAAGATAATTTATTGTTGAAAATAGCATGAAAATATATGAGACCGGCTAAAGGACCTCGATCGATGGCCTGTTGACTTTGTCAATAAAGATCTATTAGTAGTAGTAGGTATATGAGACGTATCATGAAAAGCTTTCAAGATTTTTCGATTTTTATTATCTACAATGAGTTATTCAGAATTATTGTCGTTAAAGACGAAGGAACAGAGGAAGAACAAATATATTTTGATATTTTTCTATATTTCCCTAAGAAGATTGAAACAATTGAAAAATGTTTCGGACCACAGGCTCCCAACGCCCAACACTTGGAATGCATTGCAGGAAAAAATGTAGTAAACATTTCAATTAAAAAATGGAAAATAAGATAAAACTTATCAAACGAATAATACCGACAGACAAGAATTTCCTAAAACTATTGTTTCCAAGTTCGGAATCACAACTATGAAAATATTATATTAATCCTACCCTTCAAAATGCACAAAGTTCAAAAATTCCACAATTTTTAAACAACAATATCAATATTTACATATACATATACAATGTTGAATGAATGAAAATAAAATAATGTTTCATTTGAAAAATAAGTTGGTCCTTCTGTTCTCGTCAAAGATAAACGCTTGTTGTCTTCTTGGATCGTAGTTCTTATTTCAAAATTCTACACATTTTCATCCAATTATAGCTGAATCATCTGAAATCTCGAGTTTCAGCGAACAATTGAGTCAAAAATCATTTTTCAGTAGAATGCATTTTTGAAAACTTAGTAGGTAAATCCTTTTTTTCGTTCATTTGTAGTGTTGAAATCGTTTCTGAGTTTTTCTCTTCAATATCGTTTCAAAGAAGCATAATCCATATGCTAATTCTATTCCTTGCATCTTCTTCGGCACTCTTGCATTACAGTAATTAAACTATCAGTCATTGACCTCGAAGCAACAAATCATTTCATAATTTTATGAGAAAAATTTAACTTACAATTTAAAGAAAAACAGCACACTGCATCCAGTCATTATCATCAAATTTTCCTAGGACTCCGCATCTCAAAATTTACCCTAGAGTTTGAATGTGAAAAAAGTTTTGTTTTGTAGCAAGCTTTTGCCTTTCTGACCCACTGCCATTCAATGATCCAGAAGATATTTTGTGAGCTATATTCAATTCCTTCCACCTGCTGATGATATCGTCATATCAACGAAATGTATTCGACAAGTTAATAGTCAATTCCCTACGAAGTGCTTAATATTCTCCGCCTAGCTCTGAGACCATTGCTAATAGAAAAGCCTGCATTTTCAGCAAACACAACCATTTTGAGTGATTTCTCTTTTTTATCTGATCTGATATTCAGCAGTAGATATTGTTATAATTTCTTAAAGATTCGATCGGTACAGTTTCATCGGTCACCCAATGAATCTGATGTGACATCATAAAAGATTTTTCTAACTTTTCCCCCTGAAAACAGTATATTCGATGAATCTGGAATTTGAATTAACTTTTTCCTTTTCGGAGCATTCGTACCCAACTTAATTCGTGGGGATGATGATGATGACACATCTATTTCATAGATAGGTATTCGTGATGATGAATTCTGGACTATATCAATCATTAGCATTTAAGTAATCACTACAAATGAATATTGTTGTAATTTCTTAATGATTCAATCCCCTAATTTTCCAATTACTCACCTATTTACCAAAGAATTTGATATGAATCAATTTTTAACGTATGCATCTATCGAGGCTTCTGTCAACATGATTTTACCTTTCGTTACTCAATGATTATTTTGAAAAAGAAAGATTTAATGTAAGTACTGCATCTTCTTTCGAAAAATGACATTCTCTTGATGAAGATCTTATGAGCTTAAACTACAAATCTATAACATAACTGTTTCCTGAAAAATGTTTTGAACATATTCTGCTGTTTGAAGAAATAACTTCGTCATTTTGTTTGCAGCCATTATCCCAGCTTTATTCAGCTTCATCGTTCTTGATGACTGTTATATCATGATTATAATCATAGTGAGTATCGATATAATTCCTATCCAAATACAGCATTATTAGTTCAAACCGCCGATCAGGGGTAATCAATATGTATGATGAAACTCTATAAGCAACACTTGTCATGGTTAATAACGTCCGTAATTCATAGACTGGAATTGATATCCACGAGAACTTCCGTTCAACAACAATTTATGCATAACTCATTTCATATAAGTATTGGAAATGGTAGCAGAATAATTAATTAACCGAATTCGCGATTATTAAATCTGAAGATTGAATTAATTCATGATCCAAAACTACGAATGTAGGTACTTAATTCCGTGAAACCTGATGATATAGAAACTGAATCTTTGCAGATCATGAAAAATTACCTACGAGAATAATTTAATTTTTGAAAAATATTTTATTATATAATATCTGGTGATAAGTTTTTTGACAAATAATATCTATGACATAATTCAACGCTTTTTACATTATCTGACACCATAAGTGACAATAGTTACGTGAAACTGAATTCGATGGAACCCTCGAGTGACGAATTCAGTTGATGCATCATGAATAGTTTAGTATGAGGATATAATCCTGATGATAGAATATTTGTTGGATTGTTACAAATAACAATCCAAAGACTAGTTTCATCATCTTCTCGGTATGCTGTTATCAACGTTCTGGCAAGAATTCGCATGCCGCCTTCAGGGTGGTGAGAACCGAAGAACTTGAAATTGTGTATACGAAAGATCACGCAAATGCAAAACATTTCATATTAAAGAATCTGAACGCCCTCTCATCATGAGATAGGAAAAGTATCAAAAACTGGCTCATCGAAGAGAGACCGAAAATTAAAAGCTCGCACAGTAAGCATTAGACAAAATGGAAAAGAAGGAAAATGTGAGAATCATCCTTCATGGCTATCACTGAAAATCCCATAAACATGCCCCAAGAATTGAACCAACTCAAAAAAAATGATCAAGGTGAACAGCTCCGCCTCAGCCGACATAAACAGAATGGAAACAACAGTATCTATATCATTCACGAATTGTGTATCAAAATTACTATAAATTTGATCAGCTCTACTGTTTTTTTTCATCATTCAAAATTTGACATATCTGAAATAAGATATGAATTCTAAATTTTTCGAATATAAGTTTTTATACGATTCAGTAATTTATGCATTGAAAAATGTTGGTTAGCAAAAATTTGACAGATAATAAATTAATCCGTGATAGAATATTAATATGTTATGATTGCATATATCCAAAGAACATGAAAACTGTTTGAAACTGAGGTAATCCTGCACGATTAAGTTCTACAAGTTGCGGCAGAATTAACAGATTTGCCACAGAATTAAAAAAAAATTAAATTCAGAGATCGCTCACTGGTTTTTAGTTCATAGAAATATATGGCATTCTTTTCGAATAATTCATTTGAAGAATCATACTTCGCATACATACTTGTTGCTTCTTAAAAAATTCATCTTCTAGTTCACGAAATATACAACTACTCAATTTGTAGAATTTTACATGTATTCTATTGTTTGAAATATCTAATTTTCGCAAACCGAACGTTTAAACTACACTCTTTCAACAAATTATGGGCAGTCCGTCTTCTTGTGGGAAGTTCCATTTATCGTTTCATCATTCTAAAGAAAGCCAACAAATTCAAACAATTCATTTTACTCTTGGTTGAACAACCGGTTTACTGTTCAAATTCAAAAAACCGATTTGCATTAAAGGGATTATTCTCTTTGATTTAAGATTTATTTCATGATCCTAGAAAACTCGTCATCTGTCATCCCTGTGAAATTTTGCTATGTTTGAGATCCACCAATGTTCGTTTAATTTCAGAAAATTCCATTAAAAAAATTAAATACGTGAGAAATTCGTCCAAAGCAACAAAGGATTTCTCATAATTTGTTATTTTTTATTCGAAAGTCCAAATCTTTTTAAGTACTAGATGTTATTGAATCCATTCGGCTGAACATAATATCAACTTCAGTATCCAATATCTCTTTTTTCTGGGTGATGTTTACAACTCAGAATTCTCCTGTTCGAGGTATAATCTTAGACCGAGAATCCTATGAAGATGCCTACCGAAGTTGTAGGCGAAACGTTAGGTGAATTTATTCCTAATGGATCACGACCAATAAGCCCGGAAGACTATTTTAATACCAGAATATCCGGTCGTGAAAGCCTTAAAATATTTAATATTAAGTGTTTTCCATTTGGCTGTTCCACACTGTAAAATTTGTGATATCAAATGAAACGTAATTTGATTACCTATTCAGCTTAAAGTAGAATTTATTGTGATTTTTTTTATTAAAAAATTCGGAAATCAATCACAACTCGTTACTGGAGAGTACTGCAATCAGGCAACTATTCTTTTTCCAATTATTATTAAGGGAAATCCAAAATCTAAGGATTTGTAATTATGTAAGTAGGTCTCCATGCTTTTTAGAATCTGAAATCTCTCAGCCTTCACGCTCCACACTTCTTTACTGTTTTTTTTTTTTTCAAATATGGATTGTAATACATCAAATGAAAAACCATTCGATTTCACATTGAGAGGTGTGACCGAAAAAAGGACTTGTTAAGCTAATTTTTCATTGCACAAGTGAAAATTTGTGATTGGTGTCATAGAGCCCACAGACTTCGTGCATTTCCATCCGTTCGAATCGCCACGATTCGAATCGTCGTTCCAAATATCAAGCGCCGACAGGCATTGTAACCGACGACCGACGACGGTTTTCGGCACACACCTCGATTCTTCATAATTTCGGAAGGATAATTCGAATCGCGGCAATAGGAACGGTGAAAATGAATGAAGTCTGTGTTCCCCATAAGGTTCTTATTCTTCAAAAAATGATATTAAGAAATATCCTCCTACCACCGATTCCTTTTTTTGAAGTTTAAGAAATGCATGCAATGTTCTGAAGTTGAGGTCGACATTCAACACATCAAAGGTCATTCAATCACCAATTCAGTAATGCGAACGAAAATAAAATTCTACCTTTAAATTCTTGCAATAAGAATGTTTCGATGAAAAAAATATACACAAGTTGAATTCAGCTCCGAATTGATATATAAGATCGCAAATAAAACAACAAACAGATGAGGATGGTGGTGTCGCCTCATACACTTAGTGGTGTTATCGAAACAATATGAGGTGGTAAAGAAACACTCTAGTTTTTGTTGAAAAAATATTTTTTCGTCCCTTTAAGGGGGCCCTCGCCGTTCCAAATATCAAGCGGCGACAGGTATTACCGACGACGGTTTTCACCACACACACACACCTCGGTTTTTTGATAATTTTGGAACGACGATTCGAATCATGGCGATTCGAACGGATGAAAATGCACGAAGTCTGTGGGCCCCATAAGGCGAATAATATCATAGTACCTGGTTTAACCGATCTTCGGTAGCTTCTTTTTTTGTAAGGACACGTTTTTTGAAAATTTAATTTAGTATGTGAAATGCAAACTAATGAAATAAGAATAATGATCTTTCTGACAAAATGATAGAGTAACTATAATTTGTTTATTTAAATAAAAATTCCGGGTGTAGTAAATCGGTTTAGGTATAGGTACCTAAAATTTTTTGCCGAAAAAGTATTTTAATGATGCGTTAGGGTCTGCTTGGGCAGATTTTCATTGGAAAATTTGACTTTTCACGAAGTTGGTCGCTTGACTCTCGAAAAGACGACGTATAATATGCCATGCATGAAAACCGAACTGGACTTTAAGTCAACTTCAACAGATTCAATTTAAGGTTTCCCTTGGGAATTGTATGCAGATCCAACGGAAAATTGGTGATGCTGCATAGTGCATCCCTGCTGTCCTTCTGATGAGTCCTGACTGATGAGTCAAGGTTTATCCTTGGTATAAAATATACAGGGTGACTTTTTTAAATTGTTTCATTAGAACCTTTCCAGGAAGCAATTGAATTACAATTTCAAGATTTTGCATTTTTGTTTTGGAGTTCATGACCTTGCCTTGTGAAATATTTTCAAGCAGAATCTGCTTCCGGTTCTAGCGGAAGAGAATGTCAACTTCGTTATTCCAAATGTGGCACCCTGTATATTTATGAATATTTGAACTCTTCGTTCAATTCGACACCAATTAGATGTATGGCATGGGCAACCCTTTCAACCGATTTTTGACTTACAGCCTAATTTTCAAATTTTCTCTCGGAAGGATCGTCACAAATGAGTTATTCTTCTATTTTTCAAGAACAGTGCGCTTTTATTTATCAAATTCTCTAGTGCATATGAAAAAGAAATTTTTGGTTTTAACAAGGGCCCTCAGGCGAAATTAATGAAGACCCCAGTATCAGAATGCCGATTTTCAACCTGTGCGAGAAGTAAACTAACCGTTTCCAGAATTTTGAAGCAGCTGGTATAAAATGGAAAGGGATAGCCAACTTTCCAAGGTGTTTCAGAGTATATAGCAACAGTATTCTAGGACAGGCTAGATCTGTGCTATGAAAATCATAAACAGCTGATTAGAAGTGAAAATATGAAAGGTTATTGATGATTTCACCAAGCATAGAAATGGATGTCTTCAAAGGTTACCCCTGGCAAGCTCACGTTGGGCACAGCGAGATTGGCTTTCTTCCTTAAGAAAATGCTTGTGATCTGTTTGATATAAAATCTATTCAGATTTCAATAATTATTATTGCTAAACAAACAAATACTGGACCCAGTGCTAAGAGAAAAGCCAAATCTATCTTGAATAGAAGTTTTATGAGATCAGTTACTGGAAGGGTGAGCTATAAATTTGAAATAAAATCACGTGAATCATCCTACTTTAAATATTTTCGTATTTTTCAAATATGAGTTATGAAAGGATACAATATGTTGTTGCGAACAAACATATTGGTACATTCTTACATATTATGATCCAGCAAGAAAGTGCTCAGTATATACAAATATCCTCAGTTTAATCTAACTCATTTCTGAAACGATTTAGCCCCTCCGTTTGTTCTTTAGTGCTCGCGGAAATCGGGACACAGGTGACACTATGAACCCCTATTTCGACGTAGCAGAATCCTGCTAATGATAATTGCAGTCTGAGTTGTTACAGTCGCATACGAATGTTTGATATTATGGGTGACAGATGCGGTAAATGGCGGGTCTATTTTGGGGAACCAACTCTCCGAACTCCTGTTGAAGTTGTATAATTACGTTTACCTGTCTTTCGATCACTAAAAATTCAAGATTTGGCAGATGTGACAAACTGTGATGACTCGAGAAGCCCATGCCTACCTGATATTTCATAATACAGGGTGTACCAAGTTCGACGGCCTATAAGACGTTTCTGGAGAACTGGACCTATTTGAAATCTGAAAATTAGGATCATCTTATTGTCCGACAATATCTACCAAGCTAAAATATTCTTGAAGTTTGACCATCTTCAGATATACAGCGAATGAGAAAAAATTAAAAAAAAAATAAATTCTGAAAACATTCTCATTCAAATCGCTGGATAAGTCAAAATACTTTTCAAAATATCGAGAAAAAACTGAAGAAAAAAGGGAGATAAGAGTATTCGGTATTATGTTTGTTATTCCTATACTAAATATCTTAAGCACGAACCGTTTTCACATTTCTGGAGTCGAAGACTGTGGACATATTGTAAATTTCTAGAATTTTGAAAGACTCGTCACAGGGTGTTAAAAATGTTGGTTCAAAATTGGAATCAAATTGGCCCATTGTTGATATGGAACAGATTTTATAAATTTGACTTTACATACAACATAAAACCAGAAAGTCATAAATAACTAAAGAATTACTCATTTTGACAGTATAAACATGTTAGAACACTTTCATTATTTTTCTTTTCAGAATCCAAAGCAATCATAATATAATAGGGTTTGAATTTGAAAAAGAGAAGTTATGGGCCAATCTTGATCCCAATTTTTGACCCAACATTTAGAACACCCTGTGACGAGTTTTTCAAAATTCTAGAAATGTACAATATTTCCGCAGTCTTCGACTGCAAAAATATGAAAACGGTTTGTGCTTAAAATATTTAGTAAAGGAATAACAAACATTAAACTGAATACTCTTATCTCCCTTTTCTCTTCAGTTTTTTTTCGATATTTTGAAATGTATTTCGACGAATGCAACGATTTGAATGAGAATGTATTCAGAATTGAATACTCTATCAAAATTAGAAACGAAAAAACAGAAAAAAAATTTTGAAATTTTCTTTTGTTCCCTGTATATCTGAAGGCGGTCAAACTTCAAGAATATTTTAGCTCGGTAGATAATGTCGCACAATATCATAATCCCAATTTTCTGATTTCAAATAGGTCCTGTTCTCCAGAAACGTCTAACAGGCCGCCGAACTTGGCAGTGGCATAACAAGACCTCAATTATATGTGGGCGAGATGAAATTTGCGAGGCCCCTTTATGAAAAAAGATTTTCAGAAGAAACAATCGAAATTGTCTAACATTCAATAAAATATATGTGACGAATTATGAATATTCCTGAAAACTGTATTTCGGTTTTCTCTCCCATCAGTCTTTGAAACAAGAAACAATTTTTTTAAACAATAGAAGAAAGGCCCCTGCGTGGAAATTTTAGCACTAATTTGTCAGGGGCCAAAACTTTACAAGAAGAAATTGTTGCCTAACAATAAACAAAAAGAAAACACTTTGAACTCTGAAGCGTAACGTTTCGGAGTCTAAATCAGACTCCTTCGTCAGGCAATTTCTATTTTTCATATAACTTCGTAGGATCGTGACAATATTTTGATTTTTGAATTCACAGATAAAGTTTTCAGTAATATGCAAAGCCCTCCCAGACAATATTTCAATAGATGCGAATTATGAAGTAAAAATCAAATGAAAATTGTCGGCTTCCAGCCTCACTTAACTGCTTAATTATAATCATAGTCCAGGTGGGATGTTAAATCTGTTTCGATAGAGAGGGTTGCCAAAGCAGAAAATCTTTTCTGATACATTGTATTTCGTAGATTTTATTTACCAGCTTTCATTTTGAGAAACTTTTTTCAGCAGAGGCTGTACTCACCGGTCAATAAAATTCGAATGGATAAACTTCTTACATGGTCTTTTGTGCCAAATATTGAAAAGGCTGTCTCACATCTTCAATGAAGACTGTACATTTGTTCAGGGTATTCCAAATTATTTGTCCAGGGTATTCCAAATTGCTTGATTTTCGTTGTTTCTGGTACTAGAAAGGTAAAAACGTTGAAAGGAGTCTTGGGCTCCATTTTCGTGAAAACACCAGTAGTGGTAACCGCTTCACCATATTTTTATTTGATTCGAAGATATAATTTTGATATTTTATCGATTTCGAAGATGTGCCATAACTTTTTTTTTCTATAATATCTGAAAACGATTGAAACTTTCTACAAGCACTTTTTTACTGGGACAAAGGTTTTTTTTTAAATTTCTCATCTCTATTTTTTTTATGATATGAGATGAAAAAAATGCGTTCGTTAGTAGACGAGACAAAAAAATGAATATAGTGTATTATTTCTTGTGAAAATGACCTATAAAAATTTCAATCGTTGTCACATATTTTCGTAAATCAAAATGATATGGCACTCTTTCGAAATCGATCGAATATCAAAATTTAATTATATCCTAAAAAAAATGAAGATATCGCGAAACGGTTTCCATTAATAGTGTTTTAGCGAAAATCGAGCCCAGGAAAAGTTTCCCTATCTATACCTTTTCAACTTCAAATTGAGTCGTTTTATTTCATATTTTGACAGAATTGTTCTGAATTAACTGAGAATCGAAATGAGGAAAAAATGCAGAGGTATATAAAAATTTATGAAAGATTTCGTTGAAATATGTGAGAATCAATACTCTGCAATCTTCTGAATTTTATTTAAGGTTTTCTCTTCCAGTCTCTGGATCAAAAATCAACGAGAAAAAATTTCAGTACATCATAATAGAAGAAAGACCACTGTGTAAAACTTGTGCATCAACTTGTGGTCAAAGGCCAAATCCATTCCAAAAATTTGTTACCTCACAAAAGAAAAAGAAATAACACTTCGAACTTTCAAAGATTGTTGCAAATTTTATTCATGAAAGTCTTCAGGATCATGACAATTCTTTATAAAATAGACATGTCATTTCCCAATATGAGATTGTTTAGTCCCATTTTGAATGTGTTTATTCCCAATTCGATTTTGTTCACCAATTTGAAGTTGCTGATTCCTAATTAGAAATTGTTTAATCCCAATTTGCATGTGATTAGTATCAAGTTGAAAAGGTATAGACCAGAAGTACCAAAAACAGTCAAAATCAGACAATTTAGGATACCCTCTACAGGTTCATCACTGCTTTCATAGTCAAATATTCTTTTTGATTTAGGGCGGTGGATATACGCTCTTGTCACCCTCAGGTGCCGACCAAAGTAAACTGATGTATGTAGGTTTTCCTTGCACGATTTAGGGGTGTGTGAATTTCTGTAAATATATTGCGCTATAGAAAGTTGAAAAGTGAGCTGAGAGGTACGAAATAAAAATCGCGGTCAACATATAGATTCATCTGTAAATAAAATGATCAATCTTAGAGGAAAAGGAGATCATTGGGCCGCGAGGCCCTTGAGGGCGCGAGGCCGTGGGCGGTCGCCCACGTCGTCCACGCCCAGTTACGCCACTGGAACTTGGTACAGCCTTCATATACAAAACGCTGACTCACTTCAAGTCGTAAGATTTCTTAAAACTAATCATTCAGTTCACTATGTCTACGAAAAAATTTGCGCTATTACTGATGAAATTTAGGATGGAAAGATTTTTAAGTTTCATGCCGCTTATATAGTTTTGACATGAGAGTAATAGAATGGTCAAACCTTTGGCATGATATTCATTCTTAAGTTTTCACTGAGATGAGAGTTAAGGCTCAGATTTTGAGAAATTGATAAGAAAAGTGAAATTATCGACCGAATAATGTTTTTGCATATGTGGAAAAAAGGTTAACAAGTAGATAACAATTTTTTCTAAAGAATAAACCATTAAAATAAATGGTCCACATATTTGGATTGATATGATCGCTTCTGAGAGGGGATAATCGACTTTAAAGTTCCCATCAACATCACATAAAAAAATCTGGGGTTTTTACTTAATCGGGAGCTGTTGTTTCAGAATCCATACATTCAACTGTTTTGAACTCCCCTGCAAGCTCAACTTTTTATATTCATTTCACAATCATTTTCCCCTAATTACATGTCATCCAGTTGTCCACTTGAAGTGAGCACCAAAGATTTCCAACTAACTTCAATCATACTTTCGTCACTGGAAATGATACCGATATTATCTGTTCATTTGTCAGCACGGTTTTAGATGCGGAAACTCCACACAGACCGCCGGCTGCGAATTTCTCGAATTTGTTTATACATGTTTGGATGAGGGAACTCATGAGGCAGGTATATATTCGTTGATCTTTCCCGAGCATTCGATACACTTCAGCATGAATTCATTTTGGATAAATTATACCAACTGGGCTTTAGAGGAGTTTTTCTAGAGTGGATCAACAGCTTCCTATCTAACCGAAGAATGTATATTCATGTTGATGAACACTATTCCCGTGTATACGCCACTAACTTGGGAGTGCCTCAGGGTTCAGTTGTAACAGTATGATTTGCCGATTTCGATTTCGGGAGTTTTCGGAGCGTCCTGGATCAGGGATCACTTGAAGAGCTCGGCCTCTGCTGCGCGCGCGTCGGAAAACGGGGCGATTGCCTGGACGGAAAAGTCCTTTTTTTAACTTGGGACCGTCTGGTTTTCACGCTTCTTACGACGGAGAATTTGTGGTATTGTTCTCTCATTATCTGTGGCGATTAATAAATATCGTTGAGTAGAAAGTTAATCAGACAAACAATGTTTCATTTTTGCTAACATTTCGTTTGTTTCATGTGAAGTGAAGTACTTGAGTAGCACGCTTGGATTCTGCCATTTTGAGAATCGTGTGACTTTCCATCTGATTTCCTCAATCATCTGATGAATCTGATTCTAGATCAGTTTATCTATGTTATAATTGATTGATTGAATTTGAATATTTCGCAATTCCTTGATCCTCTGATTTTCAATTTCTCGATTTATCTGCTCCAGTGTTTCGTTGAACACGTGGACATTTTTTCTTTTCTTGAATTTTCTTTATGAGAACGAAGATTATCAGAGATCTCGGGGAATTGTGGGATCCTGCCGATACGAAAAATTGATGCAAGTGTTTTTAATAGCCTTTTTGGAGGGAGCTACTAAACCTTCAACACCTTTTTTGGAGGAAGGTAAACCTTCAACACCTTTTTGGAGGGAGTTAGACCTCCAACACCTTTTTGGAGGAAACTAGACCCTTAACGCCTTTTTGGAAGGAACTAAACCTTCAACACCTTTTTGAAGGGAATTAGACCTTCAACTCAACACCTTTTCAATTGCTTCTCTCTGACGGTGATAGTTTGAACCATTGGTAACAGCTTTGTCGAGAATTGAATTTCTGGTTCAGGAGCGTTCCCTGTTTTCTTCTATCTCTTTTCTCTTCTCTCTATTCATCTTTGAAGAGCTCATTCATCTCTCATTTTTTATTGTTCTTTACCTTACCTTTACCTGAAAGTGAGATTTAAAAGTAGCCATTAACTTTATCAACATGTCTATAAATCCAAACTCTTTGAAGGCTCATGAGTTGACATATAAGGTTTCTAATCGTTTTGGGTAAGAAGGTAGTTGATTCAGTAGAGAAAAATCGTAAGACTTTAGGAGGTTCTCTTTCCCAAGAAGGAGCAAACCGTAGTTTTATTGCCTCAACTGATATCTACTTTTGAAGAGAATTTAAGTGAACTTAAGGTTTCCCTCAAAGAAATTTCTGAATTGATAGACAATTTTGGAGCTTCCTCCTCTAAAGATTAATGTAACCGAATAATATCTCGATTGGTTCATTGCTCGAGTAGAATTTATAGACTGCATATTGATGATGACTCAGAGGTTGAGATAAAAAATAATATACTTACTGAACTTTTCGGTTTGGAATCAGATTTAGCTGATAAACGCCTTTGTGATGAGCCTCCAACCTCATCTACGCCGATCAAAAATTCATTACCTAGCTCGAATTTGGCATTAGAAAGCATTTCTCCAGGTTTTTCGAAGAAAGTCCCAGTATTCAAATGGGGTATTAGAAATTTTCTGGTAAAGAACCGTTAGTCCCATTTCTTGATTTGGTAAATTCACTTAAAATTTCCCGAGGTTGTACTGACCAAGATTTATTTGAGTCAGCTTCGGATGTATTTCATTCAGATGCGTGGACATGGTGGCATAACCATTTTATTACAGTTCAAAACAGATCTATTTGCCATCCAATTACGACCAAGTTTTGATGGATGAAATTAAGCCGAGAAAACCAATTAGGTGAATCAGTGACCATTTTTATTAGTTACTTGGAATCACAGTTCAATAGACTAACAGCGCGTCCTCCGGATAAACAGATTGTTTCTACTATTAGGGCTAATTTACTACCTGATTTTGTTTCTAATCAGGATCCACTCATTCACCTCTTCCACCCCGCACATTTTCCTTATGTTGTCACTGCGCTCTCTATCTAATAGCGTTTTTCCCGCTATTTTCATTTCACATGTTTCCAACATCCTCTTAGTTTTTGTTGTGTCTGGTTGTGTTTCTGCTGTGTACGTCATTATTAGTCTTATGGTAGCTTTGTAGATTCTTGCCTTTGTCTCGGTTCGCCAGTGTTTGTTACTCCATATGGTATCGTTCATGCATCCAGCTGTTCTCATTGCCTTATGTACCTGTTGTCTCACCTCGGTCTCTACATCCCCGAAACCACAAAGCTCTATTCCCAAGTATCTGAACGTCATCTCTTGCTGTATGATTTGGTCATCGACGACGAGTTTACATCTGAGAGGATATTTGGATGTAGTCAAACATTTTGTTTTTGTGACCGATATAACCATGTTCAGGGATTTTGCTATGGAACTGAAGAGATATAGAAGCCTCTGCAGGTCGTCCTCGCTCTCTGCAATCAGTACTGGGTCATCAGCGTAGCAAAGAATCGATATATTTTTATCGCCCATTTTATACTCCCTGAGACGCCGAACTTTTTTTATTATTTCATCCATGATCAGGTTGAAAAGCAATGAGCTCAAAGAGTCACCCTGTCGAATTCCTTTCTCCACCAATATAGGTCTGGTGAGTTCTCCATCAATTTTAGCCTGTATTTTGTTGGAGCTATATATATATCTTCAATTACTTTAATTAAGTTGAGCGGTATCTGTCTTTTATAGAGGCCATCCATACTATTCAATTCACAGATGATCTGTCTGCATTTCAACAAGAAGAGCTCAATGAAGTTATCGAGGTGTTCGAAGCTATTGGCCCCGAGAATAGGATAAGTAGAACGCACCTGTTAACACATAGTATCAAAACTGAAGGTAGTCCTATAAGACAAAGTCAGTATCCGTTATCTTCTGCAATGCAAATTGACAAATTTTTAGAACTCGATGTGATTAAACCTGTAACTGAATGCGCACCGTGGTTGTCTACCCCGCGCAGGGGTACTTATTAATGTACCAGATTCTCTATCTCGAAATCCTGAGGCATTGGAAGCTGAAGTTTCAGACTTAGCTGCGCTCAAATCTGATAAGTGGTATCTTGGTATGCTCAACACAGTGACGTCGAACCCGCAGCTTTATCCTGATTTTAAGCTTATATAAGCATATTCTGTGTAAATCGATATCCCCTAATAATTCTACTGACTGGAAGATAGTTATACCTGTCGAAAATAGGGACCAAATTTTAAAAATGTACCATGATAGTCCTACCGGCGCTCATTTGAGTGTATTCAAGACTCTGTCTCGAATTTCATCTTTTTACTATTGGCCAGGGATGCGTGAATCACTTTTGACTTATATGAGAAAATGTAAGATTTGTGCCTCTTGTAAGTCCAACAATTTACCTCAAGCTGGTCTTATAGGGAACTATCGTAATATCAATTTCCCATTTCAACTAATTTCTGAAGATCTTTTGGGACCTTATCCCCGATCTAAAAACGGTAACCAGTATGCTTTAGTTGTTACTGATTGGTTCACTAAATTTGTCTTGATACAACCCTTAACTCGAGCAACTACCAGAGCTGTCTGTGAATTCATTGACAATCAACTTTTCTTGTTGTTAGGCGTACCGCAGATAATAGCTGGAGACAACGGTGTACAGTTTACATCTAACGCAGATAATAGCTGGAGACAACGGTGTACAGTTTACATCTAACGAATTTAAGGCACTGGTAAAGAAATACAACGTACAAAAAATCTGGTATAACGCACGTTATTTCCCGCAGATTAATCCGACCGAAGGAGTGAATAAAACTATTACTACGGCAATTAGATTGTTCATTCATGAAAACCACAAAACATGGGATGAACATATCTTTGAAATAGCTCAAGCTATCAGATTGGCCAGACATGAAGTTACAGATCTTTCACCTTCTTATCTCTGTTTTCTCAGCAATGAACCCACCGATTGGTGCTTTTTACGGACGAATAGCAGAAAATGCGAATAATGTTATTTCAATACAGGAAAAATTATTAGATCCACTTTTACAGGAAAAGTTACCTGATTTGTATGTCCGCAAAAGAATCTACAATGCTCACAAGGTGAATGCACAACGTTACAATCTTAGGAGAAGAGACGTTAGATTCCGTGTCGGTGATAGGGTCTGGAAGAAAAATTTCGTTCTCTCTGATGCGACCAATCAATTTTCTGCCAAATTAGCGCCTAAATTTGTTCCTTGTATTGTAAAAAAAGTCATGTATAACTTAGATGACTTGAACGGAAATAATCTCGGGAATTTTCACATTTCACACATCAAGCTCGATATTACACAGGATGATGCCGACCCGATAAGCGATGACGCTACAGACTGATTATTTTTCCATTTTCTCTACCTTTACCTTTGCCTTTCCCTTTACCTACATACCTTTGCCTTTACTTATCTTTACCGTTTACATATCTTTATCGTTTATCTTTTGGTTCAAGGGAGGATAAGTATCGTAGCTTTATCTTCCTCTGCATTTGCACCACCCTTATCTTATCATATATCTATGGCCGTGGAATGAGCACAGTTTCACAACTATCGATCAATCTGCTGGGGCTCATCACTGTTATGCATACCTTAAGTAAATTTGAGTGTAACTTTTGATGTACCTTGGAATTTTTAACTCTTGAATTAAGGGATCTTGAGATTCCATTTTGATTCATATTGCAAGTAACCCTTGCTGGCGCCCATTATCTTTCCTTTTCCCTTTTTCTTTCCGCTTTCCTCGATCAATCTGTAGACGTACGAGGTGGAACACCTTACCTTGCTAACTAACTACTTAGTATTACTATATTCCTTTTCTTCGTATATTGGGCCGGTAGAATATGTGGAGGATATCTCTCTCTCGAGAGAGTATCTTTCCACAGATTCTCAGGCGGCGAGGTGTTGCTTCATCTCTTTACCTTATCTTTTAACAACTATTTCTAAAAAGTACACCATCCTTGGTTGGGAGGGTCACTTGTCACTTGTGACGATACGATAGGTCTATAACATCTAGACAAGAAAAGAATATAGTACCGATTTTGACTGTGTACGGATTTGGACCTTTTTCCGATTTTTGACTTATATGAATTTGTAATGATTTTCTCTAATATTTACCGATTTTGACAAATTTACCGATTATGACTTTTCTTTATATCGTTTATCTTACTAGCGTGCGAGGACACGTCTTATCTTGACAAATTTACCAATTATGACTAATCTTTATATCGTTTATCTTACTAGCGTGCGAGGACACGTCGTATCTTTACCGAATTTTGACTTCCTTTCTACCGATTTTGACTTCCTTTTTCTCGATCTTTGACTTTTTCCATATTACAGGTGGTAGATGCGCTTGTGTGGTGACGGATTTCCTGAATCGTGATTGGGACTGGACAGTACCCAACGCCCTCTCTAGCTCTCCAGTCGTGGTAATGATACATGGGGTCCTGAGCTTCATCAGGTTGCGGAAGGCAGACTTGTTTTGGTCCCGAATTACCGATTTAGACATCGACCTGTGTGAAAAACACAGGGTGATGGAGTCTTTTTTGAAAGTTTTGGACCATAACTAAAAACCTTCCATGGCCTAACCTTACTGGTCCACCTTCGTCTCAGGTACCAGTGAGTTTTTTCCTTGTTAGATACGACGGTATCAGTAGAGTCTTTTTTCACTTTTAAGTTATCTTATCTCAACTGACTGTGTGAGATTCCTTGGGATATATGTTGATAGTAATCTAAGGTGGATCCATCATGTGGATTTTGTTCGTAAAAAACTATTTAGTTCATTGTATGCTTTGTCGAAACTGAAGAAAGCTCTTCCTACAGATGCCTCGTTTGGGATCTATAACAGTATGGTGTACTGCCACTTGAGCTATAACGTGGTTCTGTGGGGGTCATCGGTTGATGCTGGCAGAATATTTGTATGCCAAAAAAAGTTTTTGAGGCTCATATTCGGTCTAAAACCACTGGATTCTTGCCGTCCACTTTTCCTCAAATACAAGATCCTGACTTTTCCATGTATATGCATATCAAACTGTCAGTTACATTTCCATCAGAATAAGCATTCAATGAGAAAATATTCTGATTTTCATAACTATATGTCAAGATCTCGAAATGATTTATGTCTCTCCAAACACCATACGACTAAGTATGAGTCAACTCTATCTTTTATCGGAGCTAAGCTTTACAATCATTTGGACTTAAAAATTAAGTGCTTGAATCAAAAACAATTTTAAAATGAAGTGGAAGACCTGCTCATTCAGGGTACCTTTTATAGTATTCAAGAATATCTCTCCGCGGTATTTAAATGATTACTTAGTTTTTCAGTGTAAGTATTCTTCTTTCAGTCGGTGTTAATCTTTCATGATGAACACATGTGCACGCTCTGTTCGAGTTTGATAAGTTCAAATCCAATTTATTCACGGAATTTAAAATTTCTTTATCAAAATCTCAAAACTATTAAGCATAAACGTCGCCGATTTCGAGTCCTTTTACAGGACAGAAATGTCCCAAATAAGCGGCTCCTCGTCGTATATTTCAGACGGAGAAGAATGCGACAATATGAATGCTACTGCAAAAAAACGCAAGAAAAAGGCGACGAAAAGAGCTCCAACATTGAAAAAGAAAAATGAAAGCAAATCGCCAGATATCTTATTCAAGCAACCTCAATTAACAAGAAATCAAAATAAACCACAAGAAATGGACACTGATAAGAATATATGGAAACACAATCAGCATCTGCTATGTCAATAGATCAACATCCACAAACAACGAATTCGAAAACCACAAGAAATATAAACAAAAACCATTCAGCGAAAATGAATGAGATTAAAAATATGGAATATAAAAACCTATTCTACATGAACACAGAAAACACCGAAATGAATAGAATTGAAATGGCAACCATTTGGAGTTCAAAATTCCCAAACACTAGGGACGTAATTTTGAAGACCAAGCTAGGTTTCATTCTGAAATCTAACAACGAAAAAGCGATACTCGAAAAAGTATTGGAAGAGCTCATAACGGAAAACAAAATAATCTAATATAAGGAAACATCGAATCAAATACGGTCCAGCGAGAAAAAGCCACCACATCAAACCTACTCAGTTGTTATTGCATCTGTAGAAACTAATATCAATGAGGAAAACATAAGCAAATACCTAACTAGCATCAACATAAAACATAGATATTGTAAAAGAATAATATCAAGAACTTACAACACACCAACCAAATATATAAGAATCATCACAGGCGAAATAGATGCATTTGAAAAGTTTTTAAATAATGGACTTTTCTATTTGAATCGTCACTATCTGGTCTATCCTAGCCACCCTCCAGAGCCAACACCTGTACCCTGTGGTTTTTGCTTCAAATTCAATCACACCACAGTAAACTGCACAGACTCGCCTAAATGCGCCAAATGCCAAGGTTCGCACAAAATTTCTAGTTGTAAAAGTAATAATAAACCGAAATGCCTTGCTTGCGGCTCAGAAGACCATTTGGCTTGGTCTACCAAGTGCCCTAAACATCCAAAGAAACCCATGGAGGGGATGCCCATCTCTAATATCAAACCTCTTAATAAGAAAACGAGAAATATTGAAGAGTTATCCAAGAAAACTAATAGAATTCATGCTCCCATCACAATACACGATGATATTGTAAATACATACTGTCGCAAACTGAATAAACCAAAAAACAATGACAGGAATGAGCTTATTAAAAAACTTAAAAAGCATTTCATAAACCAATATAATGTGGACACATCAATTGTATTCTCTGGTAACCGATTCTACGTACTCATGTTTGACCTGGAGGATCCAGAGGAGCCCTCACCTACAGAACCAGTAGACAATAATATAAACAGGCAAGCTCATGTCGACAATTAGGATCCTCTATAACAACATCAATAGTTATACTCCAAAAAAACACCTAATTAAGCATTTCATTGAACAAAATAATATATTATGCACCTTATTGGTAGAAGCCAAAATTGATGATTCTCATAATACTAACTATAAGGATTGGACTACAAAAACTAAAATAGGACATAAAATTCAGAACATAAGAGGAGGGAGCATAATACAGTGTCACCCAACCTTGATGGCAAAGAAGGATAACCCTCCTGCGATCAACAATAAAATGAATGAGGTAACTCATTTCGCTCTTCCATTTCAAAATGAGAGGCTTCATGTTTTTCTGGTCTACTTTCATCCACTGAGCAAAATAGAAGAAACTGTTTTCACCAAAGCTGCACTATACAAATATTCAATTATTATAGGCGATTTCAATGCAACTACAGACAGAAAATGATCTCAAATCAATAACTTCTTGAAGTCTAGCAACTTTTCTAAAGCTGTGACCGCTCCCACATTTATCATGAACGAAACCCAGGACAGTACCCCTGATTCACTATTATACACAAACAACATTAAATCAAATATTCTCAAAATAGAATTGATTCCTGACTTAGGCTCTGATCACCTGGCTATGATGGTTGAATTCGAAATGAAATTGGAACCCCTCATAAAATCAGAGAAAATCACATATAATTATAAACTCTCGAACATCAATAAAATCAATAATGAAATGCAGTTATTCGTAGAACAAAATGAGAAAAGACCATTCAACGAAAACTATATCGAAAGCTTCAAAAATGCACTATCTATCACCATAAAGAAACATACCCCAGTACTCAAAAGACAAGAATTTCTGCACGAACTACCACCCTACATTATTAAACTAATCAAAAACAAAAGAAAAATGTATAGAGAATATTGTAGGAACCCAATCTCACAAATCAAAAAAGATATAAACACTTACAATAAAAATATACAGAAAATGATTCATCAGTGCAGAGAAAATAACTGGATCCTAGCCTGCAACAAAATTAACGAATCCAAAGGAAGAAAATTTTACCAGGAAGTCAACAAATTGTCAAAATATAAAGAATTCGTCATCTTACCTACACTGACTGAAAACGGCATAGAGTACAGAACAGATCAAGAGAAAGCTTCACTTTTTTCAGAACACTATAAAGAGAGATATAAATTTACAGAGTGCAGCAGTTTTGATAGATACAGAATGGAGGAAGTTAATGAATGGTACAGAGAATTTTTCAATACACAGGAGGAAGTCACAGAAAATACAAAAATAAATGAGGCAGACTATTACCAGGCACTACACAAAACCAAGAATAGCTCCCCAGGACAAGACAATATTTCATGGGTAATACTTAAGAGATTAGACGATAAAATACACAAACACCTAATTAAAATCTACGAATACTGTATTGACGAAGGGATATTCCCAGAAATATGGAAATCAGGTCAGATCATCAACATTGCAAAGACTAAATCACATAGACAAAGTGTAGGAAACTATAGACCTATCACCCTATTGCCAGTATTGGGCAAACTTTATGAAAAAATATTGAAAATCTTACTGTCCACATACATCGAACAACATATCCCGAACTACCAATTTGGTTTCAAGAACAACAAGTCAACAGTTCACCCACTTACAATACTCACATCGAATGTACAGAATGCAACACTGAAAAACTATAGTTCCGTAGCCGTAAGCTTGGATGTTCAAAAAGCATTTGACTCCATGTGGCATAAAGAATTGCTTTATAAATTGCACAAGATTGGAGTTTCCTTCTAGCTAATAATTATATGTAAACGCTTCTTGGAGGACAGGAAACTGTTGGAAAGAGTTGGCGAGTGCAATTCAGAGAGCTTCTGCCCCGAACAAGGCACCCCCTAAGGCTCCCCTCTATCTACCCTACTGTTCAACGCTTACTGCCATGATATGATAACAAAATGACTGAAAACCTTTATATCCTACAGTTTGCAGACGATACAATATTGATCTCTCATGAAAGAATTCTAAACAAATGTACTCAGAGAATCCAAGAGCTGCTTAAGTGTGTACAGAATGGAGGATGAGAATTAATGCAGACAAGTCGCAATACATCATATTCAATCATAGAATCTCACCGCTGTCACCGACATTACAGATTGATAGAAAAACTATTAACCCTCTCTCTTCAATTAAATACCAAGGTGTCCATATTGACAATAAATTGAATTTCAACCTTCACACAAATAATATCAAGAAGAAAACTGTTTCTAGAGCTAGGTACTTCTGCAAGCTGACCTATAGGAAACAAGGCATCAACATCAAAACTGCTGCTAAAATTTATAAGACCATTTGCCGTCCACTATTAGAATACGCCCACCCCCTATACGCTAACTGTAGAGAGCCTATCTGAAAAATTTAGAAGTAGCAGAGACTACTTCGCTGAGGATCATTACAGGAATGAAACACCCGAACAACATACTCCACAACCCCCCTAACAGTTTATTATATGCTACCACCAATATCGAGCCTCTTAGATCCAGATTAAACACCTTATGTACCCGATTAGTCCAGAAACTCAGCAATCAAGACGACATACTTACTCTCTACCAAAATGATGACCATATCTCAACGAGAAAACACCCGACACAAACCATTTTCAACAAGTTTGGAATATAACATAGGAAATACTGTATTTTTTTTTGTTACTATGTATTGTTATATTCGAAATGCAAAAGATGAACTAGGCTGAAATACCCCAGGTCAATGGCCTTTTGCTTGTCAATAAATGACAGTTATTATTATTATTCTTCTTTTTTTTTCTGACTTGTCCTATACATTGTTAGAATGTCTAAAAGGATCAATAAAATCATTATTATTGTTATTATTATTATTATGAGAATTTTTTCATATCTATGGAAAATTCAAAGTCGATCGGTCATCTCCTCTTAGGAGCAATAAAATCATGGGGCGCATTCACCGAACGAAGATTTCGCTACCGCTACCTAGCATAAATTGAAAGCGCTCCCAAAATTGCCCACTGCTCCAGAACGTGTTGAGTTTGTAGCGCATGTGCCACCGGACGATTCCGCAACAGTTTCACAACTGTAACGTTCGGTGAATGCGCCATGTATGTAAGACCATTTGTTGAACTGTTGTCTCCTCTAGAATCCGAAGAAATTGTTAACTAGTTGTTTTTTTTGCCATATAGAAAACCCACTTTTTTGTCGGAAATTTGATTTTTGTCATGAATTTCTCGAAAGATGAACATCATCTCCCAGAAAAATTTCGAGGATATATGGAATAACACGCGCACTCTAGGATTCTTCTATGAAAACTTATGAGGTACGGAACCACCCTAAAATCCATTCTCACCTGCCAATAATCTCATATATTACAGCTTAGCTTAATTCCGATTGAAATAACCGCACATACAACACTTCCTGGAAAAGTGCTTAGGGCTTAGTGCTCGAAATATCATATTACTTTCACAAAGTGTTTGGTAATCTGGAGCTTAGTGCCCTCGACTCGGGAGCCTTTTTTTCCCAGTGCTTAGTGCTTGGTACTCGAAGCACTAATATTCAGTGCTCGGCACAGCTCTGCACTGCATGGTGAGTTTCAGTATTCAGTGCGTTGGTTTTTCTTGCCGCATTGTTCATCAGTAATAATTTTTGCCTTCATAATGTGATTGCAAAGACTTGATACCATGAGTTAGACCCTTATTAACAGATTTTTCCCAATTTTGGTTGATGTGGTGGCAAGTCTGACATGTTGATAGTTTTGAGGAATTTTATTGTGAATTCGACTGCTTCAAGTTGATATTCAATTATGTCCTGGCTATAGTATTAATAGTAATAAATTCAATAAAAATAAATTTATCCGTCCATTTCATTACATCCTCTACAAATGTTCACATCAGCTGCAATTGTACCACAGCAAAAATCCCTTTGAGCACCTAGGTGTGTTACACCTGTATGTGCAGGTATAAACCAATGATCTTGTTCAACTTAACCCTATTACACATAATCAGAATAAGATACAAGACAAATTTTTCGTGTAAAATCCTTTCTCTATCAATTCAGTTCATTAGCAAAATCTCAGATATCCTAAGTTGTTTACATATAGTTATTTTTTAATAAGGATTCTAAAACGCTTTTAATTAGCACAGCTTCGGACTATAAATCAAAAGTAAGTTGTACCTACAGTTCAGGGCTATAATATTTTATATATCTCAGGTTTTTCTGATACTTCAGCATTCGAGGTATAATCTTAGACTGAAAATCCTCTGAAGATGCCTACCGAAGTTGTAGCCGAAACGTTAGGTGAAATTATTCATAATGACCCACGGCCAATAAGCCCGGAAGACTCTTTCAATACTAGTATATCCGGTCGTGAAAGTTTTGAACCATTTTCTAATCAAACTCTGGTTTATAATTTAATCAACTAGTTTATGAACGGGTGAACATAGCAGGCGCATTAATAGTTCAAAATATTTATATTTGTGAGATTTCTGAATTTTCTATATTTGGTTGCTCATGCATGACAATTATTCTTTAAAATGCGAAATGAAGCATAAATAGAGGTCATAAATAGTTGATTTCATGTGCGTTAAAGTTGACTTTTGTTTTGAGGTCCACAGAAAAAAATTTATTTTTGAATAATATTGGCTGATTTGATTAGAAAATGGAACGAACCTCTTGTAAAAAGATTCATCATCAGCAACATCGTGAATTATGATAGTACAGCATAGGTACTTAACTGTTGCAGTTATTGTACAAAGGAACGTTAATCAATTGCGATAGCACAAAAGAGGTCATAGACGTAACGAAGGAAAGGCGGTTTAATGAGGTCTCAATCACCCCACTGATAAGAATATAATTAAATCCCTCCAGAAGTCAACTCTGGTTGTGCCATTGAAAGTGTGAGGAAAGTTGCAGATGTACCTCTATTCAATCGCACCAAGTCTGGTGGGGAGAGTCTTTAAAATTTCACATACTTTTGACGAGATTTCTCAGATTTTTCTTTCAAAATTATATTTATTCTAGCAGAACGTAACTTCGAATTTCAATGCGAAAATTTTTGTTCTACTCTTTCTTTATTGTATCTACGTGTAGATTAAAATGTGTTATCAAAAAGGTGAATTCCGAGGTGAATTATCTAACGATGTGTCTACTTATTTTGGTAAAAAACTACTACTTGGGTAGATAAACACTTACAAAGTTTAGCGCCATGCTACAGATAAGCTTGTTTCAATGCGCTCACTCGCACTCGAACAGAGAAGGTTTCGAATCTACCATTAGCATAGCGATATTTGCACTAGGTGCCAAATGCGGGTACAGAATGTCTAAATGCAGACGGTAGCCATGGATACTCCGTTTAAAGGAGGATTGAGGGAGCTTCAAATTTAAATGGACGTTGGTGCAACTTAGGATAAAGGTCTCGAATCAGCCCGGGCGTGGACAAAAAGGCAAATCTCCAGAATATACAGTGATCGAATATGTACACACTCATCATGTTCTTTAAAGAATCACTATGAATACCATCATAGTCAGGCAAAGTGCTATTTTTCAATTCAGCAATATAGTTAATTATTATATTATAGTTATAGGTGTTGAAATCAAAAGATAAAATCTCAGGACTTTTCGTTCTCGGATAGGTAATTTTCGGGTGGGTGAAATAAGAGAAGCACTTTAAAACAGTCTAGATATTTTATTCACAAAAACAGTTTAACATCTATTTCACAAAAGTACTTACTCGTGTACGTTCACCACAGTAGAATAACAAGAAGAGGAGCCTTTTCGTTCGTCTCTGCTCCTTTTACGTCTTTATCCCCACTCTTTTTTATCCCTTCTCAAAACTCGGTAATTTCCGAACCCACTGTAACCTTATAGTTCGCAAAGTTGCCGGTAGGGGCGGCGTTGCCAGATTTAACATCCTCCCCACACGCGAAAAGAGTGAGGACATCTCAACTTTGCGAGATTCGGACATTGGCCAAAATACAAAAACAATTCCTCCACACACGAATAAGTACAAACATAATATAACAACACAATAACAAAAAAAATCAATCGAACAAAATACAAAAAAACAGCAATAACAAGAAATGAGCTTCACAAGACTAAGCGTCTAGGTATTTTCGAAATACGGCCGCTTCTTGCTTCCTCTGAACCTCAATAAAATGTCCACTACTTCTTCGATCAGGTTAGGTCCTTTTTCCAAACAGCTATTCTGGGAAGGACTACCTGCGGACGCATCGAATATTGTCCTCGTCTTTGGTTTAGATTCTTCCTTGAAAACCGGGTGACGCGGCAAATTAACACCCCAGGTATCGTAGTCTTGAGCTGGTACCTGCTCTAGTATTCCTTCTTGGCGCCAGTCTCGGAGTATCCCATCGTATTCCTGGAATTTTGGTGTTTCTTGCAGCTTATCGGACATTCTTTTCAATCTCTGCGAGGCCATGTGCTTCTTATCTTTGAGCTCGGGAAGACTATCTAACCAGGGCAATTTCACCTCGTAGCGCCCTTCCGGGTTTTTCACAATACCCCGTTTGAAAGACTCTTCAGCTTCAATGTCGTGGTCCCTGCGTGATTTATGGTCTATAGGATCGTTTATTCCTATGACATCTGATGACCATAAATCCTTTATATCAACATCCTGCGTCAACATGGAGATGGTTACAACGGCTTGGTTTTCTTCTTTTTTGATGATCTTCTTCTTTGAAGGCACTTTTCCCATCAACGTCCATCCAAGATAAGTTTCGATAGCTGTTAATCCATTCTCTAGTTGGTGCACCCGTCCCGTCAGCAACTTTCCTGCTATATCGGCGCCAATGAGAATGGATACGAACTCTTCTTTACTATCGACGTCGCTTATTGTGATGTCTGCGTCGCGATCTTTCAGGTCTTTTAACCACGCACCTCTTTGCACACTTGGTACGTTAGAGCAAATTGTTTGTTCTCCGAGCGCTTCGAAGTTGCACCAATAGGTCCCATCCAGATTCCCGACACGAACGTTGAATTTTGGGTGCGTCGCAACATCGGATTTACTCCCGCCGAACAGTAAATGCATCATATCTTGCTGCCCTCGCGGCTTGTAGTCTAAATCTTCAGCCAGTTCATTCAAGACATAAGAGTTTTGCTACCCTGTGTCGATCAAGGCACGAACGATCACATCTTTCGCGTCATTTCGCACCCGCACTCTCAGAGACTGCATGAACGTCGCGAGGATCTCAGCTGATGAAGCTAAAGCGCATTCTTCCGGGATATTAACCGCACTTACGGAGCTTTCCGAACTAGATCGCGAACTAGTTCGACTTTTTTGTCCAGAGCACATTATGTCCACGTGTCTTTTACCGCACTTTGAGCATTTTACTTTTTTCTTGCAATGCCTCTTCAAATGTCCGCTTTGCAAGCAACCGAAACAAACTCTTTTTGTTTTTGCCACCTCTTGCTTTTCCGCTAATGACATTTTCTTAGCTCTGAAACACCGCTCACTGTTGTGGTTAGTCTTATCACAAAAAACGCAAGTGTCCTTTTTCACTACCGACGCAAGCAGATTCCGCGCACTCGGAAAGTTCTTTTCTGCTTTTGGCTCACGTTCCGGCCTTGGTTCCGACTTACCGCCTATGTCGAATCCCTTTACCGCCATAGATATCCGCAACTCGTTTTGGACCTCGGATTCCAAAAAACGGATAAGTCCATCTAGTCGCGTTTTCGACATATCCGACGCTTTTCCTACGTTACCGTTTTCTGCGGAATTGTTAGACCTCTGCCACACGCGCAATAAGTCTTCTGGTAACGAGGATTCAACTAACGGATAAAGCATCGCCGCGCATTTATCCGTGGTAACGCCGAGAGTTTCTAGTGCCCGAATGTACGACTCGATTCGGTAATAGAGGGAGGCGAGGACGACTTTTCTCTTCAAAACGGCGTTTTCTAACACCAATTGCAGAAGTTCCCTCACATAAACTTCTATTTGTAGGTCTTCGCGCCCGAAACGTTTCTGCAGACCTTCGATTGCCTTTTTGTAGTTTTCGCCGACCGGAGGGTAACTATTCACCAATTCAGCTGCTCTGGATCCCGGCACCATTGACTGCATCAAATACTGGAATTTGTCCTCATCACGCAGTCCAGCGTCCTCGTGGATCTTGCTGAAGAGACTCCAGAATTTCAACCAACCCCGAATATCCCCGCTGAATTTGGCAAGCTCCACTTTTGGAAGATTGCACCTCGCTCTGGACGTCGACTTTTCGCTGCTGCGTACGCTTTGGGCCTTTTCTTCAATCGAAGCCATCCTGACCTCATACTGGCATTTCGCCGCTATGAATTGGCTTTCATACGCATCGTTGTCCTCGGCGGTCTTCATTAGGTCGTCCTCGTCGATGTCTTCACCAGCGAACATTTCTTCTAAAATCGCCTAAGAAACCTCTTCTAATTCGTGATATTTTATCACCAGCAATCCAAAGGCTACTTTGATTTCCACTGTACTCGAACCTCCTTGATCCAACAAGGTGTTGAAGGATCTGAGGGACTTGGTGAAAGAAATGCGGCGGATCGTCCTCTTCTTAGCATTCATCTTCACGGCACGAATATTTTACCCAACACGAAAATAATTTACCTCTAAATTCCGATGCAAAATCACGAAGTCCTGTCACGGTCGCCAGTTGTTGAAATCAAAAGATAAAATCTCAGGACTTTTCGTTCTCGGATAGGTAATTTTCGGGTGGGGGAAATAAGAGAAGCACTTTAAAACAGTCTAGATATTTTATTCACAAAAACAGTTTAACATCTATTTCACAAAAGTACTTACTCGTGTACGTTCACCACAGTAGAATAACAAGAAGAGGAGCCTTTTCGTCCGTTTCTGCTCCTTTTACGTCTTTATCCCCACTCTTTTTTATCCCTTCTCAAAACTCGGTAATTTCCGAACCCACTGTAACCTTATAGTTCGCAAAGTTGCCGGTAGGGGCGGCGTTGCCAGATTTAACAATAGGTTTAAGGTAGATTGAGTTAACGATATTGTCATAATCATGGTATTCTCTCAGCAACTTCGGTGTTGCTTTCTCAATTTCCAGGCCAACATTTTTGTAGTAGTTATTGCAATAATCCGCCGTCTCATTCAGATGATCGAATTTCCTGTCATCTATGCCCAAATTCACACACATCGGTTGTTGGTCGTCCGGTTTCATGCCGGTCATCCAAATCGCACGCTGATTGATGCCGGCGTTAATGCAAAGTCCCATTCAGTAATCAGCGTGCTTTGGACGACTGGCATGAAACCGGCCGACCAAAAACCGGTGTAGATGATAACTGATATTCTTCTGATCACCCTCATGAGTCATATCCTTGATTATTTTGTACAATTTTCTCATAGTATTTCGACTATCTTCTACCTGTTTCCTGTAATATTCATCATTTGTTTATCTACAATATTGTTCAATATGTTTCGATATTCCTTATGTTCTTCTGATAATTGACTTCTAGAGTTATCTTTCAGTTTTTTCATTTTGTCCCTAATTTTGATTGATGTTACTTAAACATTGCTTATCCCCTCTTAAATTTTTTTTACTACGTTTTTGTTTTATAACAATAGGTATTCTAGCAACCGATTATAATTTGTGATAGGATTCTAAGAAAAGTCTTGTTGCAATTTCAGGATCTTCTTCATCCAGAACGATCGACCAATCAAAATCCTTCAATTTCAATACAAGTTTTTACATAGTAATATCGAATTCATATTTTGTTATCTCTTTTTCAGGCATTGCTTCACTTTTACGGGACTCCTTCTTATTATCAATCAACAAAATTATTGGACTGTGTTAGGGATTTAGATCTTATAATCCTCATTGTTCTCTCCGCCACTGCTTTATTTAATACATTGAAAGGATAACGCATGCTAAAATCAACAAGAAGCGCAACACATGTGTGGACGGAGATTGCGATGTGGAAAACGAGTTAGTTTTTTGGTAGATTGCTTGCTGTGAAATTAAACGTAATAAAAGGAGTAAATTTTTCTTCTTTTCTGCTTGCTAACTTACTTACAAATTAAACTTAAATTACGGTCCATTGCTCATTTTTTGGACTAAATAAAGTCCATTGCTAACAGACTGTGATTCGTTATGTCCTGTTCTAATACATAGCCATTAAATCTTAAATTACTGACCCTTAATTTTTGATACATAAATGATTAAGACACGTTTTCGACTGAGGTCTAGTTATCGCCCGAATAAATGATTGGAAAAACAAGGAACTCATCATATCTGCAACATCTTTGCAACTATCATCTGAAATATTTATATTAGTGTCACTCACCAATATTTCAATGTTAGTGTAATTGGATGTTTCAAAGTAATTATTGTAAATATCGTCTATGAAATCAATCTCAGGAATAGGTAGTGGTTTATGTGTATGAACCGCCAGCTGTGTAGCTGTTATGCCATATTTTGTGCCCTGTACTTCACAAATTATTCTACTTAGGCTGATTTCTGAGTTTGATAATCCTTTGAAAGAAAAATCCACCATCAAATGTTTCTTAGCCAAAATTACAATGCCGTCAAATTACAACAAGTTGTAATCAGCCTCATTATGAAAAACATAAAACATTACATTGGAACATTACAATTTTCCAAAGAGCAGATTTGAAATGATTCCGTTTGAACAACATCAACACAACTCAACTTATTGGTTTCCGGAAAAATTATCAGATTGTTTATATTCTTGTTTAAACTTCTTATGTTCAAATGAATTAAACTAAAATTTTGCGCCATATCTTCAAAAATGAGTGTCTTTTTAATATCAATGATTTCACCCACAGTTTCATCTCCCTCGCCTATTTGGTCCAAAATAGCATACTGATCATGTAGGGAGGAGTTGGATAATACCGTGCGGTTGATAATTCCGCGAGCCAGCGTAATTCAAAAATTATCCACTAGTTCTGCGATGCAGTGCGTATACATCGAAGTCGGACATGCCACATGCCTAAGGGCCGTATTCATAGTTCACCCTTGAGGGTGAGTGTGAGTGTGAGATCGCCCTCTAGTAGCTGACGCCATGTCATAGACCATACTCACTGAGTTGAGTGTGTTTTTTACCGCCCTCAACTCAAGGGAAGTCGGAAGCATTTCAAAGCATTCTGACATTGTTGATAATATTGATTTGATTATTCACATCAAAATATATTCGAAATATTGAATGAATCCTCTAAAAGTTCTTATTTTCGTTTCAATCCCGAATTGATATCAAGATCACAGGAGTTTGAAGAGGTATGTGCGAAGGATGATGTCCCGAGATGCCCTATGAGGGAAAAGATCCCTTGAATTTTATGCGCATTTGCCGATGTTGCCAGACATATTGATCACTCAGGTAAGAAATGTCGAAGTTCACTTTATGAAATGGCCCCTTAGGATGAGTACTGAGTACCTCTTAACGAAGTCAGAGATCATCAGAGTCATCTCTGCCGAAGTTACCCTTAGACCCTTATCTTGAGGATTGACTATGAATACGGCTCTAAACCCTTCCTCGTTCACCGCCATCACGGGACGAAGGAGATAGCACGCGCTGTAGATGTTTTTTTCATCACTCCTTATAATTTTTCGAGTAATTTCGGGACGTGATAAGTAATACTATATTCATATTGTGATACTTTGATTCTATACATTTTTAATGCTTTTATAATGTGGAATTAATGTAAGGATACGTTTTTACGTACTACAACATTTTCCATATAATTTTGAGGTAAAAAAAGATCAAATTGATAATTCCATGTCAGATAAGATATTTAATTGATACCTATAAGGTATTCTTCAGATTTTCCATATATACATCAAAGATTTATTAGGTACTGAGATTTCTAGTTTTAAAAAAATATTTACGTTTTGGTGTCATGGAGAATTTAAGTTTCTGATAATATTTATTGCGTGATACTTAATGTACTTATTTAATTTCTCGAAAAAGATTTGGGTCTCCCTATCTCGACGTAAGAAAATTACTTATGGTCGGTTTCCGAGGTCTTTTTAACGGTAGTTTATCTATTCGATAACTTTGACGGATGGATTAACTGGTGATTTATGTTTCTGAACACCCCTCCTAAAGTTGTCCTTTCGATAAACTCAGTTTTTTTTAACGCGACGATTTTGGCAGTTTATCTATTCGATAACTAAAGCCGGGTTCTCAGAGCTTCGTACTGTCCCCACCCTTCCTTGTTTCATAAGATTGTCGCAGAAATCCAATGTGTAGTTGAATTATTTCAACAATAAAAGGGCGTGCAGCGACATATTTTGAGAACCAGAAATGAAAAGGTAGAGGCCGGGTGAACTGATTGGCTGAGAACCCAGCTTAACTGGCGCATGGGCAAAGACGTAATGTTGGATTTCGAACCTCACTTTTGCTGCAAGTTTTGTTTTGAGATTACTCTGATTTGTGTGTTTTGGTTTAGAAAAATGTATGTGGACATAATATACTGTTGTGGAATGATGGAATATATAGGAAGAATTATGATCTAGTTCCAAGTTCCAGCGATCATCAGATGAGACAATGCATCATGAACAATATTTCTGCAACCAGATTCGTAGATCGAAATGTTTACAGTTACAGATGATTAATTTGAAAATAGGTACGGCAAACAGTTCTATATACCTTCGTAATGAATTGAAAACGTATTAGATTAATTTTCGCAGAGAAAAATACAGAACTTATATCAAGACAAGAAATACAATAGTTAAAACAAAAGGCATTTGGTGTGTGGAAAATTAATCGAAGTTAGATTGTGTTATACAGGGTGTAGAAAAAACATGCGGCACAAATTCAGGGGGTTATTCCTTGGACTATTTTAAGAATATTTGTACCTTAGACGATTTTTCGAAAATAGTTTCATTTCGAAGATACAGGGGTGGATTAAAAAAAACAATATTTATTACTTGCAAGATTTTTAATTACAAATACTGCTGAAAATGACTACCCCCAGCTATGATACATGCATCCAATCTTCTCCTCATTGACTGCCGAACTCTTTCAAAAATACCAGGGGTGTTTCTTATTGAGTTGCACCCTTCTATTATCCGATTTCTCAAATCTTCTACATTTTCTACAGCAGTTGTGTACACTAATGACTTCAAATGGCCCCATAGAAAAAAATCCAAGGGATTTAAGTCTGGCGATCGAGCAGGCCATAAGTGAGGCCCACCTCGGCCAATCCAGCGATCTTCATATGTTGCGTTCAAAAAATCACGAGCAACCAAACTAAAATGTGCTGGTGCACCATCGTGCATAAACCACATCGCAATCCTTGTTACCATTGGTACATCCTCTAAAAACCCAGGTAGTATTTCTTACAAAAAGTGTTGATATATTTCGCCGGTAAGTCTTCCCGGTAGAAATACCGGTCCAATAAGATAGTTACCCACAATTCCAACCCAAACGTTTAATGAAAATTTATGTTGGAAACGGTCTTCAAGTGTCGCATGCGGATTTTCATCAGCCCATACATGGTTATTGTGAAAGTTCCTAATTGAATTTCTTGAGAAATTTGCTTCATCAGTAAACAGAATCAGCATCAGTAGTTGAGGGATTTGAATCAAAGTTTGCAGAAGCCATTGACAAAATGCAATACGTGGAGGAAAATCAGCAGGAATAAGTTCCTGAACGCGCTGAATGTGGTATGGATACAAGCCCTGCCGCTTTAAAATGTTCCAAATTGTTTTGTTATTAACATTGAACTTATCTGCCAACTTTCTGGTAGAAGTACCTGGATCTTCATCTACCATGTTCAATACATTTTCTTCTAATTGTACTGTTGTTACTGTGTTTGGCCTACCTGGTCCTCCACTTCGTTTAAATGAGCCTGTTTCATTAAGGCGTTGATGGATAGTTTGGAAGGTTTCTCTATCTGGGACATAACGATTGGGAAAATGTTCACCGTACAACCGCTTAGCCTCCACCGAATTTCCATTAGCAAGTCCATACATAAAATGCATATCAGTCATCTCGGCGTTCGTATAGCGATTCATATTAGAGAACGTTACTAACAAACGTAAATTATCAGATAAAAATACTAGAGAAAATTGAAAATGACCTTTGAAAACTATCAAAAACAGTAAATGATTTATGTCATAATGGAAATGTAACCAACTACGTATGAAATCTGCTGTATCTTTTCGAAAAAAAAATAGATTTTTCTTTGCAAATCTAGCCCTGTATCTTCGAAATGAAACAATTTTCGAAAAATCGTCTAAGGTACAAATATTCTTAAAATAGGCCAAGGAATAACCCCCTAAATTTGTGCCGCATGTTTTTTCTACACCCTGTATATCACAGCCAGAGCAGTGCTTCACGATTTGCTTTGCAAAATACAGATTATTTAGGAACTTCATGATACATCTTTTGTAGCCACGGATAATGAAATTTCTAGTTCGATCAAGGAAAATAATCTTCGGAGAACAACTGTTACCCAGTATTTTAGGAAAGTAATAGCTAAAATGTAATTAGTAATAACAGGTTATACAATTAATCATTTATTTTTGGTTTGTTGACATATTTACTTTCCAAGTTTGAAGTTCTGAGTTGTAACGTTGAAGTTCCATTGTTTTTAATCGGAGCACAACATATTACAATTTCACTCCAATCTTTTTCAATGATATGTCCAATTGCAATAACACTTGTATTTCCATTCATCAATTAAATTATTTTTTAATTAAAAGACCATTATTTTCTTTTTCTAACTTCTCCCTCACAGTTGATTTGGCCATTTTATGAATAACTTTCTTTTTTTTTCAGCTAGAGACATCTGCCTCTTGAAGCTAATTGGAATTGGGATAGGATAACCCGCACCCTAAGTTTGAGACTGCTCATTTACATTGTCACCCTCTTCGATGATGGTCACACAGCAGGTTCACATTGCTGCCCTTCGTTATCTACATCTTCAATTATGGTCGCTTCCTCAATGCACCCAAGATTCAAAATCTTAATGTGTAAAACTGGTGGCTCGAGTTGTCTTGAAGTTTCTGTATACTCCCTCTTCTTTTACATGTAATTTGAATTAGATTTCTCACATTTTGCTTTTATATTATTATTATATTTGAAAAATTTTTCAATAAATTATATTTCTTCACCTGTTTCATAATAAGGAACCTTTACATCATTGAACAAAGATTTATATAAATATACATGAATAAACCTATATAATTAAGTGCTATCTCATTATTTAAAGAAAAAATCGTATAGGTCAGGGGTGGCCAAACTTTTGACCTCTGAGGTCTACTTGCGTTCAAACATATTTTTTGCGGACAACTGTAAGGTAGAGTTTACAAGGGAAAATGAAAACATTTGAGCAATAAATTTATTGCTGAAATGTTTTAATTCAAGATACTTATTAATTAATAAATATTTTGAATTTGAACCTCACAAATGAAACACATAATGTTTATGCTGCATTATGTTTTTGGGTGGATACTTTGCATTTACACTGCATTTTTCCATTAGGCTAATAATACATTCAAAAATTGTTTTCTCTTGAGTTTATTCATCTCATGGGGGCTACCTAAATATCTTTTGCGGTCGACCTCTTGGCCACCTATGCTATAGGTGGTTAGTCATCTAATCATTCCTCATGTTTCACATCCCCTTCTTCTTTAAAATATGAATTAAAGCATGAATTTGCTGGTTCCTAGAACTAATAATAATAATAATAATTTATTGAGACATCAAAATATTACATGTCATGTCATTTAACAATACATTAACCCCCACAATAATTAGAAGAAAAAGAGAAGAAGACAAAAAATCAAAACGCGACTTCCGAGTTCAAAAATTCCTCCAAACTGTAATATGCCCCCCGACATAGAACATCCTTTATGACTCTGTCAAATCTATCCTTCGGTAATCGTTTTATATCACATGGGAGCTTGTTATAAAGTTTGACTCCCCAGTGATCAAAGAATTGCTGGGTTCGGGCCATCCGATGCAAAGGTACAACTAAGTTGTCTTTTTTCCTTGTATTATACTCATGTAGATCTTCACCGCTGATTAGACTTTCCTTGTTTTCATGTATATATTTCAAACACTCTTAGATAAAGATTGATGGTACTGTGAGTATTCTCTCCTGCTTAAATATATTTCTGCAACTTTCTCGTGCACTCAAACCTGTCAATGCTCTAACTGCTCTTTTTTGTAACATGAAAACACTTTTAGATGACTGGCCCCATAGTAATATTCCATATGATAGATGGCTGTGTACACAAGCATAATAAGCAGTCTTTGCTGTCTGGTAAGTAGCTATTTTTTTCATTTTTCTCATAAGATAAATTGACTTAGAAATTTTTTTACAGATTTCTTCCACGTGGACTGTCCAACTCAACTTCGAATTCACCATAATACCCAAAAATTTTATGTGCTTTGTATCGCAGTTTGAATGAAATGTAATTTCTTCTGTCTTATCTTTGTTTAGTTTAAGTTTATTTGTTGTAAACCATCCATCAATATACTCTATGATTCTGTTTCCTTGTTTTTTATTTCACTTTCTTTCTTGCTTTTTATCAATACAGATGTATCATCACAGTAGAGGCATGTACTCACACTGTCCGGCACCTTTAGATCGTTAAGATATATTATGAAGAGTATTGGGCCAAGAATGGATCCCTGAGGAACGCCATATTCTACTTGTACTTCTTCAGATGAAAGATTGCCTAATATTACCTTTTGTTTCCTGTCTTGTAAAAATGATCTAAAGAGATCGTTAACTGTACCTCTGAAACCATAGAAACTTAACTTAGCCAGTAGAATTTTATGTATCACCGAATCAAATGCTTTGCTGAGATCGAAGTTCAGCATTTCAATTATCTCCCCATTATTCAGGGCCTCTGTAATTTGGTCTATTATCCCAGTCAATGCTGTTATGGTAGATCGATTTTCTCTATATCCATGTTGTGCATTATCCAAAAGTGAGTTTTTTTCTAGAAACTTAATTATCCTATTTTTAATTGCCAATTCGAAAATCTTCGACATGTTGGGCAATATGGCAATTGGTCTGTAGTTGTTGCAGTTATTTATGTCTCTTTTTCTCTTATATACAGGAACTTCCCGAGATGATTTGAGTTCGTCTGGGAAGTAACCATATTTGAAACATTTATTAATCAGAAGGCTAATAGGCTTTGAAAGTTCTTGAATAAACAATTTCAGATGGCTAGTAGTTATGAAATAATTGTCCGTTGTATTTTTACTTTTAATTTTAGAAAAAAGTTTCCTTACCTCTTCATCAGTGGAATCGAACAGAAAACAACTTTTGGTAATATCCAGTTGGAGTAGCTTCATGTAGTCAGAATATTGCTTGCCTGTGGAATTCAATTCTAGAGCTGTGTTCTTTCCCACATCAGCGAAAAAACTGTTAAAATCTGTCGGTGTTAAAGTACTTTCTGGTGCATTCTGTTTTCTCTTTGTTTTGATGATATTCCACATAGCTTTCATCTTATTTTCGGCTTTCTCCACATAGTTCTTGTTATTTTCTCTTATTTTGCCTTCTATTTCTCTAATGTACATTTTCTTGTATGTTTGGTATGCTTTTCTTGATTCTTCATCCTTTTTCACCATCATTATCACCTGTAGGGCATCCAATTTATTTCTCATCTCTAATATTGTTTTGGTCTTTAGCACTCCTCTATTTGTGTAAACATCATGTACTCTTTTCTCCTGAACTGGTGCCCATTTATCCATTACAGACAAAAATAACTCATGAAATGCCGTGAAGCTTTCCCTTGCATCTCCGACACATAAAAGCTTTTCCCAATCATAAGTAGAAAATTCTAGTTTGATAAATTGCACGTTATTTTCAGTGAATGTTCGTTTTCTGAAAGTCTGTAATATTTTTGGCGTGGTTACTTTTTCTTCAAACTCTAAGAATTGAGCTAGATGATCTGACATGTAAATGTCCGACGTCCTTAGGGTTAGAATTTCTTGGATGTTTGTGAATATATTGTCTATGCAACTGGATGAATTTCCTGCTATTCTAGATGGCTCAGTTGCGCATCCGCCAAAACCATATGACGACATTACATTTACAAGTTGACTATGCTCTTTGCTTGGTACAAGGAAATTCACATTGAAATCTCCCCCTATAATAGACCTTTTATTATCATATTCTTCAGTTATTATACTAAGAACTTGACAAAGTATTTCCAGGAATGTTTCGAAGTCTCCCGAGGGAGCCCTGTACACTGATAATACTACAGTGTTCAGGATTGGGATGTGAGCGGCTGAGAGTTCAGCATCTTTTTCTTTCCCAAGTTTGACTATCTCCATCAATTCTGTGGATTTCCATTTGTTATGAACTGCAATCAGAGTTCCGCCATTTTTCATTGTTTGCCTGCAATATATGCTACAAATATTATAGGTGCCCACATTCACTGTTTCTAATTGGTCCTTTTTCAGCCAATGTTCAGACAAAAGAATGATGTCGACGTTTTCATCATTTGCCAATAAGCATAAATGATTAGTTTTGTTTGTAAGCGACTGGATGTTGTAATTTAAAAGATTCACAGTACATTTTCTTTTGTGGTTTTTCTGTTTTCTAATTGTGAATTTTCCTTTGTCAGATCTTGAAGGCAAATTCACTATGTTTGAGTTATGATTTCTCTCTTCTTGTGTAAAAAAGAGTTGGTGAAATTGAATTTCCTTATTTCCTCACCTTCAGGCCAATAGTTTTCATGAAACAATGTATCATAAGCATCTTGAGTTGTTACCCCTATACTGAAGGCGGAATTTCTTCCTTTAGACTCCAATTTTTTCACGATTATTTCTTCAGATTCCTTCAAGTCTCTTATGTATTCCTTTATGTCGTTTTCTTCTACATCTTTGCCGTAGATTTTACCAATATATAACCACTTGCGTTTCACAGCACCTTTTATTAAATTGGTTTTTTTTGGAATTCCCGTTTCCTTTACTGATAATACCTGTAGTTGCTTTTCTAGTGTATCGTCGATTTTCAACAACAGTCCAGTCTTCAGTTGATATATTGCTGTGATTTAGATCTTTAACTTTTGTAATTTCACTCTTTTCTTTATTTAGAATAACGTTAGGTACCAATAATTCTAACTGTGGATTCCTTTCTATACCATTCTCTATGTTCTGTAGTTTTTCACCTTCACCTTGTGCATTATTTCCTATTCCTTTCCTATTCGATTTCGCAAACTCATTACTTGTTCCCGGTTTTCTCGATATTTCTTTCACATTGGCAACGTCGGATTGTTTATCTTTGTGCGTAACATCCGATCGTTGTTGTTTATTCATGTTTAACAATTCAATTATTAATTCCTTGTCGCTAATTACCTTTTCCAGGCGAATTGAGGCTTCTTTAAGATAACAAATCTCCAAATTTGCGATTTCAAGTTTGTTTTTCAGCATTGATATCTCCATTCTCATTTCATGGTTAGGATCGACATTTTCGGCAGAAATCTCGGCTATATTCCCGGAATTTCCAATAAATTTTTTCTCGATGTAATCTCTGAGTTCTTCACTTAGGTTTACCACCTCTGGAACTTTTTTATTCACAATTATCTCCACTAATTGGTCTTTTTTAAGACGCTGCAATTCTAATACGTACTCCTCCACTTTAGCCATGTTGCCAAAAAAAATATCACAACTAGCATCAAAGCGTCTAGTTATTTCCAATGATGCTTCTTTCCTTTGATGCAACTTTGTTGTGCTCGATGATATTTATACACTCTTCAGCAAAAACCAGAAAGCAACATTTTTTCACGCTCTGTCAAATTCTTGCTACATTTTAATACTTTCCACATACAAAATTTAAAAAAAAAAAGTTCATTCAACACTATCAAAGCGGATATGTAAAAACTTGATATTCTGTATAGAAAACTTCCTCAATTTGAATTCCGGGAGTGGAGTTTCGAATAAAGTATTTTTAAAATTTATCGTTAAAATATTAATTTGCATGTGGCGACATCAGTTGAGCTAGAAACAAACTTGTGATCCAGTCGATAATCATCAGTTAACTATTCAATAGTTAACGAAGAACAGAAAAATACTTCAGAAACGCAGTTAGGTTTAACGACAGGTTATCGGTTGGTTAAAATTATCGAATCGTTTACTATTGGAAAATTAACTCAAGACCTCGGAAACTGGCCATACGAAGGGTTTTCTCTTCACTTTCATTACTTGCCCATAATTGTAAAATTAATGAAAAAAAAATTAAGAAAAAAAAATTCTTTGCCTTCACGGAGGCCAACCGAAAAAAATTCAATTTCCTAAATATTATTTTGAGTCAGTTCGCCGTTGACTAGTTTTTGTAAATAGTTGCTCTATATTATATAGGTTTCGTATTTTTCTTAGTTTTTTCCCTTCAGGAATAACCAACTTGAGTTTGAGGACAATCCTAGTTCCATAAGCATTTTTACTGATTTTCGGAATGGACAGAGAAACGATAACCTCTGTCATACCATATATGAAGGGGTTATCCGAGAAAATAAGAAAAATTGGTAACAGATACAACGTAAGAACAGCATTCAAGACCAAGGATACTCTCAGGGGAACACTCACGATGATGAAACCTGACAACGAGAATCAGAGAACCATAGATTGCGTCTATGAAGTACCATGTGAATGTGGCAGATTCTACATTGGGGAAACTAAACGCCTCATGAAAGTCAGAATCAAAGAGCACCAAAGACTAGCTCAACTGGGAGAAACAGAGAAATCCATGCTAGCCCAACATGCTTGGAACGAGGACCACAACGTCAAATGGCATGAATCTTCCATAATATCAAAGAAAGAAGGATGGAGGACGAGGAAATTGAAAGAAGCAGCAGCATTCATGGCAATAACTCCTAACCCAATCAGCACTCCCTCTGTGGAAATATAGAATGTCTGGGTGCCCATACTGAGATCTGAATTGAGGAGGACGAGTTCGGTCCAAGGAAGCAATTAATCCTAACACTTCGCAGGTAGATAGAGTCAAGGTGACCTCTACCACGAAAAAGTATAATTAATATATAACTTAAATTGTATAATAATTCCCTGCTTCGGTAGACTAGTGGTTAGAGTGAGTGGAATTTCGGAATTTGCACCTCGGATAACTCACGTTCGAATCCCCTCACTGTAATTGCAAAATTGAAAAAGTATGGGACGCACAAGTCCAGACAGTTTGGCAAAAACCGGTCCTTCTCAGGACCAACAACACCCTGAAGACGAGAGGCAAATGCTTGCCGAAACGTCGGTAACAACCAACCACATAGATAGTGGAAACATCCCAAATAATCAGAAACAGTTTAACGCTTCAAGGATAAGCATACCATGCAAAAATGCAAGAAGAAAACGGTCACAATTCGGAAAAATTGTGGTTTACTTCCAGCATGGATCTCCGCTAGTCCACGATCACAGTTCGGAAATTAATTTTTCCGAATTGTGACCGTTTTCTTCTTGCATCCCAAATAATGTTTCATCAACACGCAGTCATCATAGCCCACAATGTAAGTGGTTAATATGGACTACTTAACTATATTGCTCACTCGTATACTGATCATTCTCAATAGTGATATTTTCGTTCTGATAAAGCAATGCCTATAATGAAACCCTGTTCAAAAAGAAAACGGCAAACTTCGAAGTGAAAAGCAAGCAGGTGAATGCTGAAGGAGTTCGTATTATTTCCGACAATGGTGCAGAAATCAATGATCAAATTTTACGGGTCAATTCAATTCTGCCCTGAGAAATTGATAGTTTTTATCGAAATCCTGATGAAGATTAATGAATGCAAGATGCTGGTAAATGCTGTTAAATTTTTGTTTTCTATATTGATTGAGAAATCGGTGATTGAATTTTCCAGGCCAACTTGAATATATGCGCACTGGATGATAAGCAAACTTCAATCAAACCTATTGAAGGTTAATTAGTAGAGTCAGTTTCAACATTCACCTAAATCTTGAATGAAAATCTAAATTTTTCATGAAATTTCGAAATCACAATGTAGCAAGGAAACTAGACACCGGTAGCGACTTGCGCTGTTGAGCATATTATGTATATATTTTTTTCTATGTGAACTGTTGTTTTTCAAATAGCACACCCTGTATTTTATTTTCCTAATCGATAGAGCTCGTTCTTCTGATTTCAAATATATATTTATATATATATATATAAATATATTCATATATATATATATATATATAATTATGTTTTTCGGGAGGAAGACTTCGTTTTAAAAAAAAAAACTACTTTACTTTATTCAATACAATACAACGTTAATACTTGGTAGAGCTACTAGATCGATTAATTAACTGACTAGAAATTGTCATTCACTGATATTTATAACATTCTCTTATCTTATTCTTCCTGCGTATTGACTGCAGGTGTTCATTGCTTAGTCTGCAAAATACAACATAGTAATATATCGAATCAATGGTAAACAGATAAACAATGTATCTAATTAGTATGGGGCCATATTATGTAATTCCTCCCCCTTTGGATAAAGGTATCACCTTGATTAGGTGTAGCTTTACATATTTCAAAATATTTCAATAAAAAGTATAAAATAATTAAAAACATAAATATTCCTATAATAATAATAAAAGTAGATGATGTACTCGGATTCCATCTTTGGATATCTTCTAACTTGACATCTGGAATATCTGCTTCCTGAAAATCTTCTTTCTCCTCTTCTTGGGATTAGTTTCGTGGGATTATCGCCGTCTTGGGTAGAATTATGTATTTTTCTTCATTTTTAATCGAAGTTGGGAATATCTCTTTTTGGAAGTTACTTATAATACATTTCGATTGGATTATCGCCATCGGTGAAGTGAAGTAATACTTTGTTTGCTGAGGACATTTTTCTTGAATCTCCATATTATTTATCGAAAGGATGCTTCCATCTTCCAAAGTTTTCAAATTTGATATAGGAATAACTTTTTCCTGGGACAATTTTCTAAATGTGTCTTCAATACAGTATTCATACATTCTGGAGGTTTTGTTAAGGAGTCTTGATCGCAAAGGAAATCTTCTTCGACTGCATGACATTCACTGGTTGACCATTTCAATTCTTCTTGTTGAGTGAGCATATAAGGATTGGTATAAGGAAGGGTTAAGTTTTTCTGAGGGATATAGTAAAACTTGTATAGATTAAAATTTTCTTCATAAACGGTCGGAATTGATATAAGAAATAATAGAACTTTCTCTTTGAACATTACTTTCGTATGACATAACTGATAATAATCTTTTAAATGATTCATTGGAATAATAGTGTCATTTTTAATTAATTCTGCGAATTTTGTATATGGCAAAATAGATTCATGTAGAATATGTAATCTAGCAAAGCTCACTGCTGTTTGGATTTCATCTAGTATACTTTTAATATCCTTAATTTCAAATGTGAGAAGATGCATGTGTTCAATGTGTCTCAATTGCGGTATCGTTCGTATTAATTTATAATTATCTGCAAATTGTCGAAATTTATCAATATACTTATTTTTCAAATCATTAACTACAGTAGCAATCTGTCTTTGATTCCTCATAAGTGTGTCCTCGTTTCTTGCTATACTTTCAAAATAATTTTTATAAAGTCCTTCGTCGTCTGAATCTAACGTTCCAAATAAAATCTTTGAAATTTTACCTCCAATATTAATAAGTCCTCTTTTAACTCTTATTTTTCCATTAACAAGTTCTTCTAAAGTTTTAATATTAATTGTATTCGAATGTTGTAAATATTCATAATGCGGCGTTTGTGTAAATCCCAATAATTCTTTATTTTTCAAATTATCAATTTCTTTCTGATACTTTAAAATAAGATCTTCGACTTGTTTCAAATCAATATGATAAATCAGTTGTATATTTTTCTTTGTTATATACGCTTTTCCAAGTAAAATGGGGAGTATATTATTTTCCAAGGGAGTAATTTTAATACTGGTTATTATAATTATCTTTAGTATTATAAGAAGGAAAACGAAGTGTTTCATCTTGAATCTGAAACAAAATGATATTATTTCTTCCTCTGTTTCACGATTTTCTTATGATAAATGTGTTTATTCTTACAATCCTTTATTCTGTGAGAATCTATCTCGCGAGCATCTATCTCTTTATACACTGGGTCGAGTTTCCTAGTAATGGGAGTTTTGATATAAGTAGGATTTTTATTTAAGGGGTGATCTTTCTCAGCTTTATGTTTTTCATTAATTTTTTCTAAACGGTTTACATTTTTCAGATTCTTTGACTCTAAGTGTTTTGATATTTCATTCAAGTTTTCTCGATAATTTTGAATATAATTTTCTACTCTTTCATTATGACTTATTTCAATTGGAAGAGAATAGTTTAAATCCGCTTTGATTATTTGCATTGGAGTCATATCTAGACTCGAGTGATTTGAGTTATTATAGCTCAATAGGGCCTGAGAAATTCTATTTTGAAATGTGTTAGTTGTTCCAATGGTTCTTAATTGCTCGATTAAGGTCGAATGAAAACGTTCTACTAATGCATTTGAATTCGGATTATAATTAGTTATATAGTGAATTTCTATTTTATGAGTTTTACAGAAATCTTGTACGACACTGTTTTTAAATTCTAATCCATTGTCGCATGTTATTTTGATTGGAACACCGTAATGACTGAAATAAATTAACAATTTGTCAATAATCTCTGTACCTGTTTTCTGTAAGAGCGGGTAACATTGTCCTAGTCTCGAAAATGAGTCTACAATGCTAAGACAATAATTTTGATTAAAACGAATTGTATCACAATAGATGTGAGTAAATGGTTTCGATCCTATTGGGTTCGGTTTAAATTATAATTGAATCGGCGTTCTCTCATATTTATTTTTCTGACATATCTCACACGAGTTAATATAATTCTGTACGTCTTTATTCATATTCGGCCAATAATATTTACGTCTCAAACTTATTAAATTTTCTCTCAATCCGCGATGAATAGTTTTGGTTTCATGATATTGCTGAATTCGTAGTAATTGTTCCTCTTTATCTTCGACATCTTCCATATTCTAGAAATTTTAAATTGTAGAGTTTTATAATTGAAATTATTTTGTAAAATTCGTATAAAGGGTTTTTCTAATTCTTCAGAGACAAAATATATAGTATATGATTTTTGAGGTTGAACGTATTCTTTAATAAATCGGAAAATATCTCTATCAATCGAATTAATGGAGACTCTAAATCGTAGTTTATCTCCGAACAGTTTCACTTTCGTCACATTATAGCTTGGACCTATCTTCAAAATGATTTGTAATGGATAAGCATTAATACTTCTTTCAGTGTAAGGGAGTTCTAAGATTGGATTTTCAGTATTACTGTGAACTGTTATATCGCTATGGACAATTATGTTTCCTGATTGTAATTCAGTTAAATCTTCATCTTTTAAAACGGGCAACTCTTCATTAGGCTCAGTTAAAAGATTTAAACATTCATCTAATTCGTCGTCTGTTACATTATTAAAAATTGATTCATTATCTTCGATTGCATTAAAATCTATAAATTCTTCATTCATTTCATCATAAACAATATCATCAATTTCATTATAATTTATATTATTACCTCGTCGACAATTATGTTTTTCGTTCACTTTTAAGAAGACCGGCAGTATCCCATTAAAATCTATAAATTCTTTATTTACTTCAGTATGCAGTGGCGATAAATAATAAATAATTATTTTCACTTTGCATCTTGCAAAAATATACTTTATCATATCCAAAATAATAGGCCAGTTTAATTCATCTAATCCGCACGCTATACGCGGTAAAGCTAAATGAGTTTCATTTCTTGACTCCATAAGTTTTTTCAAATATAAAAGGGAATTAAATACATTTTCGTATGTAGGTTTATCATAATAGGATTTCTTGGTTATCAAATAATAAATAACACGGTTTTTATTTCGAATAAGAGCTACTTCTCCTACTTTTTTATTCTGCGATATTAATTCATCTATATTTCCAAATTTTCTCTTGAAATCTCGGGCAATGCCTCTACTCATATGGAAATCTTCTGATACGCAATGGGCTAACGAATATTTATTAGGGGCTTTGAATAAATTACCTTGTTTCTCTTCAATATTATGACAATCGGGAATATTATTTGTTTCATATAGTTTCGTAAAGTTTTCATACGTAATGTCATTCAACCTATCAGATTCTGATTTTACTTGCTCATTCTTAATATCTGCTTTATTCATTCTAAAATAGGATTTCTGTGAACTTGATTTTTCCTTATTCATTACGTTTATTGATTTTTTCAAATTTGAAATTTCTTTTTCCATTTCATAACTGGCTTTAGAGTTCAATTCAATCATTTTTTCAAGTTCTTTATTAGACATCTCAATCATGAAAAGTTTAGATTTCAATTGTTCATTTTCAGTTTTCAAATCTTCATTTGCTTTATCGATTTTATCAATTTCCTGCAAATTATTTGCAAAGTTTCTGAAAAGATCATATTTTTCCCGTTCAAGTTGTGATACTTTCTGAATTAAACAATTATTTTCAATCGAAGTTTTTCCATATTTGAATGGAATTCTACAATATTTATTCATCAATACTTGGTTTTTAAAATCGAATGTCAAACCGTATTTATTAAGAAAATCGGCTCCTATAATGCCATCGTAATTATTATGAAATTTATAAAGTACGAAAGGGTGACTATCATTCATACGGAATTCTGAAAATAAAGGAAGTAATACTTTTTCCTTTGAAATATCCTGCTTCATGCATGCAGTTAATGTTGTTTCTTCTTGAAAAATATTATCATAGAAATTATTATAAGCAAATTTCGGATCTATCAAACATACTGAACAGCCACTATCGATTAAAAGTTTACATCTTGGATATTTAAATTCAATAAAGGGCAATTGATTAGAATGATTAATATTATAATTTAAGTCAATGCGTCTTCTTGGGTAACTTCGCGAAAATTTCGACTATCATTGTCGTGGTTTTTTGACGTTGAAGGTTTACAATAATCAAATTGATTTTCATTTCTCTGTTTCCTCGTATCTAAATGCGTTAATTCTTCAAAGTAAAAATTAGGATTATTATGTTGATTTCTGTTCTGATAATTATTATTATAAAAGTTACGTTGGGGATTTGGATTATATTGTGTAGAGTAATTTGAACGTTTCTGGGGATAGTTCCTTGTCTGAATCGACATTTTCTCTGGAGGGGTAGTAATTCTTTGATTCGAATTTGGTTTAAAAACATTACTTGAATGATTAGGTTTAAAATTATTATTATGATTTGGATATTGATAGTTAGTATTCCTTTGAATAAATGGAATGGGCTGCGAAGGAAATCTAGGTACTTCGCCGTAATTATTAAATGCGTGATTTGATCTATTTTGTGAAGTATAATTATAATTTCTTGGGACATTTTTTGAATGATTCTGAGGGAAATTTTTATTTTTTCTACTTCTATCTAGTAATTCGTATTGGGCTAGATTGCACATATAGTCTTTCGTTGCATTTACTGTGTCATCAAAAGAAAATTCATTATTTGTAATTAAATATGTTCTTAGCTCCATGGGTGCGTTTGATATTAGAACAGTTTTACAAATTTTCAAAATATTATTCTTATAAATTGCTTTTTCTGGATCCGGCATTCTATCTGCGTCAATTCTATAATTTATTCTTATTTTCAAAGAAATTATTCGGTCTATAAATGAAATTATATCTTCATTGGGCTTTTTGTTCAAGAATTGCAATTGGTGTATCAAAACGTCTAAGTTAATTTGATCACCAAATTTAGTGTACAAGAAATTTTTGAGAACATCCCAATTATTCGGAATGTCAGACGTTGCTACTTCTGCTAGGGCTCTATCTATTAGTTTTGATTTGACCACTGCGAAGCAATAATTTTTCACCATAATATTTTCATTTACGAACATCGCTAGATAATCATCAACACTTTTTATGAACGAATGCAACTCGTTCTCAACACCAGAAAATTTGGGTAACAGCATACCAAACTTTTCAGCTAGCGACAAATCTACTGCCATTTTCTTTGTTTTATTCTTACGACCTCTAAATTGTTTAATCGACGTAATATTGAATTATTTTAATATTTCACTTATTCAATCAGTTATATCAATTATTATGTAATTATCAATTATATCAATTATTATTTCAATCAAGTTGTCGGTTTTTTTCTTAAGAAACCTAGGAAAAACTATTGTAATCGGTTTTTGAAATAAGAAACCTAGGAAAAACTTTATAAATCGGTTTTTGAAATAAGAAACCTAGAGAAAACTTTATAAATCGGTTTTTTTGGAAGAAACCTAGAAAAAACTTTATACAAGTTTTACGCTCAAAACTTGGGGAAAAGGTTGACTAATTTTGGGCCAGATTAGGTAAACTGGGAGTAATTAAAGGATTGCTCACCACGTTGTCTTGTTGAATTTGAAACCGTCACGGGGCGCTACTCGGGTGATCGGGCTCCTGTCTTCTTCACCTAGTTCTTCTTGTGCTCAACGGTTGAAACCGACGGTGTTGTAGACTGGATGGACCTCTTCTTTTTCAGGAACTCACAGATTTTCACAAAACCGGCACAATCCCAGACCTCGTCGCCAATTATGTTTTTCGGGAGGAAGACTTCGTTTTAAAAAAAAAAACTACTTTACTTTATTCAATACAATACAACGTTAATACTTGGTAGAGCTACTAGATCGATTAATTAACTGACTAGAAATTGTCATTCACTGATATTTATAACATTCTCTTATCTTATTCTTCCTGCGTATTGACTGCAGGTGTTCATTGCTTAGTCTGCAAAATACAACATAGTAATATATCGAATCAATGGTAAACAGATAAACAATGTATCTAATTAGTATGGGGCCATATTATGTAATTATATATATATATATAATATTGAGGTTGTCAATTTCTTCCTCTATTCTGAATTTAATGTCTTCAATATTTTGCGGACAGGCCATATACCCTTTATATTTCAAATATCCCCATAAAAAAAGGTTCAATGATGTTAAGTAGGGACTATCAGGAGGCTATAGAATGGAACTTCGATATAAAGAAATCACAGCATTCTCGAGTGGCGTTCTACAGCTGTCTTAAATTTTGACAAAAGAACCCATAATTTTCGGAAACTGCCAAAAAAACCTCAATAAAGTATATATAGTTGAAATCAGAAGAAAGAGCTATACCGATTAGGAAAATATAATACAGGGTATGCCATTTGAAAAACAACACTTCACATAGAATTTTTAGGTTAACGATGCCTTTATCCATTTCTTAGTACGGAATTCTTAATGCCCATAAAAAATACTACAAATTTGCCCTTTTAAACGTTTTTGTACGACCAATAATAACTAAGATAGCTATTGAGTAAAATATAAACAATCACCCTGTACATAACCACTTGAATACTCGTAATCGATTGATCTTATAAAAACTTACATTTGACGTCAATTTGAATCCGAGCTGGCTGAGATTCTCCAGCTTTATTCCTTGCTATACAGCTGTAAAGCCCCGAATGAGCCCTGATGACAGGACTAAATTGAAGAAGTTCTTGCAGACTGGCAGGCTGCGTTTGCCCCTCTCGCCTCCAAATGACCGAGGCTCGTGGGTTGGCGTTCACCAAACACCGTATCGTGACGGTATCCTTGAGATCTTCTACGTCTTCAGTTGGTATTCCAGTCAAACGTGTTTCGGGCACATCTGTAATGATTGACTAAATGTTAAAGTACAGTTTGAGCAGAGCGTTTTCAAAGTTAGGATGAATTCAGTGTTTACTGCAACTTTTCCAGGTATACACTCTCATTCTCTGGAACAAAATCAAACTTCTGAAACATGAAATTTCCTCTACCAGCATTCTTGAACTTATTTGAAAAAATCAAATCGGTTCGAAATGAATGAACAATAAAACTTCTAACTCTCAGAACAAGTAACGTTCCAAGTCTATATCAAACTTATCCATCAGACAAAATCTGCAGATTCAATGTTTTTTCAGTGTTAAGAGTTATGAATTTTCAGTCGTGTTATCATGCATACAGTGGAACTTCCATACAGCGAACGTCTCTACAACGAATTTCTCTGTACAACGAATTTCGTATCTGTCATTGCACCTTGAGTCCAAATACCCTGTTAAAAACACCCTCTAAAACGAAGTGAATTCTCTCTATAACGAATTATTCCAAGAAAATCACTCTCTAAAGGCGTATTGGTAAGAAGGTTTTTCCCAGAGTATACTAAGGGATGGTTTTTCCCGTAATTCTGTCGGACGTAGGTAATAAATCCCGATCATAAACTTAACCATTACGGCGGATGGAGAGTTCCTTCTGAAACAGGAGGCTATACAGATTGTTCAGTTTTCAGTTTTGCTCTGATTGTTAATGAAAAAAGTAGTGCGAAAATGTCTAGAAGGAAGTGCTTAAGTTAATTATGTATAATGTATTCAAATAAAAAAAAAATGCAAGTGAACGTTGCTTTTTTCGACACTTGACACAATAAAAAAAAATTTCTGCATAACGAAATTTCTGTATAACGAAATTTTTTTGCGGATTTAGCGTATTCGTTATAGGGAAGTTCCACTGTATTTCCAGAAGTTCGGATTTTTTTTGTTTTTACCTTCCTAGGCGTAAGAATCATATTCAGAAATATATTGGACCGACGTTTGACCTATGCCTCTACCTATACCTATACCTGCGAAGCCATGGGGTTTGGTAGAAACGGTTGAATATTTCGGTTTTGGTAACAGTACCTTAGCGACATATTATTATGAAAAAAAGATTGTTGAGCAATGTGAAAAAGGTTCGCTTCTCCAAGATAAGCTAACCATCAACATAAATTAACTGTGTATTGTTGAGGAATTTCTCTCGAATTGTAAGTAGTGCTCATAGTTTGGTCCCAGTGGAATCTGATCAGCTAGTATTCCTAATTTCTGGTCAACCGCTCCTATTGCACCAATAATAAAACATGGAGATGAACTATCAGATAACGATTGAAATATATTATGGGAGGTCTCTGGTTTTCTCTCCCTATCTCTGAAAGAAACATCTTTTAGAGAAGGCTCCAAGGAATACTCTTAGATTAATTTGGATATTTTGTAACAGGTCGAAAGTTTTGAGGGATAGTCAGTGATGATATAGGTTGGTTGAGAGAGTAACAAGTGATCTTGAATTATTGCTGCAGAAGAAAGCGAAACAGTTGATTTTCCTTCCATACGCCATTCCACAAACATGATATATATATATATATATATATATATATATATACATATATATATGAGAAAAAATACTCTCTATTGGACTGAACCAAATTAAATAACACTTTTCTTGCTTTTTTTGCCTACGTAGCTTTGCCTGCTATCATTCAAACCATATTAAAGAACTTTATGAATTCGAAATCGCAGGATGAAATTCTCATGGAAACTCATATTTCTGCTTATTCCTATGACCATACGTTCATCAAAATAATGCACTGCCGCAGACAGAAACTTACGGAATGCCGGCGTTGCAGCGGCAACCGCTGATTGACATCGCACATACGTCGGCTGGCGCGGCACGCGTCGACTGAATTTTAATTTATTCTTGTTCCTCAATTCTTGCCGGACTTTTAAAATTCGATGCATGAGCATTCCGTCCGTACATTTGTGCCATGATCCTTTCAATTTAATTGAAAGTATTTTTGCCGTTCCGTGTCGTCCGTCCCCGTCCAATGCTGTATTTGTATAGTATAAAGACAGGAAAGGTCTATACATATATCAGTCGTGTTGAAAACAGACAAAGTTTTTCCGTTCTGAGGGCCGGTTGTCACTACACTAAATTCGGAACAAGATTGGGTACTGAGTCACAAATCTGATGCGTGCGAATAATAATATCTTGCATTCATTATGCGTGCGCATCTGAGTAAGGACTCAAGAATTTAATTAGTTTTGAATTTAGCGTAGTGGCAAGCGGCCCTTAGAAACGTTCAGATTGCTCAAAAATCATGGTTACAGAGATCCATCCAATTTCCAACTGTACATTGAATTAATAGGAAACCGTTATACATATTATGGTATTATATTTGTTTCAGTAAAAAAAAATTGAAAATGATGAGTTTTAACACATTGGGGAGTAATAATTTTTTTTTTCAATCTACCGAACATTCAATTAAGTAGATGTCTGTTTTTTTCATGAAGAGTATCTTGATTTTGCTTGAAACTTTGAGAAACCCTACTTGTTTGTTTCTTCAGTTTTGTAGCTTTCCTTCATAACATATAATCTGGGAGTGAAGGCACGGCTCATTTTCATCAGAGAAAATATTTTTTCTGAAAAATCTCTTTTTATTCTCTGAAAGAAGTAAATATTGGAAATCAAAGTGATGAGAAAGTATTAACTTTGATTTTCCAATTACCAACTAATCAATAATGTATTTTTGTTTCATTCTTTAATTACTTTCAGTTTCATTCTTTGGTGTATCGCAAAATTCCAAGCCTCATGAACAAGATATTTTTCACAAAAAAACAGATTCCTTGAAATATAGAAATATGCATGATTGAATGTTGGGTAGATGAAGAATCAAAGTTAATTACCAACCACTTCGATGAGATTTATAATATTGAAACTGCTCATCCCTAACATGAATCCATTTCACAGAATAATAGGAACATAATTTTCAGAAAATATATTTCGTTTAATAAAAATGGGTCTTACTTTTGCTTACGGATTCCATGAAATAAAGAAACGCAACATAACCAAGGAATAAAACAGAAAATGTGTGTCAAAGTGTGTGTCATAAATCAAGATCCTTCTTAAAAAAACAGATTCCCAGTTTAGTAGGGAAATGGTTTTGCCCTAAATCAGTCATATTGAAGAAACCATTTTGAACATAATTTTTTAATTTGAGTTGGCCATTTCGAACTTTTTACAGCATTTATTGCAATTGGTGTTTGGAATTGAGGATATATTTAGTGTTTTGAATGGTTTTTGTTGTGTTCGCAATGTGTTTTGTAGCTAATGTTCAGTTTTCGTCCTTGGGCAAATACCATGCCGAATATGTAAGATGAAATAAGTAACAAGAAATTGGTAACAAGAATAAGGAATAATTTTTAAATAGTTATTGAGTTGCTTCGTGTTGAAAGTTGTTTTCTCCAAGATTTCCAATCTTCATAGGCACATCTAGAACTATTTAGAATTTTTGAAATTTCTTCCTAATGTTTTTGAGCTTCTTTTATTGTTTCCTTATTGTGCAAATTTATAAATTTTTTGAATCATCTCAATAATGAAGAACCTTTTTATATGATTCGATAAGAAAATTTCAAGTAATTTTGAAACAAATGTGTTCAGAAAAAAGAGACACACGAATCGATATCTAAATTTTTTTTCTAATCATCAAATAAGTGTTAAAACAGGTATTATAAAAACACTTTATGATAGTGCTCAATTAATTTCATCGACACCTGAAATACGAAATGATGAAATTAATTTCATTAGAAATATTCTTGAGGATAATCAATAATCAATATCCTACGAATTTCATAGAAAAATCTATTTCAAATTTAGAGAGAACAATTTTGCGTCAAAACGATAATAACCAAACATGGTGTCCCACCGGTTCTCTGCCGCTGGGCGGGGTCTATACTTGCGGCTATGCAACATGGGTAGGGGGTATCCGCAGGGCGGTGTCTTATCACGTCTGCTGTGGAACCTCGTCCTGGACGAGCTCCGGGTTGAGTTGGCTAGGGCGGGGTACGTAGCTGTGGCCTATGCGGATGACCTTGTCCTGCTGATCAGGGGAAAAGTAATCAGTGTCTTTGTCGATCTGATGCAGAATGCTCTGAGTGTAGTCGAACGGTGGTGCTTAGAGAACGAACTTTCGGTAAATCCTGGAAAGAAGGAGATGGTTCTGTTTTCTAGGAGAAGGGTGCCTGCCAGCATCAGACTGATAAGTCTGTTTAGTGTTCGGCTCGCTCTATCAGAACAGGTTCGATATCTGGGTGTGATATTGGACCGCAAACTACTGTGTAACAAAAATATCGAGACACAAACGAAGAAGGCCAATGTAATATTTTGGTCTACTCGGAGAGTAGTGGGAAGAGGATGGGCCTTCAAACCACATTATGCACAGGTTATATACCATGGTGATCAGGTCCCTCCTAACCTATGCAGTGCTGGTGTGGTGGACAGAGAGGGCCACCAACCAGAGGGGGCCTGCAACCCCGCCATCATGACAAAATTTCAGAGAAAAGCCTGTTTATGTATAACAGGCGCCCTGAGATCTACCCTTGTTGTTGAAAAGGATGAAGGACTCATTAATGCAAAATACTATTTACAAGTTCGAGGAATTCTGGCACATCAAGTTAGATGAATAAAGGTTGGTGTCACAAATATAAGATTTTGGGATCGAAAAGTCTTACGTAAATTCAAACCAATTGAATCACTTCTCTTTAAGTTTCAACGAATCTCGGTGGCTCCAATCAATTTGATAGTGCTTGATCGGCCCATCAAAGTTTTGTTAAAACCACCGGAAGTGTTTGTTTTATAAAAATTTCCAATCTTTTTGAATGCGTATTTTACTGATGATTTTTTTATATGTGTTTTTCTCGGTATATTTTGTGGACTGACTATTCGACCTGCCATGTAATCTATTTTTGATGGCAAACAAATGATGATGATAATGGTTTGAGAATCACTGTAAACTGTGACACCATTCGCAAATATGCGTATTGTGTCAAAAATAGCTTTCCGGATTGCTATTTCCACCCACTAAATATTTTCCTGCAAAACTCAATGTTCCACCCACGTGTCGTTAAATATTAGCCAGGAAGGCACAAGGAGGCACGATCATCTCTTTCCTCCAGCATAAGTGTAATGAACTCTTTGAGATCCGTCCGGTCGCATAAGATGCCACGTTGTGGTTCTAGGGCAAATCCTACAATTATGTGTGAGTCTGCTGTAATGAAATATACAGGGTGAGTCTTTGACTTGTACATATATTCAACCGTAGATTCCTGAGGTCGAAGGAAACACTTTTTTTTTACTATTTTTTCCGAGTCGGCCTAGAAAAAAAGATATAGCCATTTTAAACTTTCATAATAAGCTATGCCACTCCTGGATATCATAGTCATAGATATAATATATGCCTGCCATTCAAAACTTGGAAATAATAACCAACTGTACAATAAAAACAAGCGTCAACTTACTTTTTCAATCCTATTCGATGAAAGATGAAGTACGATTTTGTTAGTTCTGAATAATTACCGAATGTATAAAATGTACCTACAAAGAATACTTATACTTCATACAGAATTTTGTTAGCGGAAAATGTTGAGTATTCTTCTTTTGATTTCTTTTCCATTATTGATAATGAAGTATTCAGCTTGCTATCACCTATATCTTCAGTATGTAATCATTTTTTATCGTGGTTTATAAAATTTTCTGAGGTTCTCCAACAGAATCATAACCTTTCATTTCCAAACATGAACAAATGTCATTGAATTGAACTTCACCGCTAAGCATGGGCGCCCGCAGGGGGGGGGGGCAGGTGGGGCCGTTGGAGTTTGTGTGTCCTTCCTCCGAAGAGCCGTCCCGCTGATCGTGATGTCCTTCTATATAGAATATTCAGATACAACAATTTCATTTTATTTTTTTAACGGGGAGACAGGTTTTTTCGGCTGAGGTTTTTTTCCCCTGGCTCTATAGTATCGTATGATACTGGTGATGAAAGTATCGTATGATACTATAGTATCATACGAAGAATGTTGTGGTACCCCGTTCCTTTTTTTACCTCAGCTTAGGTTCTTTTTGTTTCAACATTTATTGTATTATTTTAGCTCTCTTATTCAAAAGAATATATATATATATATATATAATATATATATATAATATATATATATATATATATATATATATTTCATTCGACAAAACAAAAGTTTCAAGAAATATTCAGTTCGTGAAATATTAAGGTGCGTACAGACATGCTCCGAATGGCGTACCGTTCCACGTCGCGTACCTAAGTGTGGACGGCGGGGTGCAACAGCGTATCGCACCTCGCCGCAATCACGGTGTAGATATTGGCGAACTTTTGTTGATCGCGTCGATGTATGCGACGTGGTGCTGTACGCCATTCGGATCATGTCTGTACGCACCTTTATACGATTTACTGCAGGAGTAAAAGTGTGTGGTTATCTTTCGTGTACCAGATTTTTCGCATCTATCTTGATATGAGGATATAGTTATTTCAAATTTTCATAATCAGCTATAAGATCACTGAAGTTTCTCCAAGTCCTATTTTGTAAATAATTTTGCGAAAGTTTCAACCAACTAATCGAACTGCCTTCACCAAAGAATTTCGTTCAGCTTTCTACCTATTCATACATAAATATAAAATATGAGTGTTGATGTTTTTGGCAATCTGCACCATTGAACTAAAGAAGAGTTCTGACAACTCCACAGAAATCTTTTCTACCTGATAATAAAAAAAAAACTCTTGATAAATTTCAGAGAGGAATGTTGAGCCAAGCTTTTACCACAGAAAAAAAAAGATATAAATATTGAATAAGAACATTTTCAATAAGTCAAGAACATTCATGATATTATCAGCAGATTTAATTTGTTCGAGCCGACATGAAAGCATAACTTTAACCGTGTTGACGAAAACACTGACTGAGGATGATACAACCAATTGCAGAAAATGGTCACGCTGGCATATCTGCCCGCATCGCAATTCACCAGAGCAGCCAGACAGAATTACGAATCGGAACTGATTAATCTAGATAGCTTTTTAATTTCGGTGCAGCGATTCTGAAGCTGATAATGGATTAGTGCGAAATGAAAACTGAGGTTTCATCGATTTCACATCGAAACTACAATATGCGATATCATTTGGATGTCGGCATTCCATTCAATAAATGTATATGTTTTTTTGAGGCAAATTTCATAAAGTGGACCAACTAGTAAACATTGAACTCATTATCACGAGTATACATATAATTTGCAAGACCCTGAGGTTAAGAACAAAAATGAAATATAAAAAGATTCATTGATATTTTTAGAAAACCCTAGAGCGGTATATTTTCTCTCTATTTCAGTATCGTCATGAGTTTATTACAGTTCTGATAGTAGTGTTGTAATGAACTCATTACAGCATTGTACTGATCTCCGATCGTATCAATTTTCAAATCAAATCAATTCAAATTGAGTAATCTGTCAATAAATAACACCAACTGCCAATAAATAATACAAAAGTAACTTATTTGAATTTTTATTTCACAAAGCCTGACTAAAATGAAGAAAATATATGTGACATGTTCTTTCGAGCTTTTAGGCCGTCGTCGTAGATTAGTTCTCCTCAAATTTAGCTCCTGAAGATGCCAGACACTCGAACTGGCGAAACGTCGAGAACTAATCTACGACGATGGCCTGAATGCTCGAAAGAACATGTCACATTGAACGATGGCCGCGAAAGCCTTAACCAATTCAAAGAAAATATAGTTCAATACTCGTGGCAGAAGGCAAACCTTCGTCGCTCATTTTCAAATTTCGCATTCTACTTGTTTTATAATATACTATCACATCCCAAATTCCATATGAAATAAGTTTTATCCATAGAACATACATTTTGTTGAATTTGTGGAGGCTTTCGCGGCCATCGTTCAATATCACCTGTTCTTTCTGTACTCAATACTCAGGCAGCGGGAACATTTTCTGAAATATCACTCCTGAAGATGCCAGACATTCGAATTGGCGAAACGTCGAGAACTAATCCACGATGACGGCCGAAATGCTCGAAAGAACAGGTGACATACATTTTGATGTCCTATTCGGATCCCTAATCATATCGTTCATTCAATATATATATATATGGAAACATTCTTCTCCACTTGAAAATTATTTAATTCTTTCTGATTACATTAAAAGGGCATGCCATGCTTTTCGGCAAGCTAACTTACCATCATCAGGCATTCTAATAACAAAGGCGTCAAATGAACTAAAGTATAGTTATAGTAGTATAACAGAGATTAAAAATGTCAACAATGTTGATAAGGAACTGATTGATAGGATGAAAACATCGTGATAATGTCTATATCAAAGACATCTATACCTAACACATTAAAATAGGATTAAGAAAATACATTCCATAAAAGTAAAACATACGAAAACACAGGAGTTCAACCAAAAAATAAAAGATGTCATACCCTTTTAACCTAAGTTACAGTGACTTTATTCAAAACAGTTGAGACACAGAACGAAAAATCCTCCGTTAAGAGGCTAATGTCAAATTTGATGATGGCTGCGTTCGGCAATCACGGCAGATCTGACACGATACCGAACGCAGCTACTGCACCTGTTGTGAATTTCTTTTGAGGAAAAGTATTCCAGTGATTATTTTTTGAAATTTTAGAAAACTAAAACAAATGTATATATGAAGAAATACTTTTATTAAGGTTTCAAGAGATTGTTGAAATGTTCAAATTTAGGTCTAAAAACTGCATATCGTTTTTGTTTTGTCGTTTTGGTGAATTGAACTGATAGAGATATATATCTATGATCCAAATCAATTTCTGTCAATAATATTGTTGAAAACGATTTATAATCAAACTTTTCCCTTTGGTTCAAAAAATTGATCCATATCAATAAAGAAATAAAAGGTTATGACCAGAAAAGTTAATAAGTTTTTCTTGAATCATTTAGAATTATTGTACTTCGTGAAAGATTTACCGATAGGTCCTCTAGAACTTTTCCATACATTGCAAACTCCCTCGAAATTTGAAACCATGATTTCGAAACCATAAAAATCCTTGAAATAAACACACTTTCAATGTTTAAGATGTTGGAATTCTTTACACTGTGGTTTATAATCTGATTTTGGTAAATAACGAAATTTGACAGATTGCGGAATTTGAATTGATTTGATTCGAAAATTGAGTGGATCGGAGGTCAGTACTGACAACCACAAAACGAAAAATATAACTTAAAACAATGCTGTAATGAGTTTCATTACAGTACTAATTTTAGTACTGTAACGATACTGAAATAGAGAAACTATATAACCTACTTGGAATTATAGCGCAGGGTTGTCAATTCTAATTATTTAGACATCGATATTTCGTTGTTTCAAAGTCTTAAATCTAATCTAAAACCAGTACATTTCGCGTACTGGTTTTGTTTAATTACTAACCAGGACTTATGCCCGAAAACCAGTACTGTACTGGTAAAATCATTACGAATGGTCACCTTACATTTGGGACCCGAGAAATGGAAATCACAGAAATGCGCCATTTGTTTTGAATGACCCTGTTGCCTTATATATTTCTATACTACTCACGAGTATACTATTACTGGGTACTCAAAATTTGTTATCTACTGAGGGGATCTGAAGACTTATAGCAGCTAGAAAAAAGACGAATGACACATTTGCGAGCTCCTTCAACCCGAATGATTTTAACATTTCACAGGCTCTTTTTTTATCCAGGGGCCTATTGCACCAAACTACTTCCCAACTGTTCACTTTCCAAATTAATTACATTGGACGAAAAGCATTCAGAATTGAACAGAAGTGAAAAGTTGTGAGGTAGTTAAAACAGTAGCGCACCCAGGGGGGAGCCAGTGGGCTGCAGCCCCCCTCCGAGATTCATTTTCGTTAAAGAAAAATTAAGACTTTCTAGCTTACGTCAAAAATTAATGTTGATGGAGCCTCCCCCGAAAATCAATCTTGGGTGCGCACTTGGTTTGCACGGTACTTTTGCAACTTTTCACTTCGCACTATTCACTTCTCAAACGAATAAAGTTGGACAAAACTCATTCGGAATCGAATAGTGCAAAGTGAAAATTAGCAAAGTACTTTGGTGCAATAGGCCCCAGCCACAGATATGACAGGGATTTCTGCTTTTTCCAATATAACCTAGGTATACAGGGTCTTTCACGAGGAACCTCACTCATATTTATACGGGAAACTACTGAACGTATTTTCATGAAATTCAGCACTTATAAATATTTCACGATGCTGATGAAATCTAAAATATTTTCAAGGCATGAGCACGTCCGGTTTTTCCGGAAATGACGTCAACTTCCGTTTTTAAAATTAGATCACCATTTTTTTATTGCAGAAATAGATTCCTTAAAAAATTTCAAGTTATTTTGATGCAACATTTTTCAGTTTTGGTTGGAAAATTCTCTCTGAGCGGGAAAATTCGAAAAAAAATCGAAAATAGAGCTCCGCTGAAACAAGAATAACTTCGAGGTTTTCGGATGGAAAATTTTCATTTTTGGGATTTTTCAAGATGTAAGATTGATGTAATCACTTCAAAAATCGAAATCGCGATTCATGATACAGGGGGTGAAAAAATCGCTTTCAAAGTTAGGGATGACAAAATCGTGAAAAATCAATTTTTTCAAATTAGAACCCCATTTTTTTATGCCAGATATTGAAATATAAATATATATATATATATATATATATATATATATATATATATATATATATATATATATATATATATATTATATATATATATATATATATGAGAAAGATATGAATATTGAGGGATCGGTAAAATACATTTCAGTTTCAGAGGGTTATGTCCAATAAATCTTATCCATATATATATATATATATATATCACAAAGTGATGGTCTACAACTTTTATTCAATGACATTTTGTTCTCAAGCTCGTAGTTTGATAGATCTTTCACGTTTTATAGTGAAAAAATGTATTTTTTCGAAAAGTATGAATATTTTCAATTTTTGGACCTCTGATATCTATGAAACTACTGGATCAAAATATAAGATCATGGTACTCTTTAGAAGCAGAATGCTGAACACTTTTGAATATAACAAAGTTTTCGATGAAGTGCTTTGTTTGGTAGTTATTCGAGATAAACCTAAAGTTGTCATGCTGAGCACTTTTGAATACGACAAAAGTTCCGATAAAGTGCTTAGTTTTGCAGCTATTCGAGGAAAACCTAAAATAGTCCGAAAATTTCGAGGTTTTTCGAATGCCACGGCATACGCTCCACTAGGTTATTGGGGCAAAACTCAAACTCATCATATAAGAGGCCTAAATGAATGATTAAAACAGTTTCCAGAACTCCACCAATTATTTCCAGGCACACCATTTTTTAGAGCTAATTTCCTTGGCCTAATAGTGGTAAGTTCATTCAAGTATGGGTTTATTATTTACTAGCTGACCCGGCAGACTTCGTACTGCCTCAAAAAAAAGCAACTTTAATATTATAATGAACTATATTATGGTATAATACCTTGAAAGTGGATATAAAATTGTCCTGAACATAATTTTTTGCGCCAAACGTTGTCGTCTGGAAATAGCTGTTAAATTTTTGAATGTTGACCAAGAAGTGTTTATAATCATTCACTATCCCAGAAACTACAGAACGTAAGGGATCTGGTGATGGTGGGACTTACTGTGGCAATTGGCAATTAAATAAGCTAGCTTGCCCGGCAAACTTTGTTCCGCCTTAGAGATGAATTAAGTTGTTTTTTTTTTTGAAAGGTAATATATCAGGTGAAATACAAAAAAAAATAAAAAAGTACAAAATATACATCAAATTTAGTTGCAGCGATGTAGGTATGTATATATTACTCAATAGCTATCTCATTTGATATTGATAGTACACAAAAGTTCAAATGGGCAAATTTGCAGTATTTTTTATGGGCATTATGGCATCGTTCACCTAAAAATTCCATGTGGATTGTTGTTTTTCCAACACCCTGTATTTCATTTTCCTACTCGGTTGAGCTCTTTCTTCTGATTTCAAGTATTTATATATACTTTATTCAGGTTTTTTTCGGCAGTTTCTGAAAATTATAGGTTTTTTTTGTCTAAATCTAAGGCAGCTGTAGACCGTCACTCGAGAATGCTGTGATTTATTTATTTATATCGAAGTTTTATTCTACGGCCTCCTGATAGTCCCCCATCATTGGACACTTTTTTATGTGGATATTTGAAATAAAAAATGCCCGTCCGCAAAATATTGAAGACGTTTAATTCAGAATAGAAGAAGGAATTGACAACCTCAATATATTTCACAAATGTTGAGGAAAATACTCAAAAACCTCAAAAAAAGATATCGACTCGGTCTAAAAGTAAATAGGGGTCAATTGAACTTTCAGTTTATAACTAAATAATATAAATATCAAGTGTCTCATTATCCACGCTTCCGTTGATTTGAAAAAATCGCATTGTTCTCGTGTGGCATTACACAAATGCCTTAGATTTAAAAGAAAATATCTATATTTTTAGAAAACTGCCAGAGATATTCTCAATAAGGTTAATATATTTGAAATCAAAAGAAAGAGCTCTACTGCTGTTAACCGCAGCGACATCTACTGGCGTTATTCGCAAGAAGGAAATTAATTTCCTGTTTTTTTTTTCTATTTCATGAAATTTTTCAGAGTTTTAATGAATTTTATGTTAACCCCACAGTAGAAGAATCCAACAATAGTTATTTGTGCAACCAGTTGGGAAAAGCATTATTTTTCGTAAAGAGCGCTCCGCTCGTTCCGCAAAAGAACGCGAGTTACGAAAAATAGTGTTTCCCAACGTGTTTCACACAATATTTTTTCTAATTTTGAATAGGATGTGACTATTTGAATTCAAATTGAAAGTATCAAAACGTCTCTACAAGCGTCAAGTGAATTCGGAGATACATATTCATTTTTCATTTCGTTGCTATGGAAGTATCGTTAGTGACAGTGTCGTATTTCGTAATTTTGATTGTCAAAAAAGTGGAATATCATAATCGCTTCTTTATTCGCAAATAATTCCTTGAAATTGTTTCAAAGTAGAAGAAAATATACAGCAATGTCGGATTCAGAGAACGACGTACCGAGCGACATCGAGGAAGCAGCGCAATCTGCGTTATCTACAATTATTCCTAAGAAGTCGAGGAGCAAGTATGATTTGTCCTATGCCAAATTCTGTTCATGGTGTGAACAAAAACGGATTACTCATTTGAACGAAAAAGTTTTGCTAGCGTATTTTCAAGAAAAAAAAAGGAATGAAGAGTTCGACCTTATGGAGCTTATATTCGATGTTAAGAACCGAATTGTGCTTGAATTGATATCAAGAAATATACAAATTTAGTGGCTTTTTTGAAACGTCATTCTGGAGGTTACCAACCTAAAAAGTCGAAAGTTTTTAGTAAAGAAAACATTGCCCATTTTCTGAAAGAAGCTTCCGATGGGCAACATTTAATGAATAAGGTAGCATTGATCGTTGGAGTTGCTGGAGTTTGCCGAGAAGGTGAATTAACTTTTCTTCGCGTAGAAAATGTAGTGTTTCAGGAGGAATCTGTTAAAGTTACCATTCCGAACACAAAGACGAAAGTATGTCGAGAATTTGGTATAACCGTGTTACAGTTACCTGAATATTAAATGTATTGATTTTCATAATATGTAATACATAAAGGAAGTAAGGAAGTTCAAGTAGTTTTGTCTCACAACGATTCTGTGTTTTTCACAATCAATGGCGAAATTTACTTTTCGTAACTAGTTACGAAAAGTAAGACGTTTCATAACGTCGATGAGTTTTGAAAAGTGTCACTTTATATATGTCAAAATTAGAAAAAAATCTTTCATAACAAACAGTTCATCCAATCTTGAGTTATAAATGGTGTAACCAACAATATGGCCGACTGAGTTTTATATATTAAGATTAACCTGAGTTCGAATTAACGTCCATGTAGATATAATTAATTATTTTTTCTAACAGGAATCTGGACAATGAAAATAATGTAATTCTCTAAACTATATTTATTATATTGCCGACGTTTCGAAACTCTGAATAGTTTCTTTCTCAAGGCTAAAATAGCAAACGATATATTAACATTTTTTTTTTTTGGCTAGATGTTTCAGTACAAACCTCATAATAAGCAGTTTAGTTGATATTTTTCTAGTTCTTACAATATATCTGGACAATACTTTGAAGTGGGATGAACAAATAAATAAGCTCTGTAAAAAGCTTAATAAATCTTATTTTGCTATTAGTAAGTTGAAAAGATCTCTGCCTACAGAGTCAATCCTAAATGTTTACTACAGCTTAGTTTACAGTCATTTACAGTACAATATTTTGTAATGGGGCACTTCCGTAGAAGTAAACCGCATACTTGTAGCCCAAAAAAGAATTACGCGTGTCTCTTGTACATAAGAGAGAATGTACAAAAATTTGCAGGGTTATCTGATTTCCACAATTATGGTACCAGAAATCTCAGAAAGTTATGTCTACCACAGCACAGAACAACTAAATTTGAGTTTTCCCCATCTTATAGGGGCATTAAACTTTTCAACAAATTACCTGATTCTATGAAAAGTTTAAATTAAATAAAATTCAAAAATTTGATTAAAAGTATTCTGTTGAAAAAAGCCTATTATGAAATCGAGGAATATTTAGAGGATAGAGAGTTTGTAATACTTTGATTTTAAATTTTGTATGATTATTGTTGTTTTGAACTTGACTTGTCCTATACATTTCATGTAATGTCAGCAGGATTAAATAAATATTATTATTATTATTATTATTATATTCATTTTCTCTCATTTAAAATCTTTCAAAAACATAAACAACACGGAAAATGCTATAGACCAAGATATCTGTGACACATGTGGTAACATGAACATGCTAGGAAGGTTTACCAGTCAAGAATATATGAAAATTGACGTTTCTTCTTCTTCTTTTTTAAATATATGAATAACAAACTCCCAAAACAGACATCTCAATTTCGTGTCAGCATAATACTACTTCATAAGATATTGTTGTAAATAATACTTAAGTTTTGTATATCCTCTCTGTAATTTACAGTATTGTGCTTTCTTATCTGTAACATCTCGCTGATCAATCTTCTGTTATAATTAGGTTCTCTGTCCAAAATCTCCACATTATTAAAATCAAATTAGATTAATCAGCGAGATGTTACAAATAAGAAAGCACAATACTGTAAATTACGGAGAGAATATACAAAACTTAAGTATTATTTACAACAATATCTTATGAAGTAGTATTATGCTGACACGAAATTGAGATGTCTGTTTTGGGAGTTTGTTATTCATATATTTAAAAAAGAAGAAACGTCAATTTTCATATATTCTTGGCTGGTAAACCTTCCTATCATGTTTATGTTACCACATGTGTCACAGATATCTTGGTCTATAGCATTTCCCGTGTTGTTTATGTTTTTGAACGATTTTAAATGAGAGAAAATGAATATATTGTAAGAACTAGAAAAATATCAACTAAACTGCTTATTATGAGGTTTGTACTGAAACATCTAGCCAAAAAAAAAAATGTTAATCTATCGTTTGCTATTTTAGCCTTGAGAAAGAAACTATTCAAGGTTTCGAAACGTCGGCAATATAATAAATATAGTTTAGAGAATTACATTATTTTCATTGTCCAGATTCCTGTTAGAAAAAATAATTAATTAAGATTAACTCAATAGTTTTTGATTAGGTAGATTAGAATGACAGATTGCCGAATAAATTTGATCGGAATTATTGATGATTCAATCTTTTTTCTATGCATGCATGTATTTTTTCGGAGTACATTTCAGCTTATAGGTACTATTAGGATGAACGTAGGATTCAATTATAGTTCTTTCATGTTTGAAAGAAACCAGTAGAAGTATTATAAAATCAATACCAATATTTCATGGTAGGTACGGTTAATTATGAATTGTGCATTTATACACTGTTGTAACTGGGCGTCGGCGACGTTGGCGACCGCCCACGCCCTTATTTTATCTACAGATGAATAATTTGAAGACTTTTTTCTTTGTTGACGACGATTTCTATTTCGTACCTCTCAGTCTACTTATCAACTATCTATAGCCCTTTATATTTGCAGAAATTCACACAAACCTAAATCGTGTCAGGAATACATTCATACAGGTCGCCACCTGAGGGTTACAAGAGCGTATCTCCACCGCCCTAAATCAGAAAGATTTTGACTATGAAAGCAACAATGAACCTTTACAAGGTATCCTAAATTGCTTGATTTTGACTGTTCTTGTTACCTTTCCAACTTCAAATTGAGACTAATCACATTAAAATTGATATTAAAACAAATTCAAATTGGGAATAAGCAACTTCAAATTGGTAAACACAATCGAATAGGAATAAACACATCATTCAAAATGGGACTGAATAATCTCATATTGGGAAATGTCTTTTTTTTATAGAGAATTGTCATGATTCTGAAGACTTCCATGAATAAAACTCGCTACAATCTTTGAAAGTTCGAAGGGTTATTTCTTTTTCAAATGTGAGGTAGCAAGTTTTTGAATGGATTTGGCCTTTGACCAATTTGTGCACAAATTTTACACAGTGGTCTTTTTCCTACTATGTATTAAAAATTTTTTCTGATTGATTTTCGATCCAGAGACTGGAAGAGAAGACCTTAAATAAAATTCAGAAGATTGCAGAGTATTGATTCTCGAATTTTTCAACGAAATCTTTCATAAATTTTCATACACCTCTGCATTTTTCCTCATTCTATTCTCAGTTACTTCAGAATAATTCTCTCGAAATATAAAATAGAACGAATAGTTTTGTGTTAATATGAATTTGGTAAATTCCAATTTGATTGTGCTAACCATTTTGAAATTGTTGAGTCCCATTTTAAATGTGTTTATTCTCAATTCGATTGTGTTTACCATTTTAAAGTTGCTTATTCCCATTTTGAAATTGTTTAATCTCAATTTGAATGTGATTAGTCTCAATTTGAAGTCGAAAAGGTATAGATAGGGAAAAATTTTCCTGGGTTCGATTTTCGCGAAAACACCATAAATGGAAACCGTTTCATGATATCTTCATTTTTTGTAAGATATAACTGAATTTTGAAATTCGATCGATTTCGAAAGTGTGCCTTATAATTTTTATTAACGATAATATGTGACAATGATTGAAATTTTTATAGGCTATTTTCACAGGAAATGTATTCATTTTTTTGTCTCGTCTACTAAGTGTGGAAAAAAAAACATTTTGCTTTTAAAAACGACTGCATTTTTTTCATCTTATATCATAAAAAATAAAGATGAAAAATTCATAAAAGTGTCTTAATCCCAGTAAAAAAGTGCTTGTAGAAAGTTTTAATCGTTTCAGATATTTTGGAAAAAAAAGTTATGGTACATCTTCGAAATCGATAAAATATCAAAATTTTGTTATATCTATTATATTATTATATTAGCGAGGGTCCTACAGCTTCTGCCGCATCTCGCATTTCGATCTCCATACTTGTCGATTTCTCCAATCATCCTCATGAATTGCTCCATCCCTCATAGTTTCAAAAACATTCTTCCACCAAGTTGTAGCAGGTCTTCCTCGTTTTTGTTTTAGAATCAAATAAAAATATGGTGAAGCGGTTTCCACTACTGGTGTTTTCACGAAATTCGAGCCCAAGACTTCTTTCAACGTTTTAACCTGTCTAGAACTAGAAACAGCCAAAATCAAGCAATTTGGAATACCCTGTGCAAATGTACAATCAGGAAAGACTTTCTGCTTTGGGAACCCTCTCTATCGAAACAGATTTAACATCCCAGCTGGACCGTGATTATAATTAAGCAGTTAAGTGAGGCTATCAGCCGACAATTTTTATTTTTTTATTTGATTTTTTCTTCATAATTCGTTACATATATTTTATTGAATGTAAGACAATTTGTTTCTTATGAAAACCTTTTTTCATGAAGGGGCCTTTGTTGAAATAGTATAATTTATCAATTTATTCAGATTTAATTTAAGTTGCCTCAGTAATGAAATATGGATTTGCTGATTTCATATGATATGTAAAAAATGACTTCTGTGAAAATATTGAAAAACAACGTCATAAAAAGCTTTTCTCACGATTCATCTTTAATAATCTATAATCAGGCCCCGCCTACAGTAGGGGCAGACTGGGTATTTGCCCAGGGCACCAAATTTTAGGGGGCGCCGATTGTGGGGAAGGATGAACGGTGCAAGAAATATCACACAACGTTAAAAATGAGTATATAAATGGGATTTTTGAAAACGTTGGATAAAATGAACAGAATTCGTGAAATACTATCGACGTAATATCAAATACTTTGTACATACATTTGAGTTTAATCATCATGATTACTGTATTATCACTGTTTTATTATAACCAAGATCTATGTAGGTATTCTTGTATTATTCATAATAGGGCTGACAAAAGCTAATGACGCACGGTTTAAGATTAACGCTAACTCAGGCGAAACGTCGCGATCGGAAGGGGCGCGTCTTACACTGATGAGATCGGAAGTGAATTTGAAAATGAATGTCAGCAATTGAAAATGTATGTAGCACAGAAAGAATTTAGTGGCATTTGTGACATATATTAAAAAATCTTAGAAAATGATTTGAACTACTTTTTCTAATCTTGAGAAAGCAATTAGAATTTTTCCGACCCTGACCCCACCAGTCACCAACTGCTCCGCAGAAAACAATTCGTCTGTTTGGACTGGACACAAGAATGCGAGAAGATCAATCCTATCAGGCAGTAATTTCAATTCTTTAATGTTATTTTTCTGTGAAAAAGACCTAACCCTAAGTACAGTTTCTTCTGAAATAATAAATGAATTTGCAAAGTTAAAATCTAGAAAAAAACCTTTTACATTTAAAATTTAACTTTTTAAATGTCCAATCTTGGTTTGTGAAGTAAATAATAAATCTTCAAATGGTTATAGTATTTTCTATGAACCACCTGCTTTTCTGTTTCCTGTGAAACGTAATTGTTTATGAAAAAAATTCTATTATGGAATTATCATGAAAAAAATTGCTGGGAAAAGGGCGCCAGTAGACGATTTGCACAGGGCGCCCATCACCTTAGTCCGGGGCCTGTCTATAATAACAACATGGTAGCAGAGTGAATATTTTCGTAACGTCTAAGCAGCCTCAATACGAATAAAGACTGTGTAAAGTAAAATAAAAATGACAGATCAGGAGATTATTGCAGTGGAGAAGTTGAAGAACCAAGAAAACTTTCCATTATGGAAGTAGCAGATTGACATTATATTCGGTGCAGCTAGATTTTTGGAATATGTATATGGTGGAAAAATTAAACCTGAACTATCTGACAAAAATGAAGCTAAAGTTGAGAAATGGGTAAGAGAAGATTCAAAAGCTAAAAAGACAATCATGAGTACAGTTTATAAAAGTCTTCTGATTTATTTATTATCAAAAACTACAAGTAAAGAGATGTATGACACCCTAAAATGTTTATTTGAAAGGGATGATTCAACTATCAGATGTAATCTCATGAGTCAATTCTGAAAATTTGAGTACAATAATAATAAAACTGTTGCTGACAACATAGCAGTATTACAAAATATCGCTTTTAAGTTAAAAGCACTGAAAGAAAATATTTCGGACAATATGATTATTTCGAAGATTATATCGTTGCCTGAAAAATTCAAAAATTTTGATTTGGCCTGGGAGTCTACCGCTGTTTCAGATAAAAGCCTATCTAATCTCATTGCAAGATTGTCAACGGAAGAGTTGAAGAACTCTACGAAGGAGAAACACACAGTTGGTGGTTATTTTTTTAAAGTGTTACATAAAACCGAAATAATATGAAATGTCACAATTGTGACAAGTTTATACATATAGCCAAATTTTGTAAGAGTAGTGAAAGGAAAAATTATGAAACTTCGGGAAATATAAGAACAAGAATATGCCATCTAGAGCAACTAAAATAAAAATGATTCTATTAAGTAAATGTTCTATTTGTAAGAAAAATAATCATAAGATTTCAAGTTGTAATTTCAGAAACAAAAATGATGGAAGATCTACTGGTAGCTCGCATGTGGCATTTCTGACAACACATAGAAATAACAATATTAACAAATTCATCATTGATAGTGGAGCTAGCTGTCATATGACAAATAATTCTGAAATATTAGATGAAATGGAGATAAGGGATATAACATTTACATTTGCTAATAATCAAATAATGCAGGGCACAGGATTGGGAAATTTTAAAGGAGAAAATTTTGGTCTCAAAGACGTCACATGTGTGCCATAATTGAGCGCGAATCTTCTTTCAGTTGATAAAATCACAGAAAATGGAGGTGAAGTTCTTTTCAAGAGAACTTTTGCAATAATATCAAAAGATTCGGAAGAGATCATGAGAGGACATGAAAATAAAAATGGTGTTTTTGAAGTAGAAATTGAAAAGAAACAAGATAATATATTACTAACTCTAGAGATTTGGCACAAGAGATGGGTCATATTTGTGATGTAAATTTGAAGAAATTGAAAGAAATGGCTGATGGAATCAATTTTAAAAATGAATGTTTTGATTGTGAAGTGTGTGAACAAGCAAAACACACAAGATATCCATTTTCAGATCATTTGCCAAAAGCAAAAAGAACCCTAGAAATAGTACATACATATGTGTGTGGACCCAACTCTCCAACGCATGATGGCCAAATAGTATATTCTAAAACAAGTTGCAGAATGAGCTCCCATTCCAACACGAATGCGAAGTTCGAAAACGAGCGACGAAGGAGCGAGTTTTGGATAGCATGAGTGTTGGAATTGCCTTCTGCAACGAGTATTAGACGGTATTTTCTCTATTTCAGTCAATTTGTGTGAAATACTCCCGAAATTCAAATGAAAATTCAGATTAGTGACTTTTGTTTTGTATCTTGGCAGTTGGTGTGACATACGAAATTTGACAGATCACGGATTTTGAATTGATTTGATTTGAAACTTGATTCGATCGGAGGTCAGTAGGGGAAAGCAGGTAGGATTCGTACACTTTTTACTTAGAAGCTTATAAACGAAACACTAAAAACCATGTCGGGACAGTTTTAGCATGGATGAATTGCCAGTATATCTGGCTTCAATTAAAACATAGTTCAATCTTGATATGAAGTCAAATGACCGAACTACGAGGGTTTTACCAAAATATGGAAAACGTATTAACCCACCCCGCGCACGTGGAGGCTTCGTACATAGTGCGATGTAGCTTTGTACATAGAAGGGAGCATCCTACTGACAATCAGAAAACGAAAAATATAACTGAAAACAATGCTGTAATGAGTTTCATTAGTACTGTAATGAATTCATTACGATACTGAAATAGAGAAAATATTTTATTACATTCATTGATGATTATACTCACTATACTGAAGTTTATTTATTCGAAAATAAAAGTCAAGTGGCTGAAATTGTGAGAAACTATGTGGCCAAAGTTGAAAATGAAAAACTGATGAGAATATCAAAAATAAAATGTGATGGAGGTACAGAATACCTACCTTTACTGAAATTTGCAAAGCAGAAGGCAGAAGGGAATCATTTTAGATGTCAATTGCCCTTATAGTAGTCAATTGAATGGAAAAGCTGAGAGAATGAATCGCATTCTGGAGAAGAGGACCAGAATACTTCTAATTGAATCGAATATGAAAACTGAAATGTGGGTGAAGCTATCTTAACAGCAACTTATTTAAATAAGAGAACACCTACATCGACTCTAGATGTTACTCCAATTGAAAAGTGGACAGAACAACGACCGGATCTCAGTAAAATTCATACCTTTGGATGTGTAGCATATGCTAAAACCTTGACTCATTTAGGTAAATTTTAGCCAAGATCACAAAAGTATACGTTTGTAGGATATGGAACGACTGGATATCGTCTATGGGATGCAAGATGTATTTGTTCATAAAGAAGCTACAGGAAATTATCATGAAACTATAAAAACTGATGAAGAGAATGCCAAACAAGAAGAACTATTAGATGAAGGAGATACAAGTACTTATGAAGCAATATATGAGAAAAATTCCGAACAAGAACCACAAGATGGAGAAGATGGGCCTACTAATGAGACAATAGATGTAATTAATTAATTCAGGAGAAAAAAATTATGATGATGAAGAGTTGATTGATCCTAGAGTTCTGAGAAATCGAAATGAAATAAGGCAACCAAGATATCTTGATTACTATCAATTAGATTTATCTCATTCAGATGAAGATGGAGTTGAGATGATAACGTATCAAGAGGCAATTGAGTCAGAAGAAAAAGAACAATGGATACAAGCTAATGATCGAGAGAAGAAATCTTTGAAAGATAATAACATTTAGAAATTTGTGAAAGAAGATGAAGCGAAAGGTCGACAATTGTTAAATACCAAATGGGTATTAGTGAAGAAAGAAAATGAAATATACAAAGCAAGACTAGTAGTGAGGGGATTTCAACAGGTAAGAGGAATTGATTTTCAACAAACATACATTCTGGTGGTATTTTTTTTTTTTTGGTTTATTACTTGGCTTCAGACCGGTGGTCATGCAGCCAGTCACAGTTCATATACAGAATTTTACAGTCAATATTAACTAGCTTACAAATGATTACGAGGAAATAAAATATTTACACATGTATATATAAAGAGAAAAAAAAAATTAAGAAATTATAAGGTAATATAAATTTAGAAAAATAAACAAATAGAAAAGTTGTATAAATATGTAAATAATATGAATATATATGAGCATTAAATAAATAAATGAATAAATAACAATATAATTAATATTTAAGAGCGGATTCTGGTGGTAGATATGACAAGTCTGCGAATGTTATTTACTGTTTCATCGAAAAATCGATATATTGTAGAATGTAGAAACAGCAATCTTGAAGAGTAAGTTGGAAGAAGATATTTATATGGAAATACCTGAGGGCTATAAACAAAAGAAAGGATATATATATATATATATATATATATATATATATATATATATATATCGGTTTTATAACATCTTTCGTCGTTGTCCGATGCCTAATTTCCATGACCTTCTGTCACAAAAGAAAGGATATATTTGCAAATTGAACAAGAGTTTATATGGATTGAAACAATCTCCGAAAATGTGGAACAGTACTTCAGATCAAGCATTGGAAAGTTGTGGTTTGAGATCCTTATGTTTACAAGAATAAGGAAAATACAATTTATATGGCTATATATGTCGACGATGAAATTGTATTTGGAAAAGATAAAAAGAATATTGATATTATATTGTCTAAAATTCAAGAAAAGTTCAAGATAAAAGTCAATAAGACAAAGAATAAATTTTTAGGTATAAATATCACTCAAAAATCCGATGGAATATTTCTAGATCAAATGGAATATTGCAAGAATATATGGAATGGCAAATTGTAGAACTGTAGATACACCTATTGCAATCACAAATTCAGAGGAGTCAACGAAGTTCACACACACATATCCTTATCGAGAAGTAATAGGAAGTTTATTATATCTAGCGACAAAATCAAGACCAGACATAAGTTTTTCTGTTGGGTATGAGTCTAGAACTATGGAGAATCCAACAGATAATGATATAATTAATGTGAAGAGAACATTGAGGTATCTGAAAAAGACATCAAATTATGGATAATTCTTTCCTAAAAATTTATTTATTTATTTATTTATTTACTAATATACGGAAAATCCATTTTACATATTAAAAGAAAAAACAAACAGAAAACAACATTTGCAAAAAAAATGATGAAACAAAAATCAACGAAAATTTTCAAACATTCTAAAATAATTTTTCAATTGAAAGATTAAAATGTGGAAAAGATCTAATTCCATCGAATCAGCAGCCCGCAATGCTTTATGGAGAGGATTGTTCATCGAGTAATTGGTTCTGCTGAATTTAATGTGAAATTGTTCCCACGTTCTGAGATTCCTCTGAGGAACATTTAAATTTATCTTCTGTAGGAGATATGGACAGTCGACGTAATTGTGCAAAATCTTATATACAAGCATTATATCAAAATCACATCGTCTCGTTTCAAGGGATGTAAGGGATAATTTATCTCGAATGTCCTCGTATCGGATGGAATCAGCTGTTAATCCCCATTTGTATCCTACCCACTTCAAAAATTTGTTCTGAACCTTTTCGACGGCTTGTATATGAACTGCGTAGTGAGGTGACCATATTACACATGAATATTCAACAATGCTTCTCACATGCGCTATATATATTGTCTTTATGGAAGAGACGTCAAAGTCTTGCATGTGTCTTTTGATGAAGCCAAGCATTTTAAAAGCTCTCGATGAAACATAATTTACATGTTCTGTGAAACTCAAACTTGTATCCATCAAAACTCCGAGATCTCTCACGGTGTTGACCAATTTTAACATACGCCCGTCTACTGAATAATTGAACAGAATCAATGAATTGGTTCGGGAAAATCGGATAGTCTGACATTTAGTAACATTAATTTCCAGCTCATTTTGTACACACCATTCGACAACGTTATCAATATCCTTCTGAAGTAATAAGCAATCATTCAGAGATTTTATAATCCGAAACAATTTCATGTCGTCCGCAAATAGAAGAAAGTAACTAAACTTTATTACAGATTTTATGTCATTGATGAAGCACAAAAATAAGAGTAGTGATAAAGGTGATCCTTGTGGGACTCCTGAGCTCACTTCAATACCCTTGGAAAAACTATCAGAAATCTTGACGAACTGGGTCAACCCAGCCAAACGATCTGAAATCCACTCAAGTAGGGGTGACCCAATGCCCAAAGCTTTGAGCTTGGTGATGAGCAACCAATGGAGCAATCTATCAAAAGCTTTGGCGAAGTCGGTGTATATCGCATTTACCTGTGATTTCTCGCTGAATGCCGATAGGATCAAATCCACGAAACATAGTAGATTTGTTGTTACAGATCTACCTGCAATGAATCCGTGTTGCTCTTCAATGAAAACACGTTTGAGAAATGGTGTTATCTTATTCGAAATTAAAGTGTCTAAAATTTTTGGAATATACGAGCTTTTGGTTACGCGTCTATAGTTGCCCACGTCACTAGCATCACCTGACTTGAATATCGGAGTAATATAAATTTGTTTCCATTGACTCGGATATTTACCTGAATTCACCGATAAGTTAAATAAGAAACCCAAGGGACCCGAAATAACATATCTACATTTCTTCAGAAACATTGCGGAAATCCGATCAGGCCCAGTATCGGTCTTCTCTGGTAGTGTGCCGAGAGCATTTAAAATCTCCGTTTCATGAAAACAACAACCGTTAATATCGACAGTGTCATCGTAATAAATTACTCGCGATGCGTCAGATTTTGACTTTTTGTATATTTCAGAAAAGTATTCTCTAAAGAGTTCGGCAATGCCCGCATCATCGCTCGCCGTTTCATTTCGTAAATACATGGATTTGCGGAACCCTTTTTGGGTTTTTTTATCATTTACTAATTTCCAAAAATATTGGGGGTTTGTGGAAATTTCCAGTTCAATCGATTCAATATAATTCTCATAACATCTATCAGTTTCAACCTTACATTCAGTTCTCAGTCTTGCGAACATTAGGTAATCATCTACACTCCCGGTTTGTTTATATCTTTTATGCTTTTTTTTTTCTCAGAAATCAATTTTTTGAATTCATTGGAAAACCAACATGGAAAAGTAAAAACCTTTTTAACCTTTTCAGGAACATACAAAATGTACACTGAGAGAAGTATTCACTTGATATTATCGATCATGCGTTAAAGTTAATAAATCATTTATTGGCCAAATGGACAAATAAATATTTCTTTCATGGAAATGAAGAATTTATTTAAGTTTTCGCAAATCACCTTCACTCAATTTTATATCACATTTATTTATGAATAATAACATTCAATAATACCGAATAAAGACGCATTACACTGAAATAAATATATTTAGTAATAATTAACAAACTGCATGAATTATGAATGAATGTTAACGTCTGATAGCAAAATTGAAAATTAATGGCAGACGGAATTGAATTCTGGAATAATGACCAGTCCGTGCAGGATTTGAACCTGCGACCCTCGAAATACTAGTCCAATGCGCTAACCAATTGTGCCATTGGGAAGATTGCGTCATTCGCGATTTATCGGCAGGAGTCGGGTAGTTGAATCTACCGACCACCGAACAATGTTAACTAGCCAAGATGACTGAAACATGTCAAATGCGGTTTGTTCATTGTTAATAAATCCTGTATTTTGAGTAAACATATCGTGGAGTGGTGGAAGTTTAGAATCATTTAGTAATAGAAACCAAACGTTCGTTTATTACCAAATGAACATATGTTTTCAATTAATATATCTTATATTTGAAGAGAACTGCAGTTTAAATGAAATACATCATACCCAAATATATTAAATATTAACAAATACCGTGTAAATAAATATTTCGTTATATATGAATGAATTCTTTCAGAGGCAAGATCTGTTAGTTAATAAATAAATTAAAGATTAATAAGTGGATTTGTCTGTTAATGAATAATCTCGAAATAAATACTTTATTGATAAAAACAAATTTATTTCTCTCAGTGTAGATATATCGAAATTATACATATACACAGACAGTGATTTTGCAGGAGATTTAAATACTAGGCATAGTAAAACTGGTGTAGCCTGTATGCTAGGAGACACAATAATAAATTGGATTTCGAAGAAGCAACCTGATGTCAGTTTATCTTCAACAGACGCTCCCTTCCGCTAGCATCCCCATGGTCACACGCCTTCTCTTTGGCCGAATTGAATGAAGCGCTTGGGAGAATGAAGATGAGGAAGGCTCCTGGTCCCGATGGAGTCTTCCCGGAGTTCCTGAGAAATCTTGGTGAGATGGCAAAGAGCTGGCTCCTGGAATTCTACAACAAAATCTTACATACCGGAGAGATTCCGAATGAGTTCAGAAAATCTAAGATCCTTGCTATCCTTAAGCCAGGAAAGTCACCTGAAAATCCTGCTAACTACCGCCCCATTGCTCTATTGAGTATGTGCTACAAGCTTCTAGAAAGACTGCTATACAACAGAATATGTCCCGTGGCCGAACGCAATATAATTCCTGAACAAGCTGGTTTCAGACCTGACCGATGTTGCGCAGATCAAGTACTGGCACTCACCACATATATCGAGTCAGGCTATCAGAAATGATTGAAAACCACATGCGCCTTCGTGGATCTGTCTTCGGCGTATGATACGGTCTGGGGAGATGGGATGATGTACAAGTTTCAAAAAATGTTCCCATGTAAAAAGCTATCCATCTTATTGGGAACATGTTGAGGAACCGGAGAATTACAGTCCATATCAACGACAGAAAGAGCCACACTCGTACTATCCAGAACGGCCTTCCTCAAGGATCGGTACTTGCCCCCCTGCAACATATATACAAACGATCTACCCCCCACAAAAGCGCAGAAATTTATTTATGCAGACGATATGGCTTTGGCTAACCAGCATAAGTCTTTAGAAGTAGGTAGCAGCCAACTAACGGTAGACCTTGAAGCTATGTATAACTATTATACCAAGTGGTGCCTCAAATCTAACCCACTCAAGTCGGAGGTCTTCGTCTTTCATCTCTCAAACAAGCAGGCTCATGTGGAAGCCAACGTTTACCTTGGTGGCTCGAGAATTAGACATAACCCCAACCCCACATATCTGGGTGTTACGCTGGACCGATCTCCAACTTATAAACAACACTTAGCGAAGACCTCACTGAAGATTAAGTCCAGAAATAATATCATTTCGAAACTTGCTGCTACAACATGGGGGGCGGATGCGGACACTCTTAGAAGCACAGCTCTGGCAATGACCTTCTCCGTCGCAGAGTACTGCGCTCCAGTATGGTATAGAAGTTCCCACACACATAAAATCGATGTTCAGCTTAATGAGTCAATGGTACCGTAAGACCTACTCCTACTGTGTGGCTCCCAATACTGGCCAATATTGCACCTCCACAACTTCGGAGAACGGCAGCTGCCGATAAAGAATGGAGAAAGGTTAGTAACCCCTAAAAAATTTACCAATTCAGCGAAGCCTCAACCCTCCCCCTCCCAACCGCCTGAAATCCAGCCGCCCCATCTGGATGGATGAAGAAATTGAGGGAGTCTATGATATACATTCCAAATGGAATGCGGTCATAGCCGCCAACCAGGGGGTCAAAAATCTGAAACATATTATCGATCCAAGTTATAAACCTGAGGGCATGAGCCTACCTCGACGGACCTGGTGTCGTCTGAATCGGTTTAGGGTAGGTCATGGAAGGTGCCGTGATGATATGGCTAAGCGGGGAATGGTGGACTCAGCGGAGTGCGACTGTGGCGCGCCGAGACAGACAATGGACCACATATTGAACGAATGCCCAATGAGATCCCTCCCTGGTGGTACCAACAAAATTTTCACCGCTTCCCCTGAGGCGGTGGATTGGGTTGAGAGCCTAGATTTGATGTCTAAATGTTTGTAATTGTTCTGCCATTTTCTTGATTGTGTTTGTTCTTGTGATGATGTTTGATTGTTATTTTGTTTGTTTTTTTACTGTGCTTCTCATATGAAATATATATATATATATATATATATATATATTAGACTGTTTCAAAAAAATCGACATTTTTTGTTTTCACGAAACCCCCCCCCCTAATTATCTTCAGGGTATCGAAAAGAGACCTCTATGAAAATATCAGCTTCAAATAATAATATTCAGAGGTCGCTCATCAATTATTTCTATTTTCCCTACTAATAGCAGGGAAGAAATTTCTTTTTTCAATAAAAAATTCCTAGAGCAGAAACCAATAGACGGATTTCATTGCGTAATACATTTTCGTGTAGACAATCAGATACTCTACAAAAATGACCCTTACGATATTTCGGTAAAACGGCCCCTTCAAAAGTTATTCGATTTGATGCTAATATTGAGGTATTTTTGAAAAAAAAAATTATTAAAAAAAATCGATTCTGTTTGTTTTCAAGAAATTCTATTTCTAATTATCTTCAGGGTATCCTAAAAAGGCGCCTGTGAAGATATTAGCTTTGAATATTAATATTTAGAGGTCGCTCAGCGATGACTTCTATTTCCGCTGTTGATAACAGGAAAAAATTTTCTTTTTTCTATAAAAAAATGTTTCTTCACGAACCAATTAACGGATTCCATTGTGTGATACATTTTCGTGTAGGGAACTAGATGCTCTACGAAAATGTCTCGCACGATATTTCGATAAAACCGCTCGTTCAAAAGTTATTCGAACTTTTTCTTCAAAAATACCTCTATATTAATACCTTATATTAAGGTATTTTGGAAAGAAAAATTCAAATAAGTGGTTTTATCGAGATATCGTATTGAACATTTTCGTAGAGTATCTAGTTCCCTACACCAAAATGTATCATACAGTGGAATCCGTCCATTGGTCCGTGAACAAAAAATTTTTTATTGAAAAAAGAATTTTTTTCCTGCCATCAGCAGCGAAAATAGAAACTATCGATGAGCGACCTCTAAATATTAATATTCAAAGCTAATATTTTCACAGACGGCTTTTGTTTATACCCTGAAGATGATTATAAGGCGGGTTGCGTGAAAACAAGTAAAGTCAATTTTTTTGAATAAATTTTTTCTTCAAAAATACCTCAATATTAGCATAGAATCGAATAACTTTTGAAGCGGCTGTTTTATCGAAATATCGTAAGGGACATATTTGTAGAGTATCTGATTGCCTATACGAAAATGTATCACACAAAGAAATCCGCCTATTGGTTTGTGTTCTAGGAATTTTTTATTGAAAAAAGAAATTTTTCCCCTGCTATTAGTAGGCAAAATAGAAATAATTGATGAGCGACCTCTAAATGTTATTATTTGGAGCTGATATTTTCACAAAGGTCTTTTTTCGATACCCTGAAGATAATTAGGGGGGGGTTTCGTGAAAACAAAAAAAGTCGATTTTTTTGAATCAGTCTAATATATATATATATATATATATATATATATATATCTTCAACAGAAGCAGAATTTATTGCTGCTACTGAGGGTGTGAAACTGCGAAGGTATATAAAAGCATTTTTGAAAGAAATCGGAATTTTTGTACACACAAAATTAATGATAACACAAGCGCCATACGTCTTATAAAAAATGGAAATTTTACTGGACGTACCAAACACATGGATGTGAAATATTTATTCATTAGCGAAAATTTCAAAAAAGGACTTAAGTGTTGAATATTGTCCCACTAAAGATCAGTTGACTAATGTTTTGACCAAACCATTATTGGTTAATAAGTTCAAACGATTTGTCGAACGACTGCTTTATGTTAATTGAGATTTTCATATGTTGATTTAATTAAAAATTGATAAATTAGGGGAGAATGTTGAAATAGTATAATTTATCAATTTATTCAGATTTCGTTAGAGTTGCCTCAGTAATAAAATATAGACATGCTGATTTTATATGATATGTAAAAAATGACTTTTGTAAAAATATTGAAAAATAAAAACGTCATAAAAAGCTTTTCTCAAGATTCATCTTTAATAATCTATAATATCAACAGCCTCGCAAATTTTATCTCGCCCACATATAATTGAGGTCTTGTTACGGCACTGCATTTATATCTCATTTATTCGAATACCAATTGTAGGAATTGTAGGAACGTGGTTCTGTAAGTCAACCATAATTTTTTGGATAATGAATTGGACGTTGGCAAGTTTTCTCTTGATTGAAATTCGAACAAATCAAATGTCCGTAACTTTGAATATTTCAGGCCACTCGAATTCATGGACAGATAGGGATTCCACATCGAGAACAATAAAGAGAGAGTTGAAGTGCTTCCACGAACGTAGACGTAGACGTTATAATTGACATATACACATGCGCATTCGTCAGTTCTCAACGTCAACGTTAGCGTCAGCTTAACGAACGACGTAAACTAGCCTACGTATACCTTGAACGCCAACGTACGTTACCCGAACGTTAAACGAATCTGCCCGATGAGTTGCGAACGTTTGAATTTTGACATTACTTTCTCCTAACCTTGAAAATAACCTTGTTAGATTTGCTAGTTAGTAGCGTAGCTTTTACATGGCAGCACTTCAACTCTTTTTTCACTGCAGCAAGTGAACGTTATATTCAACGTTATTTCTCACGTTAACGTTCATGTCCGGGCTAAGAGCTTGTCCAGATGCGGCGTAAATCGCGCGATTCACTACGCGTGATTCGAAACGCGCGAGTCGAGATACTAGGGTACAGAAGATCCCGTCCACATGCCCTCGCGCGTGTAATAAAAACGCAGATTCGACGCAAGCAATCGCCGGGATCTCGACTCGCGCGCGTTTCTGCCTGCGTGTCGAGATACTAGGGTGCCTAGGGTAGCGTCCAGTAAACGCGAGTTGGTACCTGCGAGTGTTGAGACGGATTGAGGGAAATTTCGAGATGGAGCGCAATAACCTCGATATAGAACGTTTCATAGATGAAGTAGAAAAGAGAATTTCATTGTGGGATATGGAATCTCCCGAATATTCGAACCGTATTTAAAAAAATGTTGGGAAGAAATTGTACATATATTTTCTGAAGGAGGTGATTCAGAAGAGAAAAAAAAAGCTTTGGGTAAGTAAATCAATTTTCTTATTGTGCTAAGTGGGATACGAAGGTACTGCATTACATAAAATGATACAAAATTATCAAATCATTCGATTTTGCCAAGGCAGTTGACCTTCGTTCACAAAATAATCAGCAAATAGGTCTCTCGTATTTTGGGAACTCACCCTTGGTCTCGTGTGATCACCTTCCACACCATTCAATGATGAATTATATAAAATATGATCGAATCTAAAACCATCCCTTAATCTAACATAGTTATGCAGAACACAGCAGGCTTTAATGATGTCTTCAGCAATTTCTTATTCACGTTTAGTGGTCTGTGAAATATCCTCCACTTGTGTACCTTGTGATCTCTGACATTCAGATATAACGTTATAAACATACTGTGGGTCATTCTGTCCAGGCCTGGATTTACGATTTTTTTTTACCGGGGCAAAAATTCATGATGGCGCCCCCACCCTCTAAAGTTTGGTATGATAATTGAAAGCTTAAAAAATTTATTTCTACACTACTGGAATGAACTAAAGGATCAAAATTAAATCGAAATTTTTCGAGCGATTCTCAACAGGACATAACTTCGAGAGAAATGTTCGTACAAGATAAAAAAAAAAATATATTGTAGCCCCGATTGAGTTTTTGAAATAATTAAAGGATCACGTTTGTTGCTCTGTAAAGCTCATCATTTTTTAAACATGAAAAAGAAAGTTTTTCCGAGCTTTTCCACAATTTTGTTGCAGATGTTGCTCAAATATTCAAAAAAGAAATATTTGAAAAAAACTTGGAAAATTTGACAAAAAACCACCGCCCAATCATTTTTAATACATTAAATTTTTAAATTAATCTTTCGTTAATTGAATTTCAAACAAAAGTTAATACTGAATTTAGTCCTTTTTCACTCGCTTTAAGGAGATTGCTTTTGTATATTTTTCGTGAATACATAGGAAATCGCTTGATTAAACAGAATTTTTTTCAAAATATTCATGCTTTCAACAAAAAAACACACACACAAACAAAGAAGGTAAAATCTGACCGCCCAACCTCCACGTGGTAGGTTCGCTTTGGATAACGCTAAAGCCGGCGGATATTATTTTCTTGAACTCTATATCGTCTTTTTTCTTTTTGATTACGTCGTTTCCACCTGCGGTACGCGAGCCATAACACAACAGCTTCGCTACACTTCATTTTGTCAAATGAACAGAAACACTAGCAACCGTTGAAACCGAAGATAAAAGGAATAAGGAAAAATGCTCTGGAATCTCGCTTATCGACGCGTACACAAACGCGGCATCTGGACGCAACCAAAACTTGTACGCGCGTAGTCAATCGCGCGATTTACGCCGCATCTGGACAGGCTCTAACGTGTTGTGCGCACTTCAACTCTCTAATAACAATTTGACCAGACGGAAATCGGTGATTCTGATCACAGAGTATTGTGTTCACGAATAATAAATGCATAATCAATAATCGCTATGATACCATAGATATTTACTATCCAATAGTGTAATATAAAGCTGAAAAGAGATATATTTTTTCTTATGATGTATTGGAGAGAATAGTTACATATGCTATACTTTTGAAATCAGGAACAAATTTCCAGCAAGATGAAAAATAGTCTGGATCAAAACAATCAGTACTATCTAAAATATTCGAATTGATCGTAAAAAAGTACTTGCAGTATGGCAATTTCTCAATAATCGCAAAACTCTAAATCTAGGAATGATAAACGAGTTGTGTGTTCAGATTTGGTCAGGAAAAAATAGTTCGAGTATGTGTCAGCCTTTCAATGGAATGCAAGCCAGCTATGATGGCCCAGCACGGACCATTGCGTGAACTCTTATGGCGTATGGCCATGGATTTAGGTATACAATTGAAAATTAATATAATTTGACCAAATACACAAAAATAAACTCTAGAACTTCAATACACGTTAAAAATTGAATTGAAAATTACCTATCTTATCTAGCTTTAATGTGTAACAGCTATCACTACCTCTATAATTGAAAATTCAATGTTCCAAATTGAAATTAATGTTCATAATTCAACTCACTTCAAATTTCTCAATATCACAATTGTTTATCAAATGAATTCTTGTACTTCAATCTCTATCTTCGATTCCAGATACTCCAAACATATGTCCAAATTAATTTTTCCTTTCATTTCTGCTCCTATTCACTTTCACATTCACGATTTCCAATTTACATCTTATGCTAGTTCATATTACAACCTTTTCTACTTAGAATTCTAATTTCATTTGAATTTTTTCCTTTAAATGCAGTCTCATTTCTCCTTTGATTCAATTCCAAGTTCTCACTCCATCCATCATTCAACTCTTCTCCCCGTTTCCATAGTTTCTCTCTTCTGTCATCCATACACTTTCTTGATTTACCTTATCCTAATACCAGAGTAAAACCATTTTTCATATAATTCTAGTTATTCAATGAACACTGAATGCGACTCTTCAAAATCCAATGTAACATATGTTGTAGATTAGAGTATACAAATGTGAGATTTTATCAAGACAAATATAATACACTTCATTCATAACTAGAGATTTATAAACAAGGGTAAAAATAAAATAACGAGTATGCTCACTACCCCCACTTTTATGCCTGATCGACAATGACCCTGAATTGAATTTCAGGATAGATTCTATCCTGAGTCGTGTGTGAAATATGGGGAGAGTGATACCGAAGAAAGTATCCTAGCTAAAACTCTGATTACTTGTTCAGAGACACTTGATAATTCAATGAATTCTGTAATGTCAACAAAATAATAGAAAAGTTATAAAAGTCATTCACGTTCGGAGAGTTTTGTCTTATTTGAGCAGATTTTCATTAGGTTCACAACATTGAGGTTGATTGGTACTGAAATTATTAGCGTCGCAGTATTACTAACGGAGAATAAACAGAAGAAATTTTGGAGGCATCCTGTACAGATGGATGTAAATGCAAAAGCTACAATTCGACAGTGCACTCTTATTAGTTTCCTTCGGCTCCGAAAGGTATATTCATTAGAACAGTTAGTATGAAACATACATATACAATGTTTCCTCTTTCTATCATGCGGTATTTTTGTTGAAAGAAATATTTTCAAGAAAATATTTAAACAGGTTTCCTGATGGAAATGATTATGCGGAGTTTGAAAATTCTAATAGGCACATTCGTATACTCGATTATGTTGACTGTTCTCTGATCACTCGGATGTATCCTGAAATATCTTGTGGATGTTGAAAAGAAAGAACAAGGAATTAAGGAAAAAACATACCTACCGACATTTTAAAGAAGAATTCGAAACTGAAAGCTTTTATTTTATATATTTTTTTCATTAATAGGAAAGTTATGTAATTTCTATGTATTACATTTATTCCATATATATTTCACTCATGGCAGCCCGCAGAATTTTTTCTCAGCGATTTGATTAGGCGCCGACGAAATCAGTATTCGGTTTTGCTCATAAACAAGAAGGGAATCAAATTCTCAGAGGGGGCCCACGGCCCCCCCTGGCCTCCCACTGCGGGCGCCCATGATTTCACTTATACTCTCAGTTGTACAACTTTTTCCGATTTTCAAATATATTTTCCTCAGTGTGTGAAAGTTGAAAAGGGATTTCAAACATTCCGAAATAGTGAAACAAAATGAACTTGATCAATATTTTCAATTTGGCAGAACACGATAGAGTATTATATTAGTCAATGCAATATTTCACACAAAAATTGACTACGCCCATGTTAGCACCCCAATCACTCGACTTCAAAGTGATTCAATGCGAATCGAATTTATGAATGGAAAAAGGGACAGTTCATCTACTCGTTCTTTTAGTTTTACTCTGCTAATACTATACAATTTTCATAGACTAATATACAATGTTCATAGAACGACACAATAATTTTCTGTACCTAAATCTGTCAATTTTATTTCTTTACATATGTTTTATTGAATTTTGATTGAAATTATATACTTTTGAACCATAGCAGTACCTATGCTGTATTATCAATTCAAGATGTTGCTGATGATGACTCGTGGTATAATGGGTGCGTTTTATATTCTGACCAAATCAGCCAATATTATTCAAAAATTGATTATTTTCTGTGGGCCTGCAAATAAATTTCAAGTTTAACGCACATGAAATCATCCATTAATAACCTCAATTAATGCTTCATTTCGAATTTTAATGCGTAATTATTGTCACGTAAATAAATTCAATTTTTCGAATTTTATCCAAATTCAAAAATTCATAAAAAAATAATTGTTGATGTGACAACTTTAAGCAATATCACAAATTGAAGCATGATTTAGCTTCTGTCTGAAAAGCAAATCAATAATTTTTAATTCGAAATACAAAGTGCTTGTTTCAACCTGAACACTTTAAATGAAGATTAATGAGTCCGGCCCTGGAATAATGAAATAATTGATAACTTTCTAACTCGACCTTAGCATGTGCCAATAACCTCCCAAGTTTCAATAATATCCGTCCATAAGTTTGGATTTTATGATGGTCTAAGTATTTCCATGAAGTTGGAAGATCACCCTGTAGCTTTCTAGGGAAATCCAGAAATTAATTTTTTATAGTCAATCAGTAATCACCTAGTCTAACTCTATCTCTGGTATGAGTATGTACAGTTATTCCCCGGACACCCTGTATACCGATTTCAGCTTTATTTGGCATCATCAGTATCCCATACACTACAGGGACAAAATCTTCATGAAAATCTCTGATATTTAAAGCAATTACGTGTGATGTATTAAATAAAAATTACAAAGCAGTGACATCCAATTGCGTTAAAATGAAGTTCCACATCTCCAATCACATGCTAAAAGGAATTCTGTATATCCACTTTCACTCAATGAGTTTATAGCAATGGATTTTGTCCCTGAGGTATATGGGATACTGATGATGCCAAATATTGGTGAAACCGGTATATCTCTCATCTCAGAGACAAAATCTAATATCATTTCTCCAATTTCATGATGAAAGCTCTGCGAGCCTGGGAATTGAAAATGGTTTTCATTACGATGACTACTATTTTGAATTCATCCATGTTTCAAAAATGTTTTCGGTGTGGCCTCCGGAAAGGCAAAGAATTTTTTAGTTTTCCGTTTTATTATTTTTCTCCAGACACTTTCAGTTCAATGCTTCAAAATTTATTAGTTCTGTCTTAGAACTTGGTACCATTTCTTCAACTCTATTAAAACGCTCGCTCTGTTCACACGTTAATAAACTAGTTGATTGAATTACTATAGTTTGATTATTCTCGTCTTCATTTCATCTTTCAATTGGGTAGAGATGTTTGCAGTCTGAACTAAAACATAACAATCCCAACCCACCAAACTAATCAAGATTGTATCCTGGATTTTCCTGGAAAATTATTGAATTAATCAGATTTTTATATTTAGAATACGTACAAAATGATTGTAACTTATTCAAACTACATTTTCAGTTCATTGCTTCAAAATTGAATAGTTTTTTCTTAGAACTTGGTACCATTTCTTCTTCTCAAAAATATTCCATTTGGATGTTGCAGAATATAAAATATATCCTGAAAATGTCACTTTCAATTGGCCGATATATAAGAAAGGGAATGGCTGCATTAAATGATAAATAAAACCAAATAAAGCATTTGCACTGAACTCTTGTTGAACATATCAACATTTTGCACTTGAACTGTGATTAGTTTCTCAATTCGTACTCGTTTGATCAATAGGTACCTTTACATTAACGATCTTTCACGCATCACGCGCTATTCATGGCGCGCGAAAATTGTGTGCGAATTTTCACGCGTCTAATCCCGAGCGAAAGGTTTCCCTTATGGAGCCCACAGACTTCGTGCCGATTCGCCGATTTGAATCGCCGATTCGAATCGACGATTTGGATCGCCGATTTGGATCGCCGATTCTGACCGCCGTACCGTTTTGCTCACACACTTCGGGAAATCCCTGCAGTTAGTTTTCAGTCGTTCTTCGGTGAGTACGTAATGGAGAGGAAACACCTTTTAGAAGTGGAGGCTGCTTTTGTTGTGTTGAACAAAAATAATAAAAAAAAGATCGATATGGGTGAAAGAATGGCTTCTGAAACGAGAAAAATATTCTTATATTAATTTATTAAATGAAATGAAGTTGGAACCAAAAGGTTTTCTCAATTACTTGAGAGTGGACGAAGAAACATATTTCGTATTATTGAATTTAGTAAAACCATTCATTACTAAACAAGATAGTCATTTACGAGAGGCAATATCCCCACAGGAAGATCTTACAAAGATTTGAAGTTTTCCACATTGATTTCCCCACAATCCTTATGGAGCCCATGAACTTCGTGCCAATTCGCCGATTTGAATCGCCGATTCGAATCGTCGTTGCAAATATCAAGCGCCGACAGATATTTTAACTCGTTCAAAAACGACATGTGTGGGCATTTCGTTCAAAACAAAAGGATATTTTTCATTAGCGTAGTACTCGTCGCGTCTAGATCAAAAAACTGGTTTTCTTCTGTTTTGTTTCGATATTATTTTATTTAGTAATTTCAACGATGGATCAAAAGACGGTTAATAAGCAATTTTTATTAGATTTCATTGATTTGTACAGGCAATTTCCATGGCTATGTCGAATAAAATCAGCAGAATATAAAGACATTTGTGGTATTTTGAAAATTTAAAATTTCTGATTGATCAAGAAACTCCTCGGGATTCTATTTCGAATCTCGACAATGACCAGGACTCGATAGAAATGGTAAGTAAATTACTATCCAAGGTGTTGGAAGTTTCATAAATATAGTGGGTAACGTGAAAAAAAAATGATATATTTTTTGTTTCAGTCTGAATCGCAATGGCCCTCTATTCCAATTCAGAGTTTGGAAACTGAAAAAAAAAAGTAAAATTATATTTGGGTATAATACAATCACCTGCAAATTTCCTGCTATGATAGCTACCGATAAATATGTTTATACCTTCAAATAATCCTGCTGCAAAACTTTGTATATTGCAGTACATGTTTCAGGAATAATTTGTCTTAAGGATTGTGGGGAAATCAATGTGGAAAATTTCAAATCTTCGTAAGATCTTCCTGTGGAGAGGTAACGCAAGGTCACGGTAAGCCTCTCATGCGGGGATATTACCTCTCTCAAATGACTATCTTGTTTAGTAATAAATGGTTTTACTAAATTCAATAATACGAAATATGTTTCTTCGTCCATTCTCAAGTAATTGAAAAAATCTTTTGGTTCCAACTTCATTTCATTTAATAAATTAATATGAGAATATTTTTCTCGTTTCAGGAGCCATTCTTCCACCCATATTGATCTTTTTTTTTTTTATTTTTGTTCAACACAACAATAGCAGCCGCCACTGCTAAAAGATGTTTCCTCTCCATTACGTACTCACCGAAGAACGACTGAAAAATAACTGCCAGGATTTCCCGAAATGTGTGAGCAAAACGGTACGGCGGTCAGAATCGGCGATCCAAATCGGCGATTCGAATCGGCGATTCAAATCGGCGAATCGGCACGAGGTCTGTGGGCTCCATTACACTATCATGCATTCACGCGCGATTGTCACGCGTTCCAGTCGCGAAGGAAAGATCGTTAATGTAAAGGTACCTAATGGCATAGCGCCTATTCGCGCTAGATGTCAAATATATGCGGGTACGGAATGTCTAAATGCGTACGGCATTTAACGAATGTGAAAGGTCTGTAGAGGAGAAGTATTGCGGGAGCATGAGACAAATTCTTAGTTGAACAGGGGCAAAAAATTATTTCTGACCATAAAAAGATGATACCAAGTAATCTGTAATTTGATGGTGAGTAATTTATTAAGCCTGCGGATATGGTGATCTATTTTACCATTGTTTTGATTCTGTATACGACAACCCAAAGCACTACTGACTTGAATGATTTTTTCAGCATTGAAACAGTTACTGAGTCATTATGACCGCGAAAAGACTGAAAGATAAGCATACTTCAGGTTCTGATCAGGTACAGCTTTGTGAAAAATTGCATAGTGTTTGGCTGTTCCACTTCTTCTTTATTTCAATCATCTCTTGCTCCTTGTCTATATTCAATGGTGTATCAATGTTGTAGGTGGAAAAACAGAATTCTTGTATGAAAGGAAGGAATAAATACTTTCCCGGTAAAAAATCATAGACTCGCAGCATTCCTACCTGCTTTTTGAAAATTTCAAAAAAGTTTTCTATACCAGAAAATTCATCCCAAAATCAGAAATGAGTGGTGTATAAGCAATATGGTAGTTTTCTGTGCCAATTGGTATGGATAGGGGTTATTAAGTAGACGTCATATACAGGGTGTTTCAGAAAAAAGGGACCCCCCCTCTCTAGGATAGATTTAAAACTAAAAAATAATAAGGGTTTGTTCAGTAAAAAAATTTTCGTAACGCCATCCGTATTCAAGATTTTTTACGATTTTGCCGAAACTACTGGCAATATTGTACTGTTAAGATAGCCATATGAGTAGACGTACAGCCAGGTTCTCTTCAAGTTTTGCCGAATTTATTTAGTCTGATCGATTTTAAATTGTATGAAAGTATCTCATTCTCAGTGTTCGATAAAGTACTGTGGGTCATTTAATCCGGGAGCATATCCCTTGTTGGTTTTATGTTTTTTCGATTGTTTTGATTGAATTAATCCACGTACTTGATGTATGCAGATGACACTAATTTAACAATGTCTGTCAAGAACCCACTGTCAATTACAAACATGATTGAGAAAACAATAGATAGGACTGCAAGATAAAACTGAGTGTATAATTTTCTCAACAGACAAATCAAAAAGAGCTTATCCTAAAGATATAACAGGGCCAAACTATAATATCACAGTTGGTAAATCAGTTCGTTTCCTTGGTGTAACTATAGATAACAACTTGAAATGGTACAATCATATAGAGGAGCTGAACAACAAACTAAAAAGTGTAATTTACTCGATGAATGTCCTCAAGAAACATGTTAACCTTGATGTTTTGAAGATCATATATTTTTCTAATTTTCAGTCACTTCTTAGTTATGGCATTCGGGTTAACTGCTCGGCGATACAGGAGAATGTCTTTATTGATGATTTGTCTAATTATTTGAAGAATCTGAAAAGGGTAGAAATATTCATGGGTGATATTAATATAAATTTGAAGGATAGTACAAACATTTCCATCTTATATCAGAGTAGTTTGGGTCAATACGGTTTCATTTCATTCATAAATAAAGAAACTAGGCAAACCGCTTTTTCATCCAGTATAATAGATCATATTTTTGTTTGAGGTAAATGTGGACTAATGCGAAAGTACTCGGTCAGTTTGGGGGTGTTGCACTTATCACTTACGGATCACCATGCGGTCTGTTTGTTCATAAGATCTTCGGATGGAAATGCGAGCACGCGGAATAACCAAATAGAGAATAGAACACTTACCGAAATCAATTTTTCTAAACTTAAAGAAGGGCTGAAAGGGGAGAATTGAACTGATGTATTGGGTGAGATACGGGATCCAGAAAAAGCATATCATCATTTCATTAATAAAATAAGGGATTATATACAATTGAGTCAGTAAAACAAAGAACGTCAGGGCAGACTCAGAAAAATAAAACCGTGAATAACAGAAGGATTGATAAAGGCAATAAGAATAAGAGATCGGTTAAAGAAGAAATAGTTATAGACTATATCGGAATACTTTAAACACTCTAATACGCAGGACTAACAACGATTATTTTTCTGATAAACTAGGAAAAGCAAAGGGAAATCCTAAAGAGACGTGGTCAGTAATAAACGAGTTAACAAACAGGGTGAAAGAGAAAATTTCTCCTCATTCTATTACTGATGAAATAGGAAATACTTACACGGACGACAAAATCAAATCAAACAAGTTTAATGAATTTTTTATAAATATTGGAAAAAGGATGGCATCACATATAGCAAACACAAAAAATGGTAGAATGTTCGAACTTCTTATAAATTCTGAATCTATATTTTTGAGACCAGTGAATCATAATGAAATAAAACAGGTAATAGCTTCGGATGGTATTAGTGCTAGGGTTACTAAGTCCATACATGAGCATCTTGTACAGCCTTTGGTGCATATCATAAATTTGATTTTCGAGACTTTTATTATACCATCTGAATGGAAGGAAACTTTGGTAATATGTGTACATAAGTCGAACGAGAGGGACAAGCTAACAAATTATTTTGCCTCCTGCTCTCAGAAATGTCAATTTGAAAAAGAACTACAATAAACAAGAATTAGCGGAGTATACAAAAATATACTTTAGAGAATTCCTGGAATTGTTGACATAGAATGCCTCTGTTATTTTCACGTTCATTTATAGCTCTCCCCTTCCTGAATTGAAAGTTAGTGTGAATGTATATGGGATGTGTGATGTTTATGGCTGGTTTAGATATAACAGTGTTCGGTAATTGTGAAACTCTGTATAACACACAAGCTTCAGCTTAGGTTGTACAGTTTTCTGAAATCAAAATGTAATTACTTATTGTAACTTGGTGACCGAATAAATTATTATTATTATTATATTATTATTATTATTGTAATGAAATTTTATTATACGAATATGTTTTGGAAGCTGATACATCTAATGAATGTGTTTTAATGTCTGACTCTCATAGAGGGCGCTAGCTACAAGGTTCGTTCCAAGATATTTTGAACATAACCTTTTTGATATTAGATTTACTAAGCTTAATTTTGAGCGATATTAAACATCATTTTATTTTACACCAAAAAGGTACTCTTGATGAAACTCGATACTGTGCACCGTTTTCGGAATATTTCGATTTGAAAATTATGAAGTAATTATCGATGCTGATAAAAAGTATTGATAAACTCATTAATTATTTATATTATTAATTAGTGAGCACGATTGAAGAAAGGTGTCGTAATCGGTTGGGTAACCATTTTTCGAATCGATGGATTGGTAGAGCTGCAGAAGCTCCGATTCATTGGCCTCCTAGGTCATGCAATTTCAATCCCTTGGATTACACACTTTGATCGTACCTTGATGAAAAATTTATCCAACAGAGGTAAATTCACCTCAAGAATTAAAGAACAAAATTCAACGTCATTTCAATGCACTCATAGCTGACTCCCAAGCGCCAAGAAGATTTATGGATTCTTTGGAAAGAAGGATAGATTTGTGTATTTGTGAGAATGGAGGACATTTCGAACACCTACTCTAATTGTATTTTTTTGTATGTTTTTAGCCTTTTTCTAATTTTCTTGTGTTTTTTTTGTTTAATTAATACATTTATCATTACTTTATACCAGCATCGATCATTACTTCAAAAATTTCAAATCGAAATATTCCGAAAACGGTACACAGTATCGATTTTCATCAAGAGTACAAAATTTAATGATGTTTAAGATCATTCAAAATTCAACCTAATGAATCCAGTATGAAAAAAAATATGTTCGAAACGACTTGGTACGAACCGTGTAACTAGCACCCTCTATGCGAGTCAGATTAAAACACATTCATTAGATGTATCAGCTTTCAAAACATATTCGTTTAAAATTTCATTACAATGGTGCCAGTATACGATAATTTCTTACTGAACAAACCCCTCTTATTTTTCAGTTTTCTATCTATCCTAGAGAGGGGGTCACTTTTTTTTTGAAACACCCTGTACATGGACTTCCAGAAGAGGCGTTCGATAGAATGAATATGTTTAATTTTTTGATATGAATGAGTCGAGAATCAATGTTTCGAAGTGTAAATTTCTAACCTATTATACTCGTACCACTATTAATATGGCATTAATGGCATCACAGTATTGGGGGAGAATGGGAATTTGGGTGTTCACATTTATTTCACATATCTACAGTCTCTTCATTCTGAAGAATGGTAATATATTACTATTTATTTGGCACATTCTGCATATAAATGGTACGCCCGCAATATATCTTATAGGTATACAGGTGAGTCTTTGACTTGTACATCTATTTTAACGGTAGATTCCTGAAGTCAGAAGAAGCATATTTTGTCTCTTCCATTTTTTCAGATTCGGCTCGGTTGGAAAGATACAGGCTGTTGAAAATGCAAAAAAAAAAAATTTAATTTTCGAATATATCTCGCGATTGATTTTATCGAATGAAATGATTTTCAGAATATAGGTTTTTGTTAATGTGGCAAATCTTCTACGATTACGAAATTTCACTCACCTGTTATATTTTTTTCATTATGACCAATATAGGGTAAAACCCGGATAGATGCTCCAGTTGGATAGATGCCCCATTTTCAAAATACTTAACTTCCCAAACTCTCCACTAGGAATTAATAGTGTAAGAATGAGCCAATGTCACCCTTAACCTCAGTTGGTAAAGAAATATGGTATGTGATTATCTCCGCAACGAACTTCGAAAACATGTAAAAGTTTCAAAGGCTAGTATTTTCCGTTGTAGAACTTTTGAACTAGTCATAAATTCGATTATATTTTTTATTATATCAATAAACTGGTTCATAAAGTGTGCATCTAAGTATGCACAGTTGCTTTTTTGTTTTTAATTTATGAAAAAAAATGCATGGGCATCTATCCGTACCAAAAAGGATAGTTGCCCTGATTTTTCGAGGTATAGAAGCCCTTAGGGATATATATCTCTATACAACCCATACCCTCATATAGTCTGAGTATTAATTCTTTTAAATATTTTCAGTGTTCTGTTATAGTTTGTGTACGATCTGAACTTATTACTGATTGTAGCAAAACAATGCCGCGGAAGTATGAGAGGAAAGAAGGAGTACAAGGTCAAGTTTGCTCTTGGACCACAGAACATTACGAAGGCGTTATGCCACTGAAATAGAAGATATGAATGAAAATGCAAAGTCTCAATCCACCTGGATTCAGTGTATAAGGTATTAAGGTATCAAAACTGGCTTCATGAAACCTGTACACTTTTTCGGAACTACTGCTCAAGATGTGGAAAACTTGAAGCACTATCTGACTGATCTTCGTTGTGTTGTTTTGTTTCGAAAAGTGTATTTCTATTTCTGTTGAAACCTATTAAGTTTTTAATATTTTATAACAACAATGAAAAATTCGTATACCTATTCGTTGATACCTACCTGATATTTAATGATATAAAGATTTTATATTTTCGTTTAATAAATACTTTCGAAATTTCATTAAGTAGGCTGATTTAAGAAAAAGAAAATTCTTTGCCTTTACGGAGGCCACTTCGAGAATATTTTTGAAACATAGATGAATTCAAAATAGTAATCATCGAAATGAATACCATTTTCAATTCCCAGGCTCAGAGATCTTTTATCATGAGGTTGGAGAAATGATATTAGATTTTGTCACTGAGATATACCGGTTTCGGCCTTGTTGGTCCTCATCAGTATCCCGTACATCTCAGGACAAAATCTTCATAAAAAACTTCGAAATTTAAAGCAATTGGTTGTGAAGTAATGAGTAAAATATTACAAAGTACTAAGGTGGTGACATCCAATTGCGTCAAAATGAAGTTTCATATCTCCAATCAAATGCAAAAAAAGAAATCTGTACTTCCTCTTTCACTGAATGAGATTTTAGCAGTGGCTCTATTCAGGGCCCGCTTGCTAGTTTCTCAAAGTGATGGAAAACGCCCAATTCTTTTTGCGACTGTGAAGCCAAGTGTTTCTAAGAAAAAGAAAATTCTTTGCCTTTACGGAGGCCACATCGAGAATATTTTTGAAACAAGGCTGATTTAAGTTATATTACGATTATAACAGACATAACAATAAGAAATTCCATTGAATTTGGCTTTGTAATTGGATCACACAATATGAAGGCATCTATCCCTCTCAGTATTTTCATAGTGGGGCAACTATACATACCTGTAGGCATCTATCCCCAGAAATAATGTTTCACAAAAAGCAAAATTCTGTGAAATCTGCTAATGCTAGGTCAGAAAAAACCCACAGTATTTCAACTCAAATATCAAGGCTACTTTCATAAAAATCATTCAGATAAAATCGATATTTTCGAAAATTTGAGGCAATTTCAAAAAGTGGGGCATCTATCCGGGTTTTACCCTATACCATCACATTCCATAATTATACCAGAAACTCTATTGTCACAACTTTTGAAAGTAAGTTGGATGCTATTTAATGAATATTTGGCCATTTTGGAAAATAAAAGTATTCTTCATGAAATCTCGTGAAATGCGCATTCTTCGAGTTATTTATGATTTAAAAAAATCTATATCAGCGAAATTAAAAAAATTGGTTACTTTGCCTGGATGCAACTCTGATCAAAAAATTCAGGGGATTAAATTTCTGATCCATTTTCTCGAAGGTTTAGGTGGTATAAATCTAATGTTCAGAGAAACTTTATTGTCATGTTTCCAGGAGAGGCATAGCTCATTATGAAAGTTTAAATGGCCATATGTTTTTATTTAGGTTGAATCGGAAAAAATGGTATATGAAAAAAGTATTTCTTTTGACCTGAAGAATCTATGGTTTGAATATATGTGCAAGTCAAAGACTCACCCTGTATAAACATGTGGCTATATACATTTGAATACATCCGATTTCAAAATTAACAAGTTAATGTTTGCATCAATTTGAAAATGCACATTTTACTTCCATCAAACGAAATTATAGGGCAGGGGAAACTCTGCACACGCAAATTCGAATTTTGGCGAAAAAATTTCAGGATCGTTTATCCATCGTAGGTCCACGTTATCTTCTTTTTTAATTTGTCCAGGAATTGTTCAAGAAATATTGGGAAAATATATCTTTACTAGCACATTCGAGTATGGTGTACACATCGGCGCTTCAATAAATGGCATAAAGTGGATGAAATACATTATTTTAAAACCTGTACTTGGTGAACACAAACTTTTGAAGTTGATTAGCATTATATGAGTGTGATTTTTGTTCTTTCGACGGTGCAGTTTCGGGTATTTTCAGTGGAAAAAGAATAAATTCAGTGCAAACTCTAGGGAATTCGACGATCGGAGATAAGAACCATATTTTCTGAATGTTGGAGTTATTATCAAGATGTCTAGTAAGATTCCATGTTATTGTTGTAGTAAACAATATAACAAGCATCGTGTCTTATCGTGTGTCATATGCGGTAATTCCTTTGGGGGTGCCTGTGTTGATATGGGAACCTCCGCAATTCGTATCGTCCATTCAAAGAAATCATTGGCGTGGAACTGCCCAAATGTCAGAATATAGGCGGAGATGTAGCATCGTTGAGGTCGGTCATTTCTTCTCTACATACTGAAATACAGCAGTTAAAAGTCTCTATTCAGTCTCTCTCATCTCAACCTCAAGATAATGTGAATGATGAAAAGTTCGAAGAGATTCTATTGGAGATTGAGGAGCGCCAGAAGCGAAGGAACAATTTGATTATCCATGGTTTGCCTGAGCAAACTGATGGATCAAATGATGATATGATCACCAAAGACTGTGAGTCAGTGAATGAGATGCTTAGATCTGCTCTAACAAGTTGCCCCATGTTAGGCCCGTCAGAAATAAGGCGTTTGGGAAAGCGATCGATTGCAAACGATAAACCAAGACCTCTTAAACTCATCATGAATAGCAGTCAACTAGTATATAAGGTGTTAGGAAAGTCGAAGGTCTTCGAAGAGGAATTCGCTGCTTTCATTTCCTCTGACAGGACCCCAAGACAGAGAGATTATTTCAACAAAATCAAGGCTGAATTGGAACAACGAAGATCTGCAGGAGAAAGTGTGGAATTGAAGTACATGAGGGGTATACCTGTTATAAAACATTTAAACTCAATTACCCCAGTTGCAAACTGAGAAGAAACTTGTTATTCTATCTGAACGTACGTGGCCTAAATTCAAAAACTGTAGAACTAAAATCTATCGTAACAAGTGAAGATTTCGATGTTGTGTGTCTGACAGAAACTTGGTTGCAGGATGGCGCGTACGATGCTGAATTGTTTTCTTCTGACTATGATGTTTTCCGTGTGATAGGAACCTGGTTCTCACGGGTATGACAACGGGCGGGGGTGTACTGGTGGCAGTTCGCGGTGGGTTATGTGCGGTGAAAGTTGACATATCTGGGCTCACTGCCCTTGTTCCCTCTATCGATGCTGTAGCCTGTAAGATAATGTATGAAACTCATTCACACTTCACCAAGAATTGATATTGCATGTTGTGAAAAATTTTTTGACTCATTGTCTACATTCGGTTCATTACTAGATAATAAGGTCATTGTTTTAGGTGAGTTCAATTGTCCAAAATATATTGAGAAATCTTGTACTGATAGTCGCACGTTGATACTGAATATGTTTTCGGAGGCACTGGAATTAAGGCAGTTCAATAAAGTGCGAAATTATAGGGATACGTTGTTGGACCTAGTATTTTCAAATTTTGATTGCAATGTTGCAGGCTCACTATGTTCGCTTGTAACAGCGGATAAGTTTCATCCACCAATTGAGGTATCTTTTCTTCCTGGGCAATGTATAAGAAATTTCAAATTTTCAAACTCGAGCCCTTGCTGTACATCTCGTGAATATAATTCCCAAGGCAAACTCCGTGGATATGTACCGATATATTTGGGAAACCGATTGGTCATCTATTACGAATGAAAGTGATCTGGACTTGGCTTGCGACCAATTTTATTCAATTTTAAATAGAATATTTAAGCTCACGATTCCAGTCAAGAACGGTAGAAAAAGGGGCTTTCCCTCATGGTACTCACCACAAATTATTAACACTGTTCATCTCAGATAAGCTGCCCTAAAAAACTATAGAAAATTTAACAATAACTTTAATCGTCGTAGATATACTAAGCTCAGGAGTTCGCTAAAGTTTCAAACCAACAGTGCCTACAGAGATTAAGTTAGAACTTCCGAGGAGAGATTAATGACAGAGCCATCAGATTTTTGGTCATTTGTGCGGGAGAGCAGTGGTTATTCTCGAATACCCAGTATACTAAGCGATGGTCATAAAATGTTAAATAAACCGCAGGATATTGTAAATGCGGTGGCACAGCACTTCAGTAGTGTGTACAATGCGTCCTATGATACTTATGAGCTAGGAAATGATGAGGGGGATGATAGTCTGCTAATCACTATGGTTAAAATCACAGAAGTCGATATAATACGGGCCTCGAAAAAGTTGACAAATAAACGCACTGCAGGGTTTGATGGAGTATCGAGTTTTGTCGTGAAGGACAGCATTGGAGTGCTTGCTGTACCTTTGACACATATTAGCAATATCTCTGCATCTATGGGCAAATATTTTCAGAGATTTATGAGATCATCCTCAACACTAATATTTTTTCCGTTGTACGCAATAGAATTACAGTTGACCAGCACGGTTTCATGCCTAAAAGATCCACCACGACTAATCTTGTTTCTTTTTTCGAAAAAGTACTGGAATAGATGGATCAATCGGGTCAGATAGACATTATATATACTGACTTTCAAAAAGCCTTCGACAAGGTAGATCATAAAATTTTAGTGAATAAGTTGAAAAATAAATTTGGTTTCGGTCCCAAACTTATCTACCTAATAAAGTCATATCTGTCTGAAAGACTTTGCACTGTTGAAGTTGAGAATTACTGCTCCATCGAGTTCTGTGCGACATATGGAATCCCTCAGGGTTCCAACCTTGGGCCTTTACTTTTTCTTTTGTTTGTGAATGATGAAGTTGATACTGTAGATGTGGCAATATTGTTATTCGCGGATGATTTGAAAATTTTCATTCAGATTCTCAGTCTGGTTGATTGTGCCAGGCAACAGCTACTTGATAACCTCTCGGCATGGTGCGAGAGTAATAGACTAGACTTGAATGTATGACATACACGAGGAAGAAAAATGTGATACATTTTGATTATAACATCCATGGAACAGTGCTGTCTCGAGTGACTGAAATCAGGGATCTGGGGATTTTATGTGACAGTGGTTGCTCATTTGTGCCACACATAAATCAGCTAATACTTGCCTCTAATAAAACTTATGATTTCATAGTCCGCAATACTAAATGCTTTCAGAATCCAAGCACTTTGATAGCCGTGTACAATTGTCTTAAAAGGAGTAGACTAGAATACTGTAGCATAGTTTGGAGGCTTATACAGGGTCTTTCACGAGAAACCTCACCCATATTTATACGGGAAACTACTGAACGTATTTTCATGAAATTCAGCACTTACAAGTATTTCACGATGCTGATGAAATCTAAAATATTTTCAAGGCATGAGCACCTCCGGTTTTTCCGGAAATGACGTCAACTTCCGTTTTTCAAATTAGAACACCATTTTTTTATTGCAGAAATAGATTCCTTAGAAAATTTCAAGTTATTTTATGTAACATTTTTCAGTTTTGGTTGGAAAATTCTCTCTGAGCGGGAAAATTCGAAAAAAAAATCGAAAATAGAGCTCCGCTGAAACAAGAATAACTTCGAGGTTTTTGGATGGAAAATTTTCATTTTTGGGATTTCTCAAGATGTAAGATTGATGTATCCACTTTAAAAATCGAAATCGCGATTCATGATACAGGGGGTGAAAAAATCGCTTTGAAAGTTAGGGATGACAAAATCGTGAAAAATCAATTTTTTCAAATTAGAACCCTATTTTTTTATGGCAGATATTGAATCTACGTTAAAAAATAATGTGAGTGTATGCATCACACCCTTGCCCTAAAGTGGATATTTTCCGAGTTATTCACAAAAAACTGTTTTTCGTCTTGAATTTTCAGCTATTTCTTTTCCCTTCACGCCAAAAAGATGAAATTTTCACCCTACCCTAATATGCAAGAGAAAAAAGTTACAGGTTGTTCCTAAATATATGGCGAATTTTGATTCGAATTTGTATCGGAAACCTCTTCATTTCAACTAATCGGCCATCGGTTTTCTATCCAGTGATAAATAAATAATTCCTTATGAACCATATGCAAAAACTTACCATGTTTTACATTCTTTTTTTTTAATGATAGATATCATTAATTACATCTGCCAAATTCCTCTTTATTCAGTAGCATTTTGTGTTTACTATTAATTCGGTGATAATTCGTATTAAGTTATAAAATCGATCACTATGCCTAATTTTACCAATGAAGATTATTTAAATCTCATTCTACTTCATGGAGAACGTAATAAAGTTGTAGATAGAACGATTCGACTGTTCATTGAGAGGTTTCCTGACCGACCCAGACCAACGAGAGATACCATTAACAGAACCATGACAAACTTGAGAAATGTCGGATCTTTCGTGAAGAAAACTATACACAGAGAAAAAAGTGTAGTAGAAGAGAACAACGAAATTACAGTTCTTGCATATTTTCGTGTGAATCCTCAAAATTCTCTGAAAGATGCCGATATTGATCTGGGATTATCTCAATCGAGTGTTTGGAGAATATAAAAAAACATAAAATGCACCCATATAAATTCAATAGGGTACAGCATTTGAAGGAAACTGATTTCGTCAGGAGAACAGAGTTTTGCGAAGCTATGATGATTCGATTTCAAGAGAATGAAAACTTTTTGGACTGTATAATTTGGACAGATGAATCTAAATTCACAAAGAATGGTTCTTTCAATAGGCATAACAGTCATTATTGGGATGAAGAGAACAACCACCACTTCAGACAATGGAACTTTCAAGAGACCTGGAGTTTCAATGTTTTTTGCGCCATCAAAAATAATGCAATTCTCGATGTTCACATTTATGATGGGACTTTAACTGGTAAGATAGAACACTACACATGTTTGCATTATTTGAAGAATGTTCTCCCTTAGGAGATAGATATTCTGACATATTGACTCAAATAATTGAGCCGCTAGTCTAGTACAGAACCATAATGACTTATGGTATCAACAAGATGGCGCGCCTCCACACAATTCACTCAATGTGTCAAATATCCTCTACAGGCTATTTGAAGATCGATGGTTGGCGTACAATGGTCCACATCTTTGGCCACCACGTTCTCCCGATTTAACTCCTTTAGGCTATTATGTTTGGGGTAGGATAAAAAATATTGTCTACTCAACTCCCCTGACTGATAAAGAGGACTGCATAGAACGAGTCAGAAATGCGTTCAGGTTTGTTTAGATTTTTAGATTCATAGTTTTGAAACTCAATTTGGTTTTTAAACACTTTTGCAGATCTCTTCCTCCCGATGAAATAAGAAGAGCAACGCACGAAGCATTCCTGAGACGTATAAATAAATGTCTAGAAATTAACGGTCAAAACTTTGAGCATCTTCTCTAGTTATAACTGCGAGAGTTTGCCATGGTTCTCCTAATAGTAACTTGAAGTCGGTTTCAAGAAGGGGTGAAAAATCTACAGCATGGTTCAAATAACAGTTCCTGAAAATTTCATCTTTTTGGCGTGAAGGGAAAAGAAATAGCTGAAAATTCAAGACGAAAAACAGTTTTTTGTGAATAACTCGGAAAATATCCATTTTAGGGCAAGGGTGGGATGCATACACTCACATTATTTTTTAACGTAGATTCAATATCTGCCATAAAAAAATGGGGTTCTAATTTGAAAAAATTGATTTTTCACGATTTTGTCATCCCTAACTTTGAAAGCGATTTTTTCACCCCCTGTATCATGAATCGCGATTTCGATTTTCAAAGTGGATACATCAATCTTACATCTTGAAAAATCTCAAAAATGAAAATTTTCCAACCAAAAACCTTGAAGTTATTCTTGTTTCAGCGGAGCTCTATTTTCGATTTTTTTTTCGAATTTTCCCGCTCAGAGAGAATTTTCCAACCAAAACTGAAAAATGTTACATCAAAATAACTCGAAATTTTCTAAGGAATCTATTTCTGCAATAAAAAAATGGTGTTCTAATTTGAAAAACGGAAGTTGACGTCATTTCCAGAAAAACCGGAGGTGCTCATGCCTTCAAAATATTTTAGATTTCATCAGCATCGTGAAATACTTATAAGTGCTGAATTTCATGAAAATACGTTCAGTAGTTTCCCGTATAAATATGGGTGAGGTTCCTCGTGAAAGACCCTTTATATGACTATCATAGGAAATGTATTGAGTCCGTGCAGAGGAAATTCTACAAATTTCTGATGTGGAAGCAGGAGGATGTGTATCCTCCAATAGGTTATGACCATAAACTTTTGCTTTCAAGATATAATGATGATTCCAATGTGAATAGGGTGAATATTTGTGCATTATTATTCATTTATAAAATTGTCAACCAGAAGATCGATTGTTCGGAACTTTTATCTCGTTTACCATTTCTGGTGCCCCGTTTGGGTTCTAGGAATGAGATGGTCTTTTACTGTGGGGGAGGGAGAACTAATGCGATCTCTCGTTCTCCCATTAATTATTCATGTAGACTTGTTAATTCGCTCGCCAGTGTATGTGACGTTTTCCATGACTCTCCCCGGTCCATAGTTCAGGCCTATTATTCGCACCGCGCTTCACTTTCTTTACGAAACTTTTATTGATAGTTTATTTTTTTTGTATGATATTTAATATTTCATTATTTAAATTTGTACACCATAGCAATGTGTTATCATTGTATGATTTTCTTTTGTGATTTCCTGTAATTTGGGGTATAACCTATAGGAAATAAAGTACTATTATTATTATTACTGTTAATTTTATGAGTAGCACATAGAAAGTTTATTTTTTATGTGACAGATAGTTTGTTCAACGTTCGTTTACTTTTATCTACCTAACAATTCCATTTTGCCACCTCCAGAAACCTAACCCTCGATCATTGAAAATTTGGAAAGTGTGAAGTTGGCATCTCCCCATATGCGAATTTTGATGATAATGTTTCAGGATCGTTTATCCGTCGTAGCTCTACATTCTTCCCCCATCTTTTTTCACTCCTAACAGACCCAGTTAAAGCTTTCATTCTCCAAATGTATTTCATCATTTTTAGTCGAAGATGTGCAAACTTCATCGAATATTCATCGATTTTTGAGATAGAGAAGTCTTTGTGCAAATGAAGAACTCACCAGAGGAAATTTCATTCGAACTTCATATTATGTTATTCTGAATTCTAGTTAGGTTTAGCATATTGTAGAAAAACAAACTAAAAGCTGTGGTGTAGCACAGCTTCAAGGTAATCTCTAACCCAATCCCCTTTAGTTCCATACTTACACATCACGTCAAGTCGTACATCAATGCTACTGGATTTAGTCGAATATGATTCATGAACAGCTATACATCTCAGCATTTTACCGTGATTCTCCTTAGATATTGTTAACTCCAAAACTGACAACGCTAGCCATGTTCTCGGATTGTCCAACTCCGTAGTATTCGTCTGTCCTCTCGTAGGTGTTATTTCTGTTTGATCTGAAACAAAAATGTTTCAAGTAATATACCTTCATGCTGAAGGTTTTTACATAGGGAATTTTCTCGTCGATTCTACAAAGAACATCAATGTTTTCAAGGGTTTTCATTTTCACAAGCAGTCTTTGAGCAACAATTTCTCCAACTGATTTTCTCATGGAAGTTTTAACTAATATTTCAATTGATTTCGTCTCAAAGAATTGGTTTGAAAACATTGCATTCTATCAACGATCAATCTTCATCTTAAAAATTCGCCAAGTTTTTTTCTTTAGTTCAAGAGTTCTACTTGACGGACCATATTATATAATTTTCATTTCTGAATCTTTGATCCATGTCACAATTTCTGACAGGACTTTTTCCAAACCAGGCTATACATTTAGCGAAGTTTACATCCATGTAGGTATTAGTAGGGAAACCCAAGCGGGGATTTTAGAATTTACTCAGCCATTAATATACAGGGGAATTCCTTGTACCCGGCTGAGTACTTCCACCAAATATGAGCGCCATATATATGGCCGCACGTTCAGAGTAAAGGATCAGTTTAGTAAAAAAAATTATCATCGGACATTCTCGAGCGCGTCAGATCAACATAGGGTGGGTTAATTACATGCTGAAAAGTGTATATACCACTAATCTGACAATTTGAGAGTGACGAAAAGACAAGTGATTGCTCCAAAGTTTTAAAAACAAATCGTTGTCTGAACATTCTTGAGCGTGGCTTAACTGTTTTTTTTATTTTGAAAGGAATAATTCAGGGGTTACGAAAAACATATAATCTTACAATTTCTTCAAGCCGAAGAGAAAATTCAACGCGTGTATCTGCTGTGATTTCAATACTGAAATAATGTGCCTTTTCTTCCATCTTACCCTCTGTAATTTGATTATAAAACTGAAATAGAGCAAACTAAATCCAAATGAAAGAGAAAAAAAGCCAATCCAACAATGTCGCATAAGAAAATAAAATAAATTTTGAGCACCGAAACTGCCCAAACCAGATAGCACTCACAACATTCTCAACTGATTAAAAAAAATATTAAAAAACAGAAACACTGCTTTTCAACTGCGACCTACCAGACCATTAGGTCAGTCATACACGGGATCATTACGAAAATTATTTAATATATGTAGCTTAAGCCACCCAGTTTTTTCGAGCGTGCTCATATTTCCTTATGGCATGTATGCAAAACCTGGGCCGGAATCATTTGAAGTACAGGCATATGTATTCTTATATACCACTGTGATCATGTTCTAGATGATGTATCATTTATTGGATAAATACATCCATTTTAACGAAAGAAAAAACATTCAATACAAAAGTTCAATATAGAAAACACGAACTGAATACTGACACAAAAACAAAAGACAAACTAATTTGGAACAAAAATCTTTTCTGTACGGAGGATGCAGGTTGATTCAGAATTGTGAAGTAAAACTTAACTTTAAATTTCGGGTTGGAATTTGGAAATTGGTTCATCGCTGCCTTCATAAGATTAAATAAGCTAATTTTCTTTTTGGATTTTGGGATGAGATAGCTTGGATCAATTTCTCTCTTCAATACTTACTTTAGGTTTTTGTAGCATCCTACTTAGAACGTCTATTTTTGTTGAAACGTCATGCCAAAATGACATTGAGCATAGAAATTTTAATGTTTTTAAGTAATTCATTAGAACCTAAGCTGAAATTTTCGTCTTATTATTCCTACAACAAAAAATCAAAAATTTATTAGTATTATTTGTTGTAAATGAACTGCTTTTTTGTTACTTTCTTTCACCTTACATTCATTCATGAATCCAAAAGCGCAATAGCACTTGATTTGAAATATAAATGAAATTTTGTCCGGAGAACAAAGTTCAAAATTGATTCTGAACGTGAACTGTGATTGTTTTTCATGAGAATGTATAAGTTTTATGAAGTTATTTAATTATGACGAAGCCCATAATTCAACTCTTGAGAACTGGAATTCTGATAGCACACATGTTTAATTTCATTCGGCAAATTAATTCTCAACTGTTTTCTGCTTTAAGTGAAAGTTTTGAAGAAAAAATTGATACAAAGTGGGATAGATTCATCTGACATCCATTTGGAACTTCTCAATTTTTCTTTTTCTTCAACGTGAAAGGCCTGTCAGTCAAATATTGACTCAATTTCAATTTGTCGTCCTCCAATTCACATCTTTCAGGTAACTAAATGCTTTAGGCGTGTCACTCACGAATTTGCAGAAGAATTCGAGTTTACTAACGATTCTCCAAATAACCTGAGTTCAACAATTTCAGCACTATAATTTATTCACCCAGTTTTTGGAATGTACTATCATTGTATTGTATGTGATGACACTCCATTGCATTTATTATGGAGGAAGAAGTAATAAGATCAAATATGGAGGAACTGCTTTTGGGTATTCCACAAGGAAGCATTGCTGGACCAATATTCTTCATAATATATATCAATGACTACACAGTAAGCGATGACAGTGAAAATAATAAGACAACAACAATTAACTATGCAGACGACACCAACCTACTTATTATAGAGAGTTTATATCCAGATTTGAGGAACATATGTGAAAGTAAAATGGAAGAAACAGATGAATGGTTCAAAAGTAACAACCTCCTTTTGAATAAAGAAAAAACTAAAATCGTACTATTCACTCCAAGTAGTACAGGTATCGAAGAACTTAATTCCATAACACTTAACCAGAATAAATACCAACTTGTGGAGCATACAAAGTTTTTGGGAGTTCACATAGATAATCATCTGGACTGGAAGGAACATATTACTAATCTTTGTACAAAAATTCAGACAGCAATCTATGGGTTTAGAATAACATCGAAATACATTTGTCAACGCAACTTGAAGATGGTGTATCACGCAACAATAGAAGCCAAACTGAGATTCAGCATAATCTTCTATGGATCCGGAAACATAAAGCCTTTATTTGTATTACAGAAAAAAGCAATTAGAATACTGAATAACATGAGGTATGATCAATCATGTAGAGGTACATTCAAGAACTTGGGATTACTAACTATATATGGAATATACATTCAAGAATGTGTTATTTTCATCAAGAAGAATCCAAATATGTTTCGTAAATATGAAAATCAAAAAAGGTGTTATAACACAAGGAATAACAATTATATATACCCTAGGCATAATTTAACAACAAGCCAGAAGCAAGCTGAGTACAGATGCTTAAAAATGTACAACTCTCTGCCAAAAGATATATCTATGATCTCTGATATCAAAAAATTTAAAAAGAAACTGTATAAATATTTAGTTGAGTTGGAGCCTTATGGAAATGAAGATTATTTTGCATGATAGGATATAGTTAGTATTTTTTCCTTTTAGACACTATTCCATTTCATTTTCATGTACTGAGCAATTTGTGATGAATATGATCTGAAATAAAGCACTATTATTATTATTATTATTATTATTATTATTTCCGAAATACTGGTAGTATTCATAGGAATTAGTAGGATAGTAGTACTAGGGTCGGTTTCACAAAACTTTGTTTGTACCTTAGAATAAAGAAATTCTAAGGTTTGTACCGTTAAATTATTTGGAGCCACGGCGATTTGTTGAAATTTCAAAACGGGTGATTCGATTGGTTCAAATTTACGTAAGGTTTTTTAATCGCACAATGAAAGTTTTGTGAAACCGACCCATATCCTGTTGAAATTTCTATTCTGTTAGACACACATCGATAGAAATAGGGCTATTGAATATATTTGTTGCCATGAGATCTATAAATCAAATCCGATCACATATTCCCACCACTCTTATCCTACCTTTTCTTCCTTCTCAATTTTCCTTCATGAAATATGTGAGCATAATAAATATGTTTCTCTATTTCAGTATCGTAATGAGTTCATTACAGTACTAAAAGTAGTGCTGTAATGAAACTCATTACAGCATTGTTTTCAGTTCTATTTTTCGTTTTATGGTTGTCAGTACTGACCTCCGACCGAATCAAGTTTCGAATCAAATCAATTCAAATTCCGTGATCTGTCAAATTTCGTATGTCACACCAACTGCCAAGATACAATACAAAAGTCACTAATCTGAATTTTCATTTAACTTCCGAGAATATTTCACAAAAATTGACTGAAATAGAGAAAATACCGTCTAATACTCGTTGCAGAAGGCAATTCCAACACTCATGCTATCGAAAACTCGCTCCTTCGTCGCTCGTTTTCGAACTTCGCATTCGTGTTGGAATAGGAGCTCATTCTGCAACTTGTTTTAGAATATACTATTTTTCGAGAAATACACCATCAGATACTATCTATGATTTCAATTTGGACCACCAGCGTTGGGGAAAATCAATCTAAGGGCCGCTTCCCACTACATTAAATTCGGAACTACAATAAGTACTGAGTTGTAAATCAGATGCCTGCGCATGATAATAATTCACATTTATTATGCGTGCGCATCTGATTTAAGACTCAGAGCTTGAATTAGTTCCGAATTTAGCGTAGTGGCAAGCGGCCCGAACGCATGAAAAACTCATGCTGGGCTAACATACAGAGGTTCTTTTGTACACCAATAACATTTTTCTTTTATTGTGGTTCCGAACATTCTGTCACGAATATGTAAACAAATTTTGGAAATATTCTTAATTTCATAGTGTTTGTTGTTTTTATGAAATCATTGTAGCGTTCTACACGTCGATATGACAATTTTTCTGTTTATTTTGTACATATCGTATCCACCATAAATATGGATACCCATCTTAATATTTCAGAGTGAAAATATTTCATCGTACCACGACAAAAATAGAAATCTTAGGGTCGGTTTCACAAAACTTTTAGTCTAGGATCCCAGGGCCCCCAGACGTTACTTATTTTTGAAGTAAGGAATTTCACAGTATAGATAGTCTTATATGTGTTTAATAGTTTGTGCATACTCGCTAGCTTGGCTAGGCGGCCCGTTCACAGGTAGCAGGTAGAAAAGATAGACAAAAACATACCGAACTTTTCTTAAATTCGAAGAACTGATTTTTATATATGTCACGGAGAATATTATAAGAAATAAATATTTCATATTGCAGACCGTTTCCGTGGGCCGTAATTCCTCCCAGACGCCTTTAAATTTCAATAAAAAAAATCACAGTTAGAAACATTGTTGCGAAATGGCCAGATTCAGCGGTTTTGTTAAATTCGAAGCACTAATTTTTGTATATGTCATGCAAAATATTATAAAAAATAAATATTTCATATTGCCACACCGTTTCTGTGAGCCCTAATTCCTCACAGACACTCTAAATTTCAATAAAAAAAATCACAGTTAGAAACATTGTTGGAAATGGCCAGATTCAGCACTTTTGTTAAATTCGAAGCACTGATTTTTATATATGTCACGCAGAATATTATAAAAAATGAATATTTCATATTGCCAAACCGTTTCCGCGAGCCGCAATTCCTCCCAGACGCTCTAAATTTCATTGAAAAAAAAAGAACTTTCCTTACATTCGAAGTCTTCAATTTTTAATATAATCCTTGGGGGATTATTTTAATACCTTTCGTGGAACGCCAGACCATTCCCAAGGGCCAAACATTCTGCCAGACACAATCAAAATTTTATTAGGTCCCTAGAAACTATTAATTTTTTTGCCTAAAAAGTGTATGTTTTAAACAACAAATTATGGAAATGACAATTTATTATTATAATTATAACAGAAATTAAAAAATATAATCCTAATCTTCATTGTCAGCTTCACTCGATGGTTAACTCGTACCTGGCGTTTTACAATAATTTTATTGATAGAGGTTTCGTAACTATGGATTCTGTTCAAATTTTTTTATTGAAGTTTAAAGCGTCTGGGAGGAATAACGGCCCACGGAAACTGTCTGGCAATATAAAATATTTATTTTTCATAATATTCTGCGTGACATATATAATAATCAGTGCTTCGAATTTAACAAAAGTGCTGAATCTGGCCATTTCCAACAATGTTTCTAACTGTGATTTTTTTTTATTGAAATTTAGAGCGTCTGGGAGGAATTACGGCTCACGGAAACGGTCTGGCAATATGAAATATTTATTTTTTATAATATTTTGCGTGACATATATAAAAATGAGTGCTTCGAATTTAACAAAAGCCCTGAATCTGGACATTTCGCAACAATTTTTTTAACTGTGATTTTTTTTATTGTAATTTAAAGCGTCTGGGAGGAATTACGGGTCACGAAACGGTCTGGCAATATGAAATATTTATTTTTCATAATATTCTGCGCGACATATATAATAATCAGTTCTTCGAATTTAAGAAAAGTTCGGTATGTTTTTGTCCATCTTTTCTACCTGCTATCTGCGAACGGGCCGCCTAGACAAGCTAGCTAGTATGCACACACTATTAAACACATATAAGACTGTCTATACTGTAAAATTCGTTACTTCAAAAATAAGTAACGTCTGGGGGTCCTGGGATCTTACTCTATTTATTTGTACCGTTAAATTAATTGGAGCCACCCCGATTCGTTGAAATTTCCAAACGAGTGATTCGATTGGTTCGAATTAACGTAAGGTTTTTTAATCGTACATTTGAAGTTTTGTGAAACCGACCCTTAATGGTTGCCATATTGAGAATATTCTTTCGTTAACGTTAATTGTGCCATTTTACATAACGAATTTTTTCGCTGGTCTTTCATTTTTCTTGAGGAAACTAGCGAAGAAAGAAAATTATGGAATATATTTGTTGTGTGTCAATGTTTGTCACATGTGAACGTTCAAACGTGAGGAGTGAAACGAAGAAATCCCTTCCTTTTTCCGTTCCCGACATAGTTTAACAAGACGTCTGCGAACCGCTCTCTAAAATTATCTGAAAAATATCTTTGAATTTCGTTTCGATATTTGTAAGAAAACCCGCAAAGAAGGGTTTTTCCTGGGATTTTTTCCTGAAATTTTTCCTGGATTCATATTTTTCCCTGGATTGATTTTTTCCTGGATTTATCGCCGCTGGAATATATTCCTTCGCTGGAATTAATTTTCACGGATCTCTTCAGTTCCTGGACTTTTCATCAGTCACCAGAAGCCTGATACTGAAGTGTTAGAAAAACTGGAACACTGGAATAAGACCTACAGCTGCTAATTAGGAAAATTTTCAGAGAAGTAAATTTATAACCAGCGATTGTCAAATTTGTAAATATCCCTGATATATTGTAAATATTATTTCCTTTAATTTTAACCTGGCACCAGATAATTGTGTATGTGTAAATAATATTCTAAGAAAAAATTCTTGTAGATATTCAACGTTGGATTTGCTCGACTAGAGCCTTGTGTTTTTTTTTCACTGGTTGGAATTGTGAGATCAGGCCCACACCCAATAAACCGAATGAACTTGGGCAGAATAATAATTATTAAGTGTAGTTAATTCAGAAGCGTATTTCATCTGATTCAAAACAATGTGCAGATGAAAAATATCGTCCTGATCGAAAAGCAAAGCCCTGCTTTTATTTTGTCGACAAAGTAGGTATATCCGATTTAATGCAAATGAGAAATTTAATTCGAATTTCGCGCCCATTATGAAAGTTTTCTGTATTGAATAATGTTTTCAGTGCCCCCTGGGTGTCAGAAACTCTATAATTTTTGGTACCTTCATTCCACATACATAACCTCCATCTCCAATAGCGAAATGAAAAAAATTTTCATCGTTTCTTGTACATACAGTCAAGATTCAGGATTTAGGCATATAAACATGTTCCCTAACAGTTTCATCACCAACAAATTACGATACGAAAGTTGGAACAAACTTTAGAGGTCACATTAAAAATAAAATATCGCATTTGAAAAATTAAATCATATATCATGTGCCTGTAGAGTGGAACAGAAAATTCCGAATACAAATTTGAGTGGCTAGTTTTCACATTGAAAGCTCAATAATGAAAAATTTTCGATTTTGTTCATAACTCCCTCTATTTCATTACTGTAATGAGTTCATACTGAAAGTAGTGCTGTCTTATACTCATTGCAGATAGAAATTTCAACACTCATGCAGTCATGCTTTCGCATTCGTGTTCGGATAGGAGCTCATTCTGCTACTTGTTTTAGAATATACTATAAAGCTGCAAATTATGAGCAAGGTCTGTTTCAAAGATAGGTGAGCTGTATTTCGCACTTTCTAAAGAGAAAATTCAACTGAACATACATTGATATGAATTTTTTTCGCTAAATTTCAACCCAAAATTACTATAAATTTTCTTTGATCTTTCAATCAATAGATTGATGCTCACCGAGGAACCATTTCAGAATTGGGGGTGGATTTCCATAATGGGATCGGCATATGGTCACTGCAACTTCCCCATGTAAGGCCGTGAGATTGTGACCAGGAAGCACCTGAGTTCCATTGAATTCTATTCGGGGTCGTTGAGGAGGAACTGGAAAAATAATTGTTATCATTCTAGATGCCACGTGATGGTTAATATTGCAATTTTTATCGCATAACATCTATATAAAATATGACATCTCGTAAAAGCCCGTTTCACGAAATTAACGTGACTTTTATCCGAAAATAAGAAATCTAATATTCGAACTCAAAATGATCAAAGTCTTGCTCTCTGGTCATGGGGTTTGAGAAATAAGAGTTTAGAATAAAAAAGGAAGTTTTGAGGATGATGTTAAAAACTACTACTACTGTTTTTGACTCAATTACCTGTCTGTTCAAAAGTCTCCATTGAAATATTGCAAAATTATTTCATATCTCTTGGAAACCATTCAGAATGCATTCTCAACAATTTTCAGGGTTTCGAATTGTCACTGTGTAAATAACATTATTAGTTATTCCCATTAGAAATAATTATATATGAATTAATATCTGAGGACCGTGGTGACCAAAGTTCTATATTTCGTTCAAGTTGGGTCGTTCTCATAAATATTTAAGAAACATAAGAAAGATTCAATTTCAAAATTCAGTTCAGATTCTCCAAGTAGTGCCAAGGTTCTAGTAATTCTGAAAAAATGAGTTATGTCCCACCGGGAGTGCCCATTAGAAATTTATGGAGAAATAACGATTCGATCAATTTCAAATTATGTGTGAAGATATCAGCGGAGAAGACCTTCATTTATGATTTATTTTCAAATACCAATGACTTCCGCTTTCACCGGAAATGGTATCAACTTTCTTATTTCAAATGGGACACCCTCTATATTATGACTTTTCTGGATAGATCTTCGAAAGCCAAATTTATTTTATGTATCATCCACTATAGCCATTTGGAGCCGATTTTGAGTTATTCACTGTTTTCTGAAAAAAATTACAAATTGAGACTTGCAGAACATTGGGAATTCAATAAAAGCGAAACACACAATCTCAGATCTGTTTTTTGAAATGGGTTACCGAAAAGATATTCGACGTCAATCTGTAGAGAAAATAATGTTTTGATATACTGGGGAGTAAAATGAGAGTGTCAACGTTGAAATTAAAAAAAAAAACGAAAATTCGGATTTTTTCGGTATTTTTTTCACTTACATATCAATTTGTGGGGTAAAACTAAGTGGAGTCTTTTAAGGGTTCCCTATATCTAAAATGTACCATTTTCGAGATATTCAGAGATAAAAATCTCTGACTTTATTGAAAATATTTTTCCATGTTTCTGTTGACATCTCTCAAAGTTAGTTCATTGCTCAAAGTAAACGACCACTACTTTTTTTACTGCTCATTATGAAAATGACGAATTATTTTTCTGGAAATAAGACATACATATCGAGAGCTCAATTTGTAATGCAAAACTTATGAAAGATGTCATGAAACTTCTTGAAATTTCATTCAAATGAATCAGAATGGAAAATTGAATAAGAAAAAAATTTCAAAATTTCGTCCACCCACTGTCAAACATTTTTCGCACCCTCTCAATATCGGTGGATTTCCTTATTCATTCTGGGACAGAATTCTACCAATACATTGCTCCACGAAATCTTGAGTATGAACAAATCTGGAATACGTTAAATAAAATCATAGAGATTCTTATGGAAGGGCCAACATAGATGATACTAGATACCCCATATATTTTATTATGCTCGTAGCTAACAGTTATTTCTGAAATTGATATTTGAGTGAAAAAAATAGGGCTTCCATTTGAAAAAATCGAATTTGTTGTCCTTGAGGTGTATGGGATACTGATGAGGCCAAACAAGGCCGAATATAGAGATATACCATATCTCTTATCTCAGTGACAAAATCTAATATCATTTCTCCAACCTCATGATAAAAGATCTCTGAGCCTGGGAATGGTATTCATTTCGATGATTACTATTTTAAATTCATCTATGTTTCAAAAATGTTTTCGGTGTGGCCTCCGTAAAGGCAAAAAATGTTTTGTTCACCGTTTCATTTTTTTCTCAGAAAAAAATACGGTTTGCATTTGAAAAAATCGAATTTTCGGCTTTTTTTGAATTCCATCTTTGACACTCTCATTTTACTCCTCAGTATATCGAAACGTTATTTTCTCTACAGATTGACGTCAAATATCTTTTCGGTAATCCATTTCAAAAAACAGATCTGAGATTGTGTGTTTCGCTTTTATTGAATTGTTCTGCAAGTCTCAATTTGTAATTTTTTTTAGAAAACAGTGAATAACTCAAAATCGGCTCCAGATGGCTATAGTGGATGATACATAAAATAAATGTGGCTTTCGAAGATCTATCCAAAAAAGTCATAATATACAGGGTGTTCCATTTGAAATAAGAAAGTTGATACCATTTCCGGTGAAAGCGGAAGTCATTGATATTTGAAAATAAATCATAAATGAAGGTCTTCTTCGCTGATATATTCACACATAATTTGAAAGTGATTGAATTATTATTTTTTCAAAAACTTCTAATGGGCACTCCCGGTGGGACACCCTGTATAATGATGAGAAGGTATTATATTTTGTTAAATTTGAGATTCATTCATAAAATGGTATGCTTATATTTTTTAATCCATATAGGATATAGAGTTGGAATAAGGTATTTTTGACTCCCAATGAAAGATTTTTTTCCATATCCAAAATTCAAAACATTCCATTCATCAATAAAATGTCATCACATTTTGAAGGAAATAAAGTTCTTCATCTCTGTTTGATCTGTCTTATTTTTCAGCTATGGCGATTTGTTGTCCTTTTTCTTCGTTCGAAATGAATACGCATTTTTAGATAACAGCATTCATTCGCAAGATAAGATCGTTCCAGATCACATCTGCTCCCGAGTTATTCTGCGTTTCGTAAATCCTGAAAAACGTAATGAAGGGAGAACCAGGGACCAATTTTCAGTTGTCATTTCGAAAGTCTTGAAAATGTACTGTCTCAATGTTTAATATCTGCTCGAAAATAAAAACTACTTCTGGCAGCCCCAATGGAAGGGATAAATTACCCTGAAATCTTAAAGAATAAAAAATCCGTAGATGACATTATCTGCGGATCACAGAGGAGATGATTGAACTGAACTTGGAACAGTTTAACAACTCTGATAAGTGATGAACAGATAAAGTCCACTATCAAAAGACAAACCTACAATGCATTACATTTTCTCGACACAAAACTGATAAGAATCCCGAAGAACAAAATTATAACAGACTGATATACCGAACCATAAAATCCAAGCAGATTAACTTTGCATCAAATCACCCGATGAAACAGAAAACTAACTTGATGATGAATTTAAAAAATCGGATCCATAAGATTTCACACCCATTACTCATTAATGATAATTCTCAAAAACTAAATGGGATTATGATTAATAATCGCCTAACAAACAAATTAATATTTAGTTCTCCGGTACATCACTTCATAAGCAGTGAAAACGGACGTACAGATGTCACACCACAAAAGCAAAATTAGGCATAATGAAGTAGGTTGTGCTCTATCCTTTATCACAACATTGCCAAAAAAGGATCCAAATAATGAATTTAAGTGAAATAAAGATATTAGGAAGGGAAAAAAATTGATACAAATGATTGTTCTTAGAAATGATTCATATAGAAAAAATATTGAAAACACAATGAATTACAGATCATTCATTTATTTAATTTTTTATAAACGACTTTTTTTCACAAAATATAAGAACTCTCGAGAGACGAAGTTCAGGCTACGGCTACTCTTAAACTTAACCTCCCGATAGTTCATAAACAGGATACATTTTACATTATATACAACCCGAAAAATCAAAATAACAATTACCAGCTCTAACACATTCATTGTACAATCATGAGGAAATATCAGTGTGTTGGGAGCCAAGATGGATGCGGTGGAAATGAGAAACATATGCCTACTGATTCCTGAGTAGACTCATCTTCAACCTGAACTTGAAGCTGAGGAGGGTCTCGTGATGAATATCAGCCCGAGATTCATTGAATATAATAATTGCTTTGAAGAAATAACTTTTTCTGAACTTTGCAGTCCGATGATGACCGATGGTCAGCACATGAGGATATCTAATATTCAGACTGTGAACGCTATGTCTATTCTCAAATTTCCTCCTTAAATTCGGTGGAGATGGATACTTCAACAGCCTGAAAACAAAGCAGCCCATATGCAACCTGAAACGATTCTCCATCCGCAGCCAGATAAGGTGATTCACCGGGTAATTCCTCTGTCAAACTTCCTCAAACCAAAAATGAACCGGCAGGACCAATTCTGATTGTAGTGAATTCTGCACTTATAGTGATGGTTCAGACAGGGGAAATACATAACATCGCAGTAATTCAGCAATGCTAGTACCAAAGACTCAGCAGACGCTTTCTAAACGAGAAAGTAATAAAATCTCTCGATGCCGAATGAATCAAATGGGAAGCATGATCGGAAAAACTCAGGGTCGGTTTCACAAAACTTTGTTTGTACCGTTAAATTAATTGGAGCCACCGCGATTCGTTGAAATTTCAAAACGAGTGATTCGATTGGTTCGAATTTACGTAAGGTTTTTTAATCGCACAATTAAAGTTTTGTGAAACCGACCCTTACCCTGAGTTGCAGGAACGTCCATTAAATTTAATGCTGCCTCAATTCTCCATTAAACGGAGTATCCATGGCTACCGTCTATAGATATTCCGTTTAAGGGAGAATTAAGGCGGCATTAAATTTTAATGGACGTTCCTGCAACTCAGTGTAAGTCTATCAAATCTCAACCCCAAACTCCTATCACAATCGGACACAGGTATCGGTATGTCATCCACAGAAACATGAAGGTTACTTCTCCTTCGCAAATATGATGATCTTACTCTAATATAAAATGGATTGAGAGTCAGATTATGATTCAGAGCACATCGATTCAACACGGAAAGATCACGTCCAGTAAGGTCTGAAATCACTTTTTTGCGCAAAGAGCTGCATTTTTGATATAATGATTGTCACTAAAGTAGGAACTCATGGTCAAAAGTGCAGGTTCCTGAATTTTCGGGAACCTTGGAAAATTCATGAAAATGTCGAAAAAATTACGTTTTTTCAAAATCTAGAAGATTTATGAAAAAAAGTTTCAAACAAAAGTTGTAGGAAAATTCTAATACACATGATGGCTTTCCGCATTCTCGTGGTGTTCATTTTGACTAATTAGAGGTGCATTTATGTAATGGCGTTCTCAGTTGCTAACTTCATTAGGGCCCTTCACACCTACACTCAAGAGTCGACGACTGAATGGGACACTCAAGTCTCGAATCAAAAGTATTAGTGTAAACGGCAATTCTGGGTGGACGTTGGAACGTTGCTGGCGTGCGGGAGCATCGACGCTTTTGAACGCACCCCAACCGAACGTCAAGAGTGTCAGTGTGAATCACAGTTATGCGTGAGGTTAGAAACGCAGATCGCTGCGTTCATTTTAGTCGTTTTCTATCTAGTGCCTCGTGCAAATTCAAACTGTGCTCAGGACGTCTAGACATGGCAGACAGCAGATGCTGGAGCACCCCAGCAAACACGTTACGTCGCCTGACACTTTTGTGGAGTTACATTTTCAACATAAAATAAAATATTCATTGTGATGTCGCATAAGCGTCCAAAACCTTGTAATTTTGTGATATCGCTTTGGTAACAAAATGTGGAAGAAAAATTCTCGACATTTTGACGATGAATAAAGATATCTCAAATGTGATTCCATTGCGATGCAAATATTCGTTCAAGTATTCTCCTCGTAGAACCTCGTACAATACCTTGAAGGTTTCCGGAATAATTGCTGACAGTAAAGAAACTGAGATGCCAGTAATGAATTTGAGATCTTCATAAGAACGCCCAGTTGCCAGAAACCTCATAGTGGCAGTAAGACGTTGCTCTGCAGGTATGCTAGCTCTCATTACTGTATCTTTTTTTGTGATCCTTTCTTTTACTAAATCGAGAAGTAAATCGAATGTAGAACCATCTCATTCAGTCGTCCGGGTAATTCTCCCTCAGTTCCCGAAGGAGAACTTCTAAACTTCTTCACCCAAATACGACGTTTCCTTCCTAACTTCTTCCGCACATACACGAAACAACTAACAGCAGCCAAAACAACAGCCCGTTCGTTATTATTGCTTCTTACTACAGCCATATCAGGATAGCACTGATGACGCTTGGGCGTGTGGTGAAAATTTTCCAATTTTTCCCCCTTCCACACGCCACTCAGAAGTGAGGTGAAAACTGTTAATTTATCCTTTACAAGTACACTTTTGAGTGGACGCACCTAGGTGCCCTGAATTTTAAAAAATTTTTGAAATTAATTTCGATAATAAACTATCTTATCAATAAACAAGAATAACAAATACTATCACTATTTCTATGGTTATCAATTCAGTTCAATGTTCCTAATAGGTTATGTTATTTCTAAAATTTTGTAATCTTTAGGGATCAACGCACTCAAATTTCAGAGTCTGCTCAAAAAACACTAACTAATCTCTTGAAATTATTTTTCAATAAGTATTCTTCCGATTACTGGGCCGATGTCTTTCTTTCTTCGTCTTGTAAGTCAATAGCTTCTTTCACCATTATTCATATAATTCCATTCCCATTTAAATACTAGTTACTCCCAAATTGATCAGTAACCACTTAATCTTTATCAATTTAAATATGTTTCATATAGTTTTTCTTTTAAAATAAAATAATTCTCAATTCAATTTTACAATCTTCCTCGGTTTCACTTCTCAAAATTTCACACTCTTTTGATTTCTCAATACTAATACATAATACAATATCAAAGAATTCATTTAGATTTTTTTTAATCTAAATCTTTCAATTTTAGTATTATCAAGAAACCAGCAATATAACTGAATGAATTTGGAAATCGAAGGCTACTATTGATAATTATAGGTATAAGAAATTTAACTATGAGAATTTCGAATTTTATTTGCCCTTTAGCCTTGTATTTTTTCATATATTTTGTATATTTCTATGCCTTCTGGGTTTCTATGAAACCTTTCAAAAGCTTTAGAAAGACTTTTGAATATGTAGATATATCTTCATCATGTTCAATTAATTGCAAAAGGGTTGACTTCGCAATAACTCTGATGAAGCAGTATTCACTGCCTCAACCAGCTCTGGAGGAGTCCAGGCAATGAAATATTCATTATCACTTTGCATTTTACAGTGTTCTGTTTTCGAAATTACCCTCAATTAAATTTATATGCGTCAAGTTTGATAATTCAACAAATACGTTCCCGTAGTACCTAACGCAAACAATTTCCTTACGAATTTCCAAGCAACATATATTTATGAATGAAATAATTCGCGATTTTTTTCAAATTAATTAATATCTGTCGAATTTTAAACAATTCACGGAAAAATGGGATATTTACCTTTGAATGTTCATTTCCGAAAAGATTCAAAATGATCCTCCATTCCTTGTTCGTTTGTTAAGCTCGAGCAATGGTTTGATGGTTTATTTATTCATTTTATTTATTCATTTATTCACACCTACATAATGTCATGTATAAATATTTCGTCATCAAAAATACACATGTCAAAATACATGACACGTCATTAAGCTGCTTATACATCAAAATTGTCAAAATATTTAAAAACACACGCAAAGCATTTCATTACGATGAAAAACCAACATTCAACTTTAAACGACAACCCACCAAGGAACAAACGTGTTAAAATTTCATCGAGTAAAAATCCTCTATGCAATAAACCGTCTTCCCGAGTAGAATTTTCTTAACCTCCCTCTCGAATTTCGTTGCATTTAAGTTTTTTATCTCCACGGGAAGCTTATTATAAAGCTTCAGGCATGTAAAATTTGCTCCTTGCTGTCCTCTAGTTATTCGTACCCAGGGTAGGATATGATCATTTTTATGACGAGTATCATAGCTATGAAGATCTCCACCGATCATGAATCTTTCCTTGTTGTTATGGGCATATTTCAAGCAGGTGAGTATAATCACTGATGTTGTGGTTAGAATTCCTTCTCTTTTGAAGATTTTCCTGCAGCTTTCAGTGGATTTCATGCCAAACATAGTTCTTATAGCCCTTTTTTGAAGAAGAAGAACTCTTTCCGCTTCACTACTCTGGCTCCACAGCATTATACCATACATTGCTGTGTTATGGAAACCAGAATATGTGAGCTTGACCGTTTCTACATCGGCCAGCTGTTTCATCCTCCTAATCATGAAAATGTGCGTCGATAATTTCCTGCACTGACTATCTATGTGAGTTTTCCAATTAAGACAAGTTTGGAGCTCTACTCCTAAATATTTAAGTGTGGTATGGTCACCCTTTTTGTTTGAAAATACAATTTTTTGGGTTTTTTCAACATTGAGTTGCAGTCCATTTGCAGAATACCACGTTGCAGCATCTTGTAAGGATTCATTTGATTTTTTATTTAGAATGGTCCTGTTCTGCGACATATTCATCACTCCGGTGTCATCTGCAAAGCCACACATCGCATCAGAAGTGAGGTTACTGAACATATCATTCACGTACAGAATGAATATAATAGGATCCAGTATGGAGCCCTGAGAAACCCCTACCCTGAATTCTTTTGGAGCGCATATTGTATTATTGTATTAACTCTCTCGGTTCTTCGCTTCAGGTAAAGGTGCATACAGACATGCTCCGAATGCCGTACCGCACCACGTCGCGTACCTAAGTGTGGACGGCGGGGTGCAACAGCGTAGCGCACATCGCCGCGATCACAGTGTAGATATTGGCCAACTTTTGTTGATCGCGTTGATGTACGCGACGTGGTGCGGTACGCCATTCGGAGCATGTCTGTACGCACCTTATGACTCAAAAATTTTATATGTTTCTCCTCTAATTCCTTCTAATTCCATTTGTCGTGACACACACTGTCAAACGCCTTACTCAAGTCCAGATACGTCAGTTCAGGATGCTCACCGTTATTATAGGAATTTATGATATTGTTCAAGACATCAATCATTGCAGTTGTAGTAGATTTGCCCTGTCTGAATCCATGCTGACAATCACTAAAAATGTTATGTTTTTCCAAAAGGGCGACAATGCGATTTTTAGTGCCATCTCAAAGACCTTTGACATAGTTGGTATTATAGATATTGGTCTATAGTTAGAGGAATCATTTTGATCTCCTTTTTTGTGGATAGGTGTTATTAATGCCAATTTCATTTCGTCTGGAAAAATACCTTGTTTGAAGCAGTCATTTATTATTTTACATAGAGGTTCCACTATTTAAGGTATCACCCGAGGTATCACCTGTTTTAAGAGAGTCGCTGACATACCATAGACATCCACAGATTTCTTATTTTTCAAGGACTTAACAATTTCCAGAATTTCGGCTTCTGAGACTGGAGCCAGAAAGAAGGAGTCTCGCACACTTGTTTTGTATTTATTCAATAATTTCTGTGCCTCTTCTGTCGGCGGTTGTGAATTCTTTACTATTTTATCTTCAACCTGTGAGAGCAAACAATTCATAGCATCAGATGTAATCTGGTTACTCTGAATCGCCGTCCCGCTCTCACCCGCAGACTCCTGTCGAATCAGCCTCCACACTGCCTGCAACTTATTCTCAGATTGTACAATTTCTTTTGAAACCCTCGTTCCTACCGATTTTTGGATAGCAGTTTTCAATGACTCTTTCATGCTTCAGTAGAATGCTTCGCTTCCTTCATCTTTCCGCACATCGGCTATTGTCTTTGCAGCATCAACTCTGTTCCTTAAGAGTTGGACCTCCGTGATCGATTTGTATTTTCTTTCATATTTCCTAATTTTCGCATTCTCTTCTGGGAAACATGTGTCGAAAATGCTCACGAAGACCCTGTGGAACCTGGAAAACTGCACCCCAGCGTGAGCATCGTGTAGGGCACTCCAATCTTCCTCTCTTAAGCACCGACAGATGTCGGTCCACCGTGGCCTTCACGAACATGTTATCAATACATGTGGACGAGAACTTCGTTACGCGGAATGACTCGGTGAAGACCTGGTCCATATTGAACGACTTCAATATCTCAATAAAGTGTCGACTTTCTCTTGATGACCTGTTCAGATCTATGTTGAAATCTCCAGAAAGAATTATCTTTTTGTTACGGAATTTCTCAACACGCATCTCAAGCACCACCTGCAGTGAAAAAAAAACAACTCGAAATCTGCGGAAGGAAGATGACTTTATCTATAGATAATCAACTTTGTACCCAGTATACCGTCCCCGAGACCGTTTCTTATAAATACAGGTACACCAGCATGTATCGATGATTCACGAGAATAGATACTTGCTACTCCATAATTTTCAACATTTATCCCCCTCAATATGTCGGCTCTTAGCCAGTGTTCCGTCACTGACACTTTGTCTATTTTTTCCTCATTCAAGAAATCGCTGAAGTGATCGATTTTATTTCCCAGTGACTGTAGGTTAATATTAGCTATTGTTAAATACTTCCCCTTTTTGCTTTTTATCAATCTCCAATACGAAGCCTCGTCTAAAAAATTTGAAACGACGTATGGTTACACCTACTGACCAATTTCCAAACTTGTATAACTCTTCTCTCAGGTCCCAATCTCCACCAACCTTGAAGGATATACTCCGCGGGCTCCTTCTTTCGTAGGAAGCGCTTCTATAACGAAGCTTCTGTCTGGAAATATTCGTGTAAGGTGACTTTTTATATCAATTTTCGTGGTGTTCACCTCCACCTTTCCCACATGGAGCCATATTTTCTGCTTGATACCCGAGAAAGAATGTTCAGTTTCATTGCTTTGCATATTTTTGGTATTATTCATACTTCTCTCCTTTCGAGTCCTATTTTCGTTTATCTTGCGGTTGTTTTCATCCATGCTCTCAGCTGACTAAAACCTGTTCACTCCGGGTTCATTCACCCCCACATGCATCGCCGGTGTTTTAGATGTTCGATGATCTATGCGGGGGACATATGCTGCTTCTTCGTGTCTACAGGTGACATCGGTTTGGTTTCATTCTTGTCATAATTTTTATTATTCGAATTCTGTGGTATAGCTTTTGACAGTTTGACTTCACTTTGTCTGTCTCTTTCCAACACATCAATTTTAAACAACAACAATGCATTTTTTCCTCCATTTAGGAGATCAATTTCTTCAATAGTGAATTTTCCATGGATAGGCTGTTATTTTTCATAGTGAGCCTCACGATGTCTTCATCGTCGGATTTCAACGCTTCGACCACCGTTTCCACAGAATTATCCAACCCTTCGACCTTTGGTTCATCATCATTGAGGTTATTTCGATTTTCTCGACTATCACAACACTAAATATGATGTTCGTCGATTTTCATAATGGCTCCATAGGATTTTAAGCAACCCCGATGCATAACTGAGCGACAATTCACACATTTGAGTCCAGAATACAGGATATTGCTACATTTTTTGCACTTTTTGAGCTGTTGCTCCTTTTCTTTTGTTTCTCTGCCATGTCAACTGTCAGCAATAATAGTGGGCACTACATCAAAATCTATTGATATCTGAGTTTCTGATATAGGTGAGAACCTAACTTATGGGTGATTACATTTATCCTTTCAATGCCGTGTCGCAAAATAATTCAAGTCAAAATCAGAGATTATAAACCAGTGCTCAACTAATCGGTACTGTTTGGCGACTTAACTGGCTAGAAATCATGTTGTATTTTCCAACGAAATATAAATGGTATGTATAACCATAATATCAATAATATTATTGGCAGCTTTATATAGCTTTCTCTACAAGGCCTTTTCTGCAACAACTTTTTTGTTATAGATAATTAGGTTTCTTCTATGTGCCAACTTGGATATAAGCATTTCTAGTTCTTCAAGCAGTGACTCTGTGGAATAATGAATTCCATCAATGCTCTGAAGCAAGTGGTACTGACCATAAGTTATTTTGCATAAATATATATATATATATATATATAAGTGACGTCAGAGAAGATGGAATCCTTCTGAAACATAAATGAACTTCTCTATTTCAGTATCGTAATGGGTTGATTACAATACTAAAAGCAGTGCTGTCATTTACTGATTACAGCCTTTTTTTCGGTTATATTTTTCGTTATGTTGGTGTAGACTCCGACTTCCGACCTTTTCAATTTTCTACACACTTCAATCCAAATTCTGTAATCTGTCAATTTTCGTAAGAGTCACACGAACTGCCAAAATACAATACAAAATTCAAAAGGATGTGTAATCTGAACTTTTCATTAAACTTCTAGAGTATTTCACAAAACTTGACTGAAATAAAGAAAATATCGTCTAATAGTCGTAGCAGAAGACAATTCCAACACTCATGCGTTCGAAAACTCTCTCCCCCGTCGCTCGTTTTTGTGAATTTCACATTCGTGTTGGAATAGGAGCCCATTCTGCAACTTTTTCCAGAATATACTATTGTTGAGAAGCGGAACGGCGTCAATTAAATTTGTCCCGCGAACCATAGAAAGGAGTATCGATTTACTTCATGTCATGTGTTGCATTTTTTTGCTGATCGGCGGGCTTCCCTGATGGATACAGAAACTCAATACTCACTAACATTATGTTATGAAAAATGTGTTAGATGAGCTCGAGTTTGCGACCAATCATATTACTATTAGATACTCCCGCAAAACTCAATTAGTCGGACCTACAATTTTCACCCCTACAATCTTCCATGTGATCCAATTACGTGGGAGTTCGGAATCACATTTCCCTGGGATGATCTCAGTTTTCATCAAACTTCTGGCGAAGTTGACTTGCCCGCTGTAATTTGCCTCCCCTTCGTTATTAGCTGCATATTTATGGTTGGTGGTTATGGATCGTAATATCAACTATGACATGAAAATCCAGATGAAATATAAGTTCTGTTATTTGAAATGCAAAATTTTCCTCAGTTTTTTTCACCCTTTTGCTCTTTCTGATAACGCTATGATGAAGCGACGCAGGAAAGTTTTCACAGAGATATATCCAAATTTTTTTTTCACCCAGAGTTTCTTCAGTAAATTAGTTTGCGTTATCAACATTGACTTCATTCTGTGGTATCTGATATAGCTTCATTGAACACCGCCATCGAATATAATAATATTGTAACAACAGTTAATTCTGTATTTGTATTTGTATTTTCCATGCATTCTGGATTTCTAGGATCATTATTTCTGAAGAGTTGGAGGATTGGAGATTGAAAATGAAATAGAGGGACAGTTCAGAGAAATGCAAAGACTTGAGAGGCTTGGTGAGGAGAACTGGGTATACGGCATAAGGCTATGTCTTGATGAATTGTACTGAACATTGCAATCATTGCATATTGTTTAGCCCAGAATACATACAATACATCCATATATACATACATAAACAATTTTTCCGATTTCGCTGATATACAGGGTGTTTCGGAAAAAGGTAATCCCGTCTCTAGGATAAAAAGAAAACGGACAAAAAATTGGGGGATGTAAAAAAAAGTAACGTCATCAGTACTTAAAATGAAGGGCGTTGAAGAAAAAGAAATATACACATTTTTTACGATTTTGCCGAAATCACTGCCAACATTGTAATGAAATTTTATACGAATATGTTTTGGTTGAAGTTGACACATCCAGTGGACTCGTGTTCATGTTTGACTCTCATAAAGGGCGCGAGTTACACGGTTCGTACCAAGTATTATTGAACTTTTTCAATTTTAGATTTATTAAACAAAATTTCAAGTGAACTCAAACATCATCTAATTTTACACCAAAAAGGTACTCTTGATGAAACTTGATACTGTGTACCGTTTAAGGAATATTTTGATTTGAAAATTATGAAGTGATAATCAATGCTTGGGTAGAGTATTGAGTCAACAAAAAAATCACAATATGAAAAAAAGGTATATTATAACACAAAATAGAATTCAATTAGAGTACGTGATCAAAATATTCTACACTTTCACGAATACACAAGTCTATCCTGTTTTCTAAAGAATACATTCATCTTCAAAACGGTTGGGAGTCAGCTGTAAGTTCATTAAAGTGACGTTGAATTTTGTCTTTCAATAATTCTTGAGGTAAATTTACCTCTGTTGCAAAAACTTTTTCTTCAAGATATGACCTAACTGTGTTATCCAAGATATTAAAATTGCATGACCGAAGAGGCCAATGAATCTGCGGTTCTGAACCTCTACCAATACATCGATTCAGAAAATGGGAACTCAACCGCTTAGGACACCTTCTATCAAAGTGCGGTATAGCTCCATCTTGCTCATTAATTAATAATAATAATGACTAATATCTTTATCAATACTAGCATCGCTCATTACTTCATAATTTTCAAATCAAAATATTCCGAAAACGGTAGGTACACATTATCGAGTTTCATCAAGAGTACCTTCTTAGTGTGAAATTAAATTATGTTCACTTGAAATGTTGCTTAATTCATTTAATATTAAAAAACTGGCGCTTTTTATGGGAGTCAAACAAAAAATAGTTCCAGCTTCCAGAACATCTACGTATAACATTTCATTATAATGTTCTCATGCCATGAGTATCGAAAATCTGAAAAAAGGTAGGCAACAAGATGCATATAAAAAATTTCATACAATAATTTCAAATTAGTAAATTCTCAAATATTGTCAATATATTAGCAATGAAAACTGATTTTTTGATGTACATATTTTCATTTTTTCTGTATTCTGATTGTTTTCTGTATTTTGGTTGTCAAAAAATTATTATTCTTATTGTTATTATATATAAATTTGGGCCGGAATCACATGATCCATAAGCCCGTTTCATACATGATTAAAACAAAAATAAAGATTATACATCATATATGCTCCCACAATGTGGGAGAGAAAAAAAGTACATTCATCCCAAGAAAGTCAAACAATGAGGAACCCCTCAACGGAAAAGAAATATCTTCAGTCTGTTTTTAAAAACATTCACAGAAGAAGCACTCACAACTTCAACAGGCAGATTATTCCACTCCGAAAACACGCGATTCGAGAGGAAATTCTGACGAGCCCGGGTGACAAATAGTCCGATCCTCAGTTTCCACTGATGTCCCTGCAATCTATCATCCACACTCGCCACAAGTAATGATCTCAAACCACCATAATTGAATTTTAGAATACTTTAAGGTCATTATTAAGTCCCCACGTAGTCCACGTTGCTCTACAGCGTTGATTGAAGTATTTCTAGGAAGATACCTAACCATACGGCACAAAACGAGTGCAAAATCAAAAAGACGGAGAGATGGCGTATTGTTGTTTAACAAAAGACGGTTAGATGGCGCGCGCAAAATTTCTAGCAAAATAATTGTAAATAAAGACTGATAGATGGCGGTGATCCATAGCCATCCCAAAAGACAGAGTACGCGAAACAAATGAGATGTAACTCTTCGCTTTCTTTTCTCATTGAACGAAATGAACAAGTTATGGCTTTTAATGATATGTTTTTTCATTAAAGATTTCAAAACAACCTCGCTTCTTCAACAACCGTTCACACCCTTGATTGAAGTACTTCAATCAACGTTCAAACTTGTAGGTGTCCCCATTATCAAGTGGCTACTATATCCGAAATTTAATCTATTAGAAAGTCATTGTACAAGGTAGTCAGATTTCTATGTTTTAGAACTACATCTCCTAAATTAAGCGAGATATGAAAAAAGTAATAAACATGTCATTTTGTCCTTTTTCGAAGAACATAAATTGCTGAAGACCGCAAGTCGCTACGGTTTCCAGTTTCCGCGCTACAGGGTGATTTTGGAATTTGGCCAATTAATATAATTGGCTATAACTCCCGAAGTATTGCAACTACGCTCTCGAAATAAAAATATCTTCAGGGCAGTTTTTTCAGTACTTTTTACTGGTGCTATCGAAATTTCAGAGCCGATTACAATTTTAGAGAAATTAGCAAAATAATTTTTTTTCAAATGGAAACTATATTATATGAATCATGATATATTTCTGAGTGTAAATATCGAAAATTCCTGAAAAACATTTTTCTATGAACAAAATCGAAGATTTTGGTTGTGATTCATATCTTTTCTACTGAGGAAGTAATAGAATTTGGTATGAAAAAATTCAGTTTTGAAGCTCGTTTCTTGATTTATTGTTTTACAATTTTTCGGATTCCCGATAGCCATGCAATCCTGGAATAAATCAGGAAGAAAAAATGTTCAAAATTTTTAAAATTTTTATTTTTGATCTACTCGCATGGAAAATTTTTTCTGATCTAGACTGATGCAAAGGTCGTATAGCCTCTTTATTCTTATTACTAAACTGCCGATATCTCCGGAACTACTGGTCGCCTAGCGAGCCGACAGGCAATTTCTTTTTTTGCAGGAAATTTCCTACAAGAATCTGTTATGTTTAATAACAATCAATTTTTTTGCCTGTAACGTTAACGTGAAAAAAGAGCAAAAAATACTATTATGCCATTTTTCGGTTGATGGACTATATCTTCGTAAATATTGGGGGGAAGCTTAAGTTATGAGAAAATTTTACAGACTGATGTTCCCCAAAGTCTCCCCTAAATTGGTAGATCGATCAGTTCAGCGGTTTTGTTGGACCGATTGATTGAAATTTTGGGGAACATCATGCTGTAAAATTTCCTCATAACCTAAACTTTTCCCAATTTTGACGAATACACAGTCTATTAACCAGAAAATGGCAGTTTTTTGCTCTTTTGTCACGTTAACGGTACTGGCGAAAAAAATTATTTTGATCAAGCATAAAAGATTGAGTGAAAAATTGGATATCTCGAACACAAATGGTCATATCGGAGACTCGTAAAAATCAAATTAGAGCTGAATAAACAGGCTTTGTGACCTTGCATCGGTCTGGCACGAAAAATTCTTCCATGTTCGTAAATCAAAAAGAAAAATTGAAGAATCCCAAAAATTTTTTCTTCCTGATTTATCCGAGGATTTCATAGCTACTGATACTCCGAAAAATTGTTAACCCATAAGTTGGGAAACTAGAGTTTTCAAGCTTCAATAGTAATTTTTTTTATTTCCCATACAACCATTTTTCACTGAAATACAGCTTCTTGCAAATCACCAAAAATTTTGAAAATTTTTCTGTTCCTTCACTTGTTGCGCGAAGTGTATTTTTCAATTTGGAATAAATTTCAGTGAATCTCTACGAAGCAATTAAAGTTTTATGTTACCACCGTCTTGTAAAAATTAAATTTCAAACCGAACTATTGCAGTTTGGAATTCTTGGGTGCTCGGGAAAAGGAGTTTAAGTCATTAAATGGCCGAAATTAGATAAGTCTATATACTTCATCGTAATAATGAGGTCCGCCTTCTGTTGAAAAGAGAATATGTTATATGCACTATTATTAATTTGAAAAATTGTATAACCTTTCAAATTATAGTAGTCCCACCAGAAAATAAGCAAATAAACTTGAATTAAAAGAATGCACTAATAATGGAAATATTATTGTGGGAATAGGACAATTACAATATGTCAGAGTGTCTAATACATATATTTGGCGACGTTTCGCAAATTCACATTTGCTTCCTCAGGCCTCAATATGTTAAAAATTACAAATACCGACCATATAATGTAGAAAAATTTAAAATGTGAGTCAATCAAGGAAAATGACACATGTACACAATTTTTATTGTTTCAATGACACAAGGTGGGAGTGTGTTGGAATTGGACTACTTTGTTTTTGAGATATTGGAAAAGTCAAGTTGACAGATTGTAGTTTTTAAGAATCGTCACTTCTGTAATTTTGGGAAATAAAAGTTGATGATACTTTAAGTAGATTGAGGCTCTGCCTGAAGGTAAAGCCATATCGTAAAGAAGAGATCCTTTTAAGAAGACTGAAACGTTCAGTTCTAACATTTGTACATGTGTCATTTTCCTTGATTGACTCACATTTTAAATTTTTCTACATTATATGGTCGGTATTTGTAATTTTTAACATATTGAGGCCTGAGGAAGCAAATGTGAATTTGCGAAACGTCGCCAAATATATGTATTAGACACTCTGACATATTGTAATTGTCCTATTCCCACAATAATATTTCCATTATTAAATCTTGGAGGACACTAAGCAATATTTTAGAATGCACTAATTTTGAGTCATACTCCTTTTCCCAATCACCATAGAATTTAAGTATTATGTTGATGAAATTGGAGGCTATCCTTAAATATCATCAACAAATATATTCAAGCAAAAATTTCTTTTGGAAACAAATTTCATATTTCAACAGAATCTCGAGTCTCAAGAAAATAGACAAACTGAGGTTACTCAAATACTAGGTACAACAATGAGAAACATCTGTTCATCATAAAAAATTCCACATCTGCTATCATGACTCATCCAAATCGGGTTTCTGTTTGAAATTTACCGAGAGTTGAGAAATCTAGAAATCTGTTTTTCGGATTCGTTATTTTGCGAGGGCGCCACATTACGGCAGGGAAGGAGGACTGAAAACACATTGGTTGGGTATCTTCCCAAAAATACTTCAATCAACGTCTATAGTTAATAAGGAAGCCGCACTGAGTCTTTGTTCGTAGGAAGGCTGAACTATACCGAATGACATTCTAGTTGTCCTACGTTGCACTTTTTTAGGAGAGTTCTGTCACGCACCAGAATCAGGTACCAAACCGGACCACAATACTCAAGAATCGGACGGACATATGTTTCGTAGAGCTGTGTGGATGTTCTGAAGCTGAGCCTTTCAAATGTTCTCCGCAAGGAATAGATTCTTGTATCCCCCTTGTGTACTATAATATTAGCTTCCAACTTTCACATAGAAAATCCTATCTGACAAAAAAGATTTGATCCACAACAACAAATCACCTCGAACACCATGGAGCTCCAACTTGAACAAAAGCAAACGTATGGATACCCGATCGAAAGCCTTTGCAAAATCCAGATAAACAATGTCTACTGGTTTTCTCCCATCCAGCGCGGCAGACCAGTCATTGACGCAGAACAGCATATTAGTCATGGTGGAACGGCCCTTAACGAAACCATGCTGATTTGTTGGTATTATTTCATTGCACATGCACTTCCTGCTTGTCTCCTTTTATATATATTGGTGTCACATGTGCTGTCTTCCAGATTGTTGGCATGGAGTGACTCCTGAATGATTTCTCCATGATCTTCGACAAAGGAACTGAGGAACTGAGGAACTGAGAGAACCGAAGAACAAACCCTAAGTATAGTGGAGCTCAATGAATCCGGACCCGGTGAAGAACCATTCTTCAGTAGTTGAATATGTTTATGCACAATCTGTGGAGAGCAAGTCACCCTGCTCAAGGATGCTTCAGAAGTCCTACCGGAAAACAAGGAGGAAGCTCACCAATGGATGAATCCGCTATGAACACCTCAGAAAATGCACTGGTCAAAAGATCTGCGGTCTCCTGATTCGAGCCACAGAGGAAGCCGTTTACTCTACGTAAAGTGGGAACGGTGACCCTAGACGAAAGTGTTGAACGAATGTACTTGTGAAGCCTTTTAGGATTCTGGCCGAATGCGATTGATACTTCATATTTAACACTGGCCTCACTGATAATCCTCTTCAAGTATTTGGCAAAACTGAGATGTGCACAATAGTCGTTTCTTATGCCGGTAGGTTTGCAACGACGCCACAATTTCTTCTTATGTTTGATCGACGACAATAGTTCATTATTTATTCATGATTAGCTCTTACTCACATGAAAATGTCGAGTTCAAATTTTATCTGAGGTAATTAAAAATGTAGTAGAGAAAACAAAAATAGATTTTTAAATGTATAGATAGATCCATTCCTTTCTGTAGAACGCATATTACAAAATGGGAAAAGTCAACGGAAAGGAGATCAAAAATGCCCAAAATTTGTATTTTAAACAACAGCGAAAATGACAAGTATATCAACTAAAAACAAACCTAAAGGTACATTTCATAAAATAATAATAATACCCTGGTGATCTACTTCCAATCCTGAATTTAAAATTTGGTATAACAAGATTTACCCAATTGGAGTATCATACTGATGTATGTTACCATGATGAATTGTTCACGATTTTTAAAAATCAGTGTAGTTACTTCCAGTATATACATAGAAGTAAGCGTCAGAATATAGAATGATTTAACAACCGTCCTACAAGAGCTGATTTTGGCAATTCAAGTCAAACATCTTATCAACTTTTTCCGAAACGAGAACCGAGCCAAAAACATGTCATTACTACCAGATGATGAACCCCAAAAGTTAATGTTTGAAAAAAGCCTGGAATAAAGGTATGTGCCAATGCAATTTCATGAGCTGTTTTAAAGACAAGGCATATTTATTCGACATATGAAAAAAAATTTTGTTAATTTCATTGCAAACCCGAATTGATATCAAGAACACAGGAGTTTGAAGAGATGATGTCTCGAGATGCTCCTTGAGGAAAAAGATCCCTTGAATTTTATACGCATTTGCCGTTGTTGCCAAACTTATTTTTCACTCAGGTAAGGATTGTCGGAGTTCGCTTCATGAAGGCTGAGGAGGAGTAAGGAGTATCTCTTACCGAATTTACCCTTGGACCCTTATCTTGAGGGTTGACTATGAATACGGCCCCTTAACTTCTCATTTCCTGCACAACCAGGACTTGAAGAACTAAATCCAATAAGATTTTCTTGAGAGGCTGAAACAACTTAGTGTTTAGGAACGGAGTGAGGTGCCACCCCAGCACTTATCCTGGTGGCGCATAGGAGGAGGACTCCGATTATTATTTCTTATCATTTAAATGTCTCCTGGGAAATGAGCGGCTCACCGAGCTGATAAACTTATCTAACAGTCTGTAATACCTTGTTGTCGAACAAATTCGCCTGCACCCCTCATGGTGTGGCAGCTGATGAATTGCTGTCAGGAAAACGATAACAGGTAGGTTCTCCTCCTAAGCTCAAAATCATTTGTTAAACCGACCGCCGCCTTTGGTCTTGTCTCGCAGGTCTATGGGGTAGAGGGACTAGTTAGAATATTGGTCTTTAGTCGTTTAATTTTGCAGCATCGTGGACGCTCCATTTATTTTTACTACCTACGTACTTCGGTATACATGGCTCTCTTGGATTGGATCGATAAGACCCAAGCACCTCATTGTGGCATTGAAATTGAATATGAAAAACATGAAGAGAAAACAACAGAACTCAATAGTGGAGCTGGTAAGAACACTTCCACCTCAGACAGTCCCCTTGCAAAGAAAAAGGTAAATGGCTTATAAAACGCTTACTTCCCGAATTGGTCGAATTGGAACAACTGCGTGGCAGAAATTACCTACTGGAGACAAGGCATCAGTGGAGCAGGAGTGCCCAACTATTCGGAGCTCCTTTATCATGGACTGAGGAAGCAAGAATTCTTCAGCATCCAATAAAAGTAAACAACCCAATCATGTTCACGGAAATATCCATTATATCATGTCATAATTTGATTACCAGAATCAATGTCTGAATGTGCATTTGAAATCCTTCTCTATGCAATTAGTGTGAGTCGTTCATTGGTTAAGGGATTCGGCACTGACCTCAACCAGTTCCAGCAACATTATGAGCATATATTCAGTAACTTTTCATCCAATTTCTCACTTCATTGAAGAGTATGTGAATATTCTATAAATGAATTTTCAAATGGATATGTTCGACTTTTTGACGGCTGTGAACGAGATATTCTTGATAATGGAATATTTGTTGTACGTTATTTGGGCTATTTCCATTATCTATACTGTTGGAATTTACCGACGTTTCGGCAAGCATTCGCCTGCCGTCATCAGGGTGTTGTTGGTCCTGAGAAGGACCGGTCTTTGCCAAACCTGCTCCGTTTGGACTTTTGCGCTCTAACCAGGCAGTTCAAGGTTCGGGTCTACGCCAAGAAAAAAATTTTCTGAAATGGAGAGCTCGCTGAACCACTCTTCTAACTAGAACAAACTATAAGAAGCTTCTATAGGGTTTCGCAGAAATCCAGAAGGCATGGCGAAATAAAAATACAAAAATTATTGCTTTGCAGGAACGAAAAATAACCCATCGTTGTATTCGTCTGATTAATTCAACTATATTAAACTCGTAGTGGAGATAATATAGGTCTTCCTACTTGAAGCAAAACCGGTGATATCAAATTGATCCTTCAATCCGCTCTTTCCGCACTGGATAGTTTAAATATTATTTCGGATAAAGAAGAATGATGCCCCGGGGATATGACATGCATAAATCTATCGTTTATCTGAAAAATAAAAATTAGACTCGCAGGAACCATATTTCTGGACAACAATAAAAATTCCCGATATTTCAAGAGAATTTGATATTACTTCCATGCTATTCTACACCTGGAAGTCCCCACCTGTTTATTTTAATGTCAAATTGTTGCATTTTTTTCTTAATACATTGATGTATCACAACCTAACGTTCAATAAATTTCAGTTGGAAGAAAAATCCCACGTATTGAATCAATATTCACACGCATTAAATCATTACTTTTTCGAGAAGCCATGTGACCTAAACACATTTATTTCATCCTATTCTGAACATGAACTCAGAATATTAACTGAAAAATGGTGAAAACGAAAAAAATTTTAGTATAAATATTGTAATTTTTTTATGCATCTGTGGAAGAATTCATGTCTTACTCAAAAAACGGAAATGTCAATTTTTCTGATGGTTGAAGCTGAAATTTATCAAAGGTTAGGTTGTGGTACATCGTAGTATTCAGAAAAAAAAAATGCGAAGATGGGAGTTGAAAAATACGACGTGTTGTTCCATTTGAAACATTTCAAGTTTGTGGTCTATCTCAAAAACATTAATCCAAAAAAATTTTTAGCCGTATGACTATAACGTAATTAAATCATTATAAGCATTTTCGCCCTGCATTGCAGAAAGTAGTTGGAATCTTTCTGTTTGTGAATTTAAAACTTTAACAAAAAAGTGACACAGGAGGTCTCTATCTTCAACAATAGCCGAGATTCAATGCAGTCTCTACCAATTTGGGACAAAGTGTACCAAACTTGAAATAACTGTACCATATGATGAAGAAATTAATGACATATCAGATGTTGATGAAGATTAATAATTAAACGTTTCATTTCATTCCCTCAGAGGAACACATATATAAATTTCAGCGTAACCGAAAAAAGTTTATTTTTATTCATATTTCGCACCCTTTTCGAGTCGCCTGGTGGATACTTGTGCTCGTCGAAATCGCCTGTCAATTTTTTTTTGAACTTCACAATGAATGAACAAAATCATATGAAAGTTTCAAGCTTACAGGAACAAAATTATTTTTTTATTTTTTTACACTTTCAAATATATAGGCGTTGATGACGTGCAGAAGTGAGGGATGCCAGGCGATGGCTTTCGTCCTCAGCATGCTATGAACTACCACTATAAGAATTTCTAGTCTTACAGACAAACCGTTACTCGGAGGGTTCACTAGCTCTCTACTTTATCCACATGGATAGATTGTGCTGTTCATTTCAATGAACTTGCTCTATGCATTGTACTGAAAAATGAAAATATTCTAGATATAAATTGAAATATATTAAGGTAGGTTTCTGCATTTTTCTGAAACTATTTAAACTGTCTTGGAACAGAAATCAATTAGAAAAATGTTTGAATAATAGAAAAAAGGCCCCTGCGTATATCTCCTCATGACCAAATCCGTTCAAAATTCATTTGCCTAATAATGAAACAAAACATAAAACTCTTCAAACCATCAAACATTGTAATTTTTCGAAGAACTGTTCAGACTCCTTCATCAAACGAATTCTAAAATTCATGAAATGCTTCAGAATGGTGAATATTGTTCGATTTATCAATTGGCTCGCTTCAATAGTAATAGCAGATTGGAAAATAAAATGCAAAGATAACAACAACTGATCACTTCTGAAAAAGCTACATAATGATTATAAAGCTTTTTTCATCAATTTTGAAGCAAACCATTAGAATGGTCATCAACTAACGAATTTATCAAAATGAAATGAAGCCCTCAGTTCTTTAAATTTTATTCTGAAGTTGATTTTATTTCGAACAGTTAATAATTTTGCAAAATGAAAAACCTGATATGTCTCATATTAAGGACCGTCAATAGTTTGAATAAACACCTTTGATTATTTGAGTAGAGTGGATAAGAGGATATCATTTGAAAAAATTCCAATTTTACAAACATACATCAAACCTCACATTGAAGAGCGTGAATTTAGGTTATTTGTGAAGAAAACAATAAATAATCATTTCTTGTCAACGTGACTCTAAGGACCCAAAGTCCCAGAATGAAAAAGTTCGAAAATGACTCCAAGAATATCCCCAAAAAATTTGACTGTTCTTGCCCAGAACACCCTGTATCCCTATATTTCAATGATATTACACGAACAAAAATCAAATAACTAGGTTCAATCATAACGAAAGAACCAATTATTGATAACATGATCCTACCCCAAAAATTTGAAGGAAAGATACAGTTATTCGAAACACCAATTACAGATCATGAAGAAAATTCAATAGATATAAAAACTAAACAGAAAACACATAAATGAAAAAATATTCATCAGAAAAAAAAATTGATTATGACAACTTCAAGAATAGTGTGGGTATAAGAGTGAGAACACTCAAACTTGAGAATACGAAAGATTGCTGAAAATTTATTCACTCCATTGTCGACTGTAAAATTGAAGCTTCTCGGACAAAAACTGAAAGGATTATTTATTTGTTTATTCTGAGTACAGAACTATTCACAATGATAAATGAATGTTCTTCATCCCGGACGGCAAAAGGCACCAAGACTTATAGCCTGTGTTGTACTTCTTGATTGGGACTGGTATCACGTAGGAAATCGGTAAAATCAGTATTAGAAATAAAAACTGGTTCAATGGAAAAAATAAAACATATGTACGTGATTGTGATATTTATAGATCTCCGAAAAGCCTTCGACCTCATAGACCATTTTATTTTTCTGGAAAAAATACAATTAATGGGTTTCAGTGGATCCGTCCATAAATTAATTGAAAACTTTCTCAAAGGTAGAAGACAGTATACAGTGGTCAATAGCTGCCACAGCCAGGAATCGACGGTGACGTGTGGAGTGACTCATGGCTCTGTATTAGGGCCTTTTCTCTATATGCTATACGTTGAAAGTATAAGACTAGCTCTGCTATAAGGGGAAACATACATGTTTGCTGATGACACAGCTATCCTATATAAATAACGGCAAAGATCTACTAGACTTACAAACACTGGTAAATGACGACTTCGCAAAATTTGAGCACTGGTTAAATTACAACAAATTATCACTGAATATAAATAAAACAGTGATACTGCTGTTTCGTCAGAAAAATAAACCAATTATTATGCCAATCACTATTGAAGTGAAAAATCAAGAAAAAAAGCAAGTCCATACAAATACTTATTTGGGACTCACAATAGATTCGAAACTAGAATAGTCACCCCATATTGACAAACTAATTGCGAAACTAACACCACTGATGAGTGCATTTCGGCGACTAAATTCAGAAATAGATGAGAGAAGCAAACGAGCAACATATTACGCCTACATCCAATTCACTCGGCATTATCATATCTCACAGTCGTTTGGTCTTCAGCATCCAAGGCAAACAGGAAAAGAGTGGAAAGAATCCAGAAAAAAGCGCTGAAAATCCTATATGATCTGCCACAGATGACATCAAACCAGGGAATATCTCAACTCTTCGATATACCCAAGTTTGAAAAAATAAGTAAAATGGAGGCAACTAAGCTCATTTATAAAATCGAAAACGAAATGAGGCCTGAACACAACAACGACAAGGTATCACGTCGCCAAGAATCGAAAACAAAAGCATCCTTGCCGTTTATCCTACGGGTGACAGATAGAATCGGACGAATTCTGGGGAAACATAACATTAAAGCAATATTCAAACCGTCAAAGAAGATCAAGGACCATCTCAACTCCCCCAAGGATAGAAGGGACCCACTCAGTACACCGGGTTTATACCGAATTCCGTGCAGCTGTGGTATACATCGGTACAAAGAAGCGATGCATCAACACGAGGATCAAGGAACACAAGGCCAATTGTAGTCTGGGTCATTCAGAGAAATCCGCCGTCGCAGAACACACACTTAATAACACGAAGAATCAATCGAAATTCATGAACACCCAACGAATTTCAATAAATCCGAGGAAACTTTAAAAATCAATAGAACATGAGTGCTAGTACTTAAAAACACACTACCACTTCCCTACAATAATAACCGGGTTCATGAAGTGAATGATGATCGGGTACCGGATGTGAACCGGTCGGACACCGGTGCGCGTTCGGTATCGGGACGAGACCGGTCAAGCGTGGCCCCCCGATCGAGTTTGTATAAGGACGTACAATCTGCGTCCCCGTTACACTCAGGCAGTTCAGTTCAGTGAGAACATCTCCTGAAATATAACTCCTGAAGATGCCAGACACTCGAACTGGCGAAACATCGAGAACTAATCCACGACGACGTCCGAAATGCTCGAAAGAACATGTTATATCGAACGATGGCCGCGAAAGCCTCAACCGATTCATTAAAGTTAAAAGAATTTACACTAAAAATACCCTTAGGCCCCTCCAGAATCATTTGCTTATGTTTGATATGAAACAATGCACTCAGCCATTCAGTTCCTATTCTTAATATTAGTCAAGGTGTAAAATTTTAACACTTCAGATGACGAGGTTACGCCATTTTGGAGGTATGTGTGTTAATTCTTGGGATTGTTTCATTTATTTCTCACTGATTTATTGAATCTTTTCGTTAATTTTTTTCGATTATAATAAGTATTTCATATATATGTTAGTTTTATTTCATGAATGGACCAAAAAATTTGAAATGGTTGAGGTGTTCTGGGGCGGTAATGACCCCCTCTACCCCTTTCCTTTGGTCCGCCCTTGGTATAAGAGCAGAAATCGATGAGCAATGAATCAAAATTCCTCAATGATTCAATGATCGACAAAATGAACCAATAGTATGACTTCCAGAATCCCAGATCTGAGTCCAGTTGGGTATCGTGAGTAGAAAATCAAAAACAAAACCTATTTACAGTTAAGTAATTTGAAGTCATCATACATTTGAATGGATCAGAAAGGATAATTCTAATTTTGAACATAGGAGTCCGACACTGGTTCTGAACGCAGTGATACCTCTCTCTTATCAGTGCATTATTCTCCGAATTTGTAGTGGATATCTTATTTCGAAAATTTTAAGACTTTACATACGTTTCCTGTTTCTAACAGTGAACTAGTGTGGTTGATTTTTCTTCAGCTAATCAAGATTTTGGAGAAAATAAGGTAAATGTAAACAATAACATCCAACGTTCACCGCGCGACATACCGTGTCCACTGTTATCAATGGACAGGGGCGGAGCGAGAGATTTTACCTGTACCACACAAATGAACGCATCCAATTTTGATACTGCTGACTACAGCAGATCTCAAAGTAACATTTTGCTAGAAAAACCCACATCAACCAGAAGCTACTCCTCAGTTGCTGCAAAGCCAATTTTCCCAACGAAAGAGCAAGCATTAGTGTTCAATGCAATAGAAAACACCCGCCTTCAAGATTATCTCATACCACTAGGATGTATTATACAACCCAAAAATATTATATTTTCTTCAAGACTATCAAATCAAAGAATATGTATGTACCTAGGAAGCAAACAAATTGTCGATGATTTCATTGAGAAAAACGGAACCATAGAAGTCAACGGACAACCGCTCAAAGCTAGACGTCTTATTGCACCAACCGATAGACTCGTACTATCAAATGTTTGTCCAACAATCCCACATGATGTCTTGACGAAAGAACTTGAAAAACTCGGTCTCAAACTCGTATCTCCAATAACTTTCTTGAAGATAAATGCTGCTTCTCCAGAATATAGTCATATCCTCAGTTTCAGAAGACAGGCTTATATAAGCTCACAAAACCACATCACTCTTCCTGAATCTATCGTGGTCGATTTCGAGGATACGTCCTACAGAATCTTTCTTTCCCTTGACAACTTTTCCTGCTATAAATGTAAAAAATCTGGACATAAAGCAGCGCAATGTCCTGAGATCAATTTAAATACCGACAGTCCTATGGAAGCCACGAGCCCTGAAACAACTGCTCAGCAACAATCCAAAACACCTGAAAAAGAACTTCTAACTACTCCAATGCCTCCTGCAAGCTCTCAATGCAAGCGCACTGTTGAAGAAATCTTGACGCCCGAAGAAGAAACTCCATCCGAAAATCCAATTTTCATCCAGCCCACGACAACTGAAACAACAAAAAAGTTCAAAGCAAATACAAAATCCGATAAAGATTTACTAGAACCAGCAAAATCTTTCATCGATGATATGGCTCCTCCACCAATTTTAAACTACGATCAAATCTTAAGTCTCTTCGATAATGTTCAAGGTTCCCCTGATCCCATTTGTATTGTGAAGGATTATACATCTGACTTCTCTTCGCTTTATGACTTGCTAACTTCTATCTACCCTAAACTTACTGATCGTTCAATAAAAACAAGATTGACAAAACTTAAAAGAAAACTTCATAAAGAAATGGACTGCGAAAGTACAGGTGGAGAAAGTGACTCGTCAACTGATCATCATAAATAATCGTACAAATATTTTTCATAAATACACATTCAACTTCAAATCCTTAATTCAGTGGAATCTCAATGGATACTTCCGCCATCTACCTATGCTTCAGATTCTCAACTCAGAACTACATCCGGATATTATTTGTTTACAAGAAACACACTTCAATAAAGATAGCACTTGTTCACTAAATGGTTTCAACTACTTCCGAAAAGATCGTCTAAACGCAACCAAATCATCTGGAGGTGTGGCAATATTTGTTAAAAAACACATCGAAACAGAAGAGATACCTTTAACCACACAACTGGAAGCTATAGCTGTAAAAATCGTCCATAACAACCCTCTCAATATCTGTAATATATACCTACCACCAGATAAACAAATAGAAGAAAAAGACCTAACAAACCTAATAGATCAGATACCAACACCACGACTTATCCTAGGAGATTTCAACGGCCACAACGTAATTTGGGGATCAAATTACACTAATGCACGAGGAAAAATTATCGCAAATACCATTCAAGACTACCAGCTCTGTTTATTGAATGACGGTAATTCCACCCGTTTCAATTCAGCTACAGGTGACTCCTCGATCATTGACCTAACACTATGTGACCCCTCATTAACTACATCCCTCTCATGGAATGCATTCCCTCATTTATATGGTAGCGACCATCATCCCATTGAAATCACAAACTTGAAGCTTCGAGGATATACGGATCCTATTCCTCTCAAATGGAGATTGAAATCTCCAAATTGGGACCATTACATGAAAGAGATCGATACCAGAATTGGAGCTGCTTCTAACACTGAAATCACATATGTAGATCTCACGAACATAATCACAGAGAGTGCCCAAACATCTATTGGAAAGACGAAGCTAATAAAGAAGCACAAGCCTGTACCTTGGTGGAATGACACATGCAATGAAGCCATCCATGCTAGCAAATCGGCACTTATGAAATTCAAAAGGCATAAAACGCTAGAAAATCTCATTGAATTCAAAAGGCTCAAAGCTAAAGCAAAAATAACAATAAAGGAAGCCAAGAAAAACTCCTGGAAAAATTACATTACCAGCATTAACCCTTCCACTCCCATGACTGAAGTTTGGAACAAAGTGAAAAAAATATCAGGCACTCAGACATCCTCTCATATTTCGGTCCTTAAAGACGAGAATCAGAAAATTTGCTCGGACCGTGATATAGCTGAATTACTGGCTCGAACCTATGAAAAACACTCGGACGATTCAAACCTAGACCCAACGTTTCTTGAGAGTAGAACTTCATCGGACCCAAATATCACAAATACCGCTATAGGGAACGATGACGCAATAAACCTTCCCATAACAAGAAACGAACTCGACGAAGCTCTCCTCAGTCTTAAAGACACCGCATCAGGTCCTGATGACATTCCAGTTGCTTTCTTAAAAAATTTATCCGAAACAGCAAAAGTTCATCTCTTAAGAGTTTTCAACAATATATGGTCGAACCAAACTTTTCCAAGAGAATGGAGTGAATCTATAATTATCCCCGTCCTGAAACCCAATAAATCACGTCTAGATCCTGAATCATACAGACCGATTTCTCTGACATGCGCTTTCAGCAAATTATTCGAAAAAATCGTCAACAAACGCTTACTATGGGAACTAGAAAACAGAAACTTGTTAATTCCGGAACAAAATGGGTTCAGACCTCACAGATCGGTTGTTGATAACTTATTGGATTTAGAAAGTGATGTACGTGAGGCGCTATCTACCAAGCAGAAATGCTATGCCATATTTTTCGACATCAAAAGAGCCTTTGATTCAGCCCATAGCAAACATATATTGAGCCAACTAGGAAAAATTAATATAAGAGGAAATTGCTTAGCATTTATACGTAACTTTCTGAACAATAGATCATTCCATGTTAGAATCAACGGTATCTCATCAAGCAAACATCCTTAAAAAAATGGAACACCACAAGGATCTGTGCTTAGTCCAACTCTATTTCTCGTTGCGATCAATTCTGTTTTAAAAGGCTTGTTGAAACCACTAAAAGCAAGACTTTACGCTGATGATATGGTAGTCTTCGTTAAGGGAAAGAACCTCTCCATTATGGAATTAATGCTACAAAAATTTCTTGATACCTTAGAATGCTGGTCGCACGAAACAGGTTTTCTTTTCTCTGTTGCAAAAACGCACAGTATTATTTTTAGCGCAATCGATATCAGTACTCAGACAAACTTGCAGTTATATCAACAAAATATCCAACCTAAGTCTTCTGTCAGATTTCTGGGAATGATTTTCGATCGAAAACTGAACTGGAAGGAACACATTCACGAACTACTTTCAGCATGTAACAAGAAATTAAACCTTCTCAAAACCCTAGTTACCAAAAAATGGGGAGCTGATCAGCGCACTCTTCTCATTCTTTATAGAACCCTCATTCGATCAAAAATTGATTTTGGATCCATTGTCTATGCCTCAGCTAGCAAATCTACATTGAAACCCTTGAATACAATTGCAAACAATGCCCTTAGAATAATCTTAGGAGCCTACAGAACAACTCCAATCCAAAGTCTATACAGTGAAGCTGGCGAACCATCCCTCAATCTAAGAAGAAAATATCTGAGTCTGTCATATGCCGCCTCAACTGCTGCAATCAGGTCAAAATCATCATTCCATACTACATTTACCTCTAGATATAACGATTACTTCATCAATAAGCCCCTATCTAAGATACCCTTCTACGCACGCATTCATAAATTCACAACAGACCTAAATATGACTTTCCCAAACGTTCTTTCCGATAACATTAAGCACCCATCACCATGGACTATCGAAATTCCAACATGTACTGATACCCTGACCCAATATAACAAATCCAACACCAATCCAGATCTCATCAAGCACTCTCTACTAGAAATTCTCTCGAACAACTACTCAGACTTCCATAAAATCTACACTGATGCCTCAAAATCCTCAGAAGGAACTGGATGTGCAGTAGTCACAGAAAATGAAATCGAAAAATATAGACACTCTCCTTTCAGTAGCATCCACACAGTGGAACTCTATGCAATATACAAGGCATTAGAATACTTGAACACTGGCAACATTGAGAAATCCATTATTTTAACAGATTCATTAAGCTCTATCTCATCTCTGCAGAGACTCTATCCGAATCATCCAACTGAAAAACTAATTAAAGCAGAACTACGTCGTCTTGAGGAATCTTCGAAGATTGTTCACTTCATATGGATACCTTCACACGTTGGAATCTATGGTAATGAAGAAGCTGACAGAAACGCGAGTAGTGCAGTGACCGATGGTAGAAGAGATGAGTTTGCGGAGTGTACAGCATCAGATCTAAAATCTTATTTCAAGAACAAACTTTTATCAAACTGGAATATCCAATGGTTCAATACAAGATCCCATCTACGTGAAGTGAAAGACGACACCCGCCCATGGAAGGATTTACCAAGCGACCGCCATTCTCAAGTCATTTTAACTAGACTTCGACTTGGGCATACTAAGATAACTCACAATTACCTGTTTAATCGAACTGAAGCTCCGAAATGTGATTTCTGTGATATGACACTTACAGTGAAACATTTTCTCATAGACTGTGAAAAATATACAACATCTCGTATTAAATTCAAACTACCTCAGGACCTTAAGTCACTACTAGGAAAATCATGTAATTTCATCAACCTCAAAAACTATTTGAAGGAAATCAATATGTTGAATGAAATATGAAATTGTTACAATTTTAGATACTACTGCTAAGAATTTTGTATGACATACTTAAATAGTTTGCTTACTGTAACGTCGCTAATAACCGTAAGGTGGATGCGACCTTTTTCCTAAATAAAAAAAAAAAAATAAATAATTTTGAACATAGAATCATTTTATGAAAGGGATTTTGTTGAAATACACTCTTTGTTGAAATGCATGACCCTGTAAATAATGAATTTGTTGTTTCGAAGAACAATATCTTTTTCATTTCCGAAATTCTGAAAGAAAAAATGTAGAAGCATGACTTCAAATTTTCTGTAGAAAAGTAGACGAAGAGGCAAGAGTTTCAAAATTAGAAATGCAAAAATAGGAAAAAAACATGAATTTAAATCGTTTAAGGTAAATACTTTCCAAGAATTGCATCCTGACGATCCATTCAAACGATCATAATTTTCTGTTTGTTAGGTTGACACATTTCCATAGTCTTTGACACAATCAAATATGTCAGAAAGTATTTCATGGATATTAACTCGTAATCTTTCATTGAATCGGAATGGAACCGAATATATTATCTGAATCTTCTTTCCCTTTTTTCGTAACAGAACTTTCTGACTTTGTGACTATCACTATTTTTCACTGCAAAATCCCGAAATATCTCGAAAACTGAATGGGCACAAAATTCGTAACATACGACACAAATTGGCACAAAATAAGCACAATTCATCGAAACAAGAAAATTTCCAAAATTCCATATGTGAGTCACCATTGACGCTTGACTCAGTGAAAACTCGAAAACTGAATAGGCACAAAATTCATAATATGTGGCACAAATTGGCACAAAAAGAGCACAATTAATCGAAAAAATAAAATTTCTACAATTCCATATATGAGTCACAGCGTCAAGTTGGTGACTCATAGTGAAAACTCTAAATATCTCGAAAACTGAATGAGTACAAAATTCATAATATAGTGCACCAAATACCCAAAATATTTTCATATCAAAATTCCACTACACCATTTCCAATTGTAATTCAGAAATCGTCAATTGACATTCACAAAACATCACTTGTATTTCAGATTAGTCAATTCTATTAGAGAAAACATCAAATGTTATTCAGATTTGTTAATTGAATTTCAGAAAATATTTAATGAAATTCATTGAGTTATCCGAAATATATTTGATGTTTTCTGAAATTCAATTGACTAATCTGAAATTCTATTGACGTTTTCTGAAATTGAAGTGACAAATCTGAAATACACTTGAAAATTTCTGAATTACACTTGGAAATGGTGTAGTGAGTCACCAACTTGACGCACCTGCTGCTCTATCGATCTAATCGCAATTAGCAATCGCCAAGAAAGAAATCCGAAAATGTTTCATACGAGCACTTACGACTAATAAATCGCAACTATATTCAGTAATAATATGGATTTTCCTGAAAACAGCTTGCGTTTTAGCTCTACTTTTACGAGCCAAATAGCTGAAGATCAGTACGAGAAAGTGATACCAAAATAATCGTGAAATGAATAGAATGAATAGAAAAGTACAATATGATGCAGGGTGTGCCGTTTGAAATAACAAAGTACTTTTTGACATAAGCGGGAACACCGCAGCGTTGAAAATATTTTGGACCGATAGAGCATCTTTTCTTGTCCAAGAAACCAAATTTTCAATGAATTCTTACTTTCCGTTCTCCGTAAACGTCTAACGTACAATCGACCGTGAATCATCATGTATATATGTATAATATATGAACACAACAACTTTCCAATTGAAAATTAGAAATATCGGAGCTTGGCTTCTGTACCTTTAAAACTCCAGAGTTTCCAGCCACCTTCAGTCATGTCAGGGAAAACTTTGGATCCACAAAGAATAAAACCTATATATTTTCAAGTACTTATGAACGTTCTGCCAAAAAAAAATTCTCGTCTAGATCTTGCTCCACTCTCTAGCAAACAAAACAGAAACAATATAAAAGAGGAATCAATTAAGAAACATGTTGAATGGCTACCTCAAACGTATCAACTTTAACAAGAGATAAGACAACTTCAAGTTTGATATGAAAGTTATCAACCTCCGCAACACAAAATAGCCTTTCATGAGTCTCTAGCCGGAACTGCCCAAGACAATATTGTTGAAAACTTGACGTTGTAAAAGTTACAGGCGCTGTTAAGTCGTGAAAAGTTTTCCCCAGCTTTTCTGGCTTCGGCGTAGATATAGAACGTTGTGTTTATACATACATACGTGATTTAGAACCTGAGACCATTGTGCAGCTTCCCTGTCAGTTTGCGTTCGACAATAAGCTCCGCGAACGAGGGAAGTGAAGGATTCGTGGCTTGTTCTCGACTTTCATCCCTACGGTTTTCGGTTGTTTCGGCAACTTTTTAAGTAGGCAAATGAGGTAAAGAGGATATTTACTGAATGAGTTCTACAATTTTGAGCCACTCCCATCTCCTAACAGGCTTCTACTCCATGGTTTTTATAATAGAAAACTTTGTTAGGAAGTTTTCGGTTTCAGGGCGCTTTCAGTATTCATGAATAATTCCTAGAGCTTGGATTCATTCAAATTTATATGATAATGTATTAAGAATTTCCATTATGGTGGAAAATATTATCGTTGGATTGAATAGCTGAGAAGCCACGACTGCAAATTGAGTGAATATCTCGGAATAATGAACAACTGTCATGTCATATGATTTGGTATAGATATTTCCAGTATTATCATCATTGTAGAACTGATCTTTTTTTAGTCGGATAATGAATAGAAGTTTTCAATATTTTTCATATATAAAAAAAATTCAAGTAAATATGAATCACTATTCAGAGTCAAAACTTATCCGACAAATTTAAACCACATATGCATTGTCACGAAAGAAGTTGTATTCTAAAAAAACGAAGTAATAAAAGTCCTACAGAAAACCTGAGTTTCAATAATGAATTGAAGAATAAAAAGCTGTATTTTGCATTTATCATCTTAAAATTAGAACACGCCTTAATAATTTATTGTAACAAATGTTGTACCAAACAACTGACAAGAACAAATTACTCGGATTTTCTGTTTTTGCATACTTATAAGAAAGTGTAAATGAGGTTCAATCTGTATAGTGGGTAATTCGCGAGTTTATGATGTCAATCATTAATTTATAAAAATGACATGTATGCCAGGAGTTAGTGGGCATTGTTTTAGCGTACGGAGAGCTTTCATAACTAAGTATTATTATACTGTATATATATAACTGTAGGACTTTTATTACTTATTAAATTTTTTTTGAGAAATCAACCTCTTTTGTAGCAGTGCACTTGTGGTTAGAATTTGTCGAATAAGTTGTGTACGCTGTATGGGTGAATCTTTACTGATTTAGAGGATTGCATTCAATTTCGAGTGACGTTTCTATTTTTACTATCATACAAAACTATGAAGAAAAAGAGCTCTCTGTCAAAAGCATGAAATTAAGAATACAAAGGAAGGAGCATATCGTGGATATAGCAGAGAAACAATTGCGACATAAATCGCCATATGCAAAAACCAATTTTCATTCATTTGACAACCAATGTTGTGACTCCATCTAGCGGACAGTAGAAGTATGGAGTCTATGCTCTGTAATTCACCTAAGATCTATGTAAAAAAATATCTATCCTATGTTCTGAGAATTGTATAATTTTGAATTTTGAATATCAAAGTGAGCGAATGTAGTGTCAGGAAAAATCTGCAAGAGCAACCATTTATATGTGCGTTCTGGTGAATAAAAGTATTAAAAAGGAAGTATTAGTGTGTTTTACCGACCCAGCCAGAACCAACCGGTGTGTTGGTCTTCGGTGGGTTTTCACAATTAATGTCAAATTTGAGTTCATTTTTGCAGCGTGTATCGACTTGAAAATGGTCAGTTGCGTGTTGTTCAAAAACACATGAAAACACCATCGGTGAGTACTCGAATCTTTGCAAATAAAATTTTTCACATGAAATGAACTGCAATGATCTTAGTTATGGGTGTAATCAAAAATAATGTCGAGCTAATCAGAGTTGGATTTTTTCTTTTTGTGCTACTTTTCTGTTTTAATTCCCCAAATTATTTCAGTTTGCCAACAGATTTCAAAAGGAGGGAAGCTTGGATTAAAGCTTTAAATGGAACTTACTAAAAACTTAGTGATAGTTTATAGGGCGCTGAACATTTTGCTCAAAATTCTTTTTATGGAAATTCATATTTACAAGTGAGAATTTTCACCATCTTCATTGTCCAGCATTCAAGTTCAGAGATTGAAATATGTTAGTACTCATTTTTTTTATTTCAATTGGTGTCCGGATTTAGAGTTCATTTTTTTCATGGGGTAGTTCTAAAGATCAACATATAAAGAAAACAACTCAGGTCCTAAAATGCACCCCTTCAGGCGCTACAGCTTCTTCAAAATTACCCACTAATGCTGAAGTGAGAAGTGGAATTGCAGGAAATTGTATTCCTTCAGAAGAAATTTATATATTGAATTCAACTTCCCTCTAAAATCCTCCTGAACTATTAATAAACGAGAGCTTACAAAACCAAAATTTACTGTCAAGTGAAACTGCTCAACATTCAAGAACTGAATTTGATTAAACTTTTCTAGAAAAACATGATTATGCATTTGAATATGATTATATTATCGATTTAAAGTTTCCATGTGATCATTTTCATTGCTGGTTTTGAAAGTTTTAGGTTAACTAGAAAAACTAAATGTGAACAATGTATTTCAGAATTTTTTGGTAACAGAAATTACTTGAATTCAAGCATTCTTGAAATCTCTTGAAGGCCAGAAATCTCTGAGTTCTTCAGTTATAAATATTAACAAAAAGGCAGAAAAATTTTTGAAATTTGAATCGTCCAAAATATCAAAATGAATAAAAATTATTTCTGAAATCATTCAAAAAGGTTCAGTCTCCATCAGGAACGAACATGATATAAGGAAGGATCACTACATTCAGCTCATTAAAATATTGCAAACATTAATATAGATACATGAAAACATTTCATTTGTAGAAAGCAGCATCAAGGATAAGAAAATCAGATCGAAATTAACAAAACCCATTCATTTCAAGGTACAATGAAATATCTAAACATATTTGTTTATTATTTATGTAAGAAATACCTATAAACTCGTTGTGTATAATAAAGGTACTCACCATACAAATATTTCAATTTGATTCAAATATACATAATCCTCTTTCATTCAAGCTACTGGTCTGTCTCAGATCCATTCATTCTGTTACATCTTATTCAGTTCTGCCTATCGATATTTTTAATGCAGAAATCACTTAACGATAATAATGAAATATTCTGTTGATTTCTATGAAAATTCGATGAATAAAAGAAAATAACTAGCTCAGAAAGTCTAAATCAAACACTCGTTCATTCAAAAACTCGCTACTTCGTGGAACAATGCCGACAGCTGTTCTGCGCTTGAGCAGGTACTGCTTTCGGATTATACTCAGTGCTTGCTTTTTGAAGTTTGACGTGATGGATATTAGACGGAATCTCAGAGCCATCGATAATATTTAATAATAATACTTCCTAAAGTCCCTATTCAGTATTTTCTGATGAGAAGTGTGACAATTGTTGCCTCTGTTTTAATTTCATTCATTGTTCACCCATGATAACAATGCTTAAAATAACGAATAATTTCTTAAATTTGTCAGCCCTCAAAACCAAGCTGTTTTATAAATGTCTTAATGTACATTATAGATAAGAAGGATCCTTTTAGAGTTGACTCATGTATTTGTTTGGGTTATTGTGTTAATATATCCTGCTTACTTCGACATTCAAACATGTTTACTATCACTTTTATTCTCATGTTAAAAGATTTTTATAATCTGTTTGAGAAATAAACATATAAATGAATAAATTGAGTTTACACATTACCACATTGTCATAGTATATCTTAGACAGGATATATTTCTCGCACAGATTACTAGAAAGCGTTTATTTTCTCCTTTTCATACTTGGATCGTTTGATGCTTTCTAGTTTTCCCAAATCTGAACCACTCCTAGAACAGTCCTAGGTATCGAAACGAGTGCGCATGTGTTCGGTTCAGTTTCAGAACTATTCTACGACTGTTCTGAAAATTGTTACCCGCATGAAACTATCGAAATATATTTATTGGGTCATATTCAGTTAAGATTTGTACATGCACTTAAAATTGGCTACTAACAGTCGACCATCGAATAACGATACAAAAGTAAAGAGTTGGGAGTTGGAACAAATTCAAAGCGAGGCAGCCGATTTTGTATCTACAGTGATAAAAACCCACCATTCTGTAATGCTACAAAAGTCACTTAACGTAATTGGTGGTATTATATGCAACTTGAATTTCAAGGATATTTCGTTATTGATGATATCTCATTAACGATTTCAGATTGTGATTCATCGAGATCATTTACAATTTTTTTCATATACATTTGCTACATTTCACTTACCTCTGACAACAAATCTAACAGGTAAACTGGTGAGTGCATCTTGTGTATGGAAATCACTCGCTGTTACTTGACATTCCCAATTTCCATCGTCAAACTCCAGCTGGGCAGCCCGTATCCAGATGGAACAGTCTCCATTTTCTTGGTTAGCAGAATGCCATTCGTATTTGTTTGGATACATTCCCATGGGCTGAAATCAATAAAAAATGTATGGTCCCGTAAATAAGAATGTTTCAAGTCTGAGTTAAGGAACAATAGGATAGATCCATACCTATCCCATTTGTTACGTAAAATGAAGAACAATATGTGATAGGTTATTCTAGCTTTATGCTAAATTCCAAAAAGGAATATAGTCCCCCAAAAATTTTTTTTTACGTACTGAAAAGTTTTGAAGCTTGATTGAACTTTCTCTTTTAACCTTAGTTGTGTTAAACATAAACAACATCGGAAAGACGAATTGCAGACACATGAATTTTCATATGGAAATATCTGGGTGTTTCGTAGTGCTACTCAAAAAGACCCTTTTTCGAATATCAAACAGGATCGTGAAATGAATATGAATTCAATTTGATTTCAGAAAACACATCTTTAAACACGTCTTTAAAACTCTATGGGCGATAGTTTTCGGCATTCGCCAAAATCAGGCCGTACTGTAGAGAGTGTAGTCATATTTTGATATGTAATACCACTAGAGATTAAATTTTACCGGCATAATTTCTCGATTGTAATATGAAAGTTTGTTACTTAGGCAATTTCGTAAGTAACATCTGTATCAAAATCATGAGCCGTCAGGCGAGTGATTTTGGAAAAAATGTCATGAGCGAAATTGCCGATGTTACAAGAGATAAATTTCACCTGCTCAAATTTCCATCTCGAGTGGTATTCGACATGAATATTTCACGAGAAAATGTCTCATTTTTGGAATTCTCTAATTTACGTTTTGACACGGATTGCGCTATTTGACGAATAAGTATTCATTATGGACTAAACGTTGTTTGTTTTCTTCTTGGATTTCATTTCCCAAGCTTTCTACAAATGTCAAAATATTGTCTCTGAAATACTAACTTGCTAGGTTTTGCCGGCTTGCATGTTTTATCGCTGTGAAACGAGGGTAGCTATGGCAATCTTCTCAATTAAAATGGAAGGAGTGGAATTGTCATCTGAATATTTCATCAGAAAAAACATGTGAATTTTTTTATATACTTTTTATTTTTGAATGATTATTATAATTTTTTTATTTAAGTATTCATGACAGAACTCAAAGCAGTGCTGTAATGAACTGCTTACAGCATTGTTTTTAGTAATATTTTTCGTTTTTTGCTTATCAATACTGACTCTCGCTCCTATGAATTTTCAAAACAAATCAATTCAAATTCCGTGATCTGTCAGATTTCGTAAGTCACACCAACTGAGAAGATTCAATGCACAAGTCACTAGGATATTTGATCTGAATTTTCATTAGAATTTCACAAAAATCGATCGAAATGGAGAAAATTTTGTCTAATACTTGATCCAGAAGGCAATTTCAGTGGAAAGGCGAGTTCTTCGAGAAAATACACTGTGTCTACATAGAAAAATTCGAATAAAGTGCTATAGATTGAAAGCAACCAAATATGGAAAATGAAAAGAATGGTGCTCTAGCGTTTCTAGACGTCTTAGTAACTAGAAAGCCTAATGGGAAACTAGGAAGCAGCGTTTGCAGAAAACCCAGCCAAATTGACAGATATCTACAAGAGTCCAATTATCACCCACAACAGAAACTAGAGTTATCAAAACACTCGTAGTGAGAGCCCGACTATTATGCGATCCGGAATTTCTGAATGAACTTGAACATCTATAGCATGCATTCATCGCCAATGGATATAATACCAATGAGATTAAGAGGGCAATAAGATAAAAAATTTCCACATGTGATGACACTACATTACAACTCACCACCAATGGAACAGCTATTTTACCATACATCCCTATGATCACAGATAGAATTGGTAGAATACTGAAGAGGCGTAACATCGAGACTGTTTACAAGCAAACTCAAAAAATTGGCCGAATGATCAGAACTACAAAAGACAAAGTCGACCCACTTTCACATTTATATTACATTTATTTACAGGATATCTTGCGACTTTACAAGATTAAGGAGCATGAATGATGCTGTCAACTCAATCTAATAGAAGAATCCGCACTAGCGGAACATTCTCTAATAGATGGACACAATATAGTTTTCCCAAAGGCAGAAGTTATTTCAAAAATCAAAAGTTACTATCCTCGGATGAACATGGAAGCCATTGTGATTTATGAATATAAAGACATCATAAACAGAAAAGAAGGAACTTTTTTGGTACATAGCGCATGGTTGCCTGTAACAGCAGAAACTAAGATCAAGCCAATACGCAGTGGGAGCGATGGGCCAATCAACATCGCGCTCATAAACCCACTACCTTCTCCCGCCATTAACCGGGGTGTAAAGTACTACCACCGGATCAAACCCATGATCACTCTCGAAAATATACCGGTCGAGTTACAATGTCAGACCGAGAATCCTCTCTCTATTGGAAATGTTATAAACAAGGATAATAAATGATTACATACTGAAGATGAATTATCGAAAAAGAAATCAAGAGAAGAATATTCAGCATTTGTAGCCAAAGAAATATGTATGAATGTATTCATTTCAGGTCATATTATAAATTTAGTAATTATTTAGAACTTTATCTTTCGTCGAATGGAATTGAGAATGTGAGTTCATTCTTGTTTTTAAAATACAGATATATTTATTTCGGATTCCTGATAAATTCTTTTAAAATAGGAAGAACAATTAATATTACCCTTCAGTAGAAAAAGGGTTCCGACAAAAGATTAGGTTCCTGGAGACATTAAGTGCCTACAAAAGATTGCATTGAACGAATTATTTTCTGACAGAACACGTGCAATAACTTACCAGCTGCCAATGATTTATAGGTCGGAAAAATTACCATTGGCGAAATGCAAACTTGCAAATAACTCATGTTTGGTTTGTGACGGAAAGCAATAAATGCGGAAGGGTCTGCCGGTGTCCGATGACAAATAGTTTCCTTTTCATTTCGAATCGCTTCCAACAACACTGGCTGTGAATGAAATATTACAAATCGCATAGAGAAAACTATTCTGCAGAATATATGAAAAAGTACGTACCCTTCAAGAAAAATTATTTCTGCCTTATTTTCAATGACGAATTGATGCAATTCCTCTTTACTCTTTGGCATTTCCCTAGTTTTTTTCCGAGTAAAAAATATAAAAATTGTTATCGCTTATATACCGTGCCAATAATTCATGTACGGAGAATTATTAGGGAAAATCCTCGCAACCGTCGATTTTTAATTTCAACAGAAATTCATCGTAGATTTTTTTCAGTTTGATATTTCTCATCCCCTTCGCCCAGCAGCACCCCTCTACTTTATTTTTTTGAATAGGAATAAATCGTTCGTGATACATCAAATGGAAGGTTTCTAGATTACCTACCTACTCAACGAATTAAAGAGCAATTGGTTGTGGCGTTTATTTTATTGGCACATTAGGAAATAATCAATTGGGGATGGTTACTCGCTTCTTGAAATCGATGAGTTATGATTCCGAACATTCCAAATGATACGTCGTGATTCATATGATCTATTTGGACAAAAACAAGTGAATAAACTTGACGCTTAAACACATTTTTTTCATAATTTTTTAAATAAATGATACGTGTTCACTCATAGTAATCTACGTTTAATTGTATGTCTTTTATATTTGAAAAATTCTTCTTTTGTTCCTCCTATTTCTTCGATACTCAGCTATGGTAGTGCAATATCTACATCAAAAAGAACGGTAAATGTAAACCTCTCTCATCAGAAGATAGAACGAATGAGTCATCGTTAGAATTGTGTTGCATTTGAACTCGATGACATCTTTCACTTTTAACTGTTCGAGTTAATTATTGTGTAGTGTAGAAGACTCTAATTGTTAAATTCTGCACTCCCAAAGAATGATAGAGATAGAATTAAACAAATCTACATGTCATGTTCTTTTTTTTCGAGAAGCATAAATTGCTGAATACCGCAAGTCGCTTTGGTATCTAGTTTTCATGCTTCAGGCTGATTTTGGAATTTGGGCAATTATGATAATTGACTACCGGCTGTATTGCAACTACGTTCTCGAAATTAAAACATATTCAGGACAGTTCTCTCTGTATTTTTTACCGGTGTTATCGAAATTTTAGTGCTGCTTCAAATTTTAGAGAAATTAAATAAATAAATATTTTTTAAATGGAAACCATAGTGCGCAATGATATTTTTAAATAGATTCTACTCAGACAATTCAAATTATCTCAATGAATCTATTATTAGAATAAGAAACCTAGCTTCATTCCTGAAATTCAATAACGGCAAAACTACTGATTTAGAAGGCATCAAATTTTCGACACGCTCTAACTAGTTTTTGTCGAGCAACACATTGGAATTACAAAATTATATGATTACCATTTGAAAAAAATGAGATTTCATAGTTTCATCAACCTGTAATATCGATGAATTTCAATAGCACTATTAAAAAGTATTGAAGGAACGGCGGTATAGTTATTTATGATACAAGTGCAGAAGGCATTGATATTCTTACACGAGTTCAAAATTCAAAAACGAGCCATGAAGGGGCTAGTTTTGGAACGAATGAGTGTTAGAATGAGTCTTCTGTACGAGTATCATACATTATTTTCTCTTATTCGTTGAATTTTTATCGAAATTAATGAAATATTGCCGTAAATATCGTTTAGTGATTTTTGCATCGGAAAATATTGATTGGCAGAACTGTTTTCTATGTCATAAAATTTGACAGATGTTGAATAAATCCGTGACAGGAGGCCAACATGTCATCATTAAATATTACTGAAAACAGTGTTAGAATGAAATATTCTAACACATCTACGAGATGTGGCGGAATGAACGGATTTGACACATGATTAGAAAAAAGATTTTTTAATTTCGAGAGCGTAGTCACAATATCGTGGAAGGTATAGCGAATCATAAAAATTGGGCAAATTGCAAACGGAAACAGAACGCCGTAGCAATTTATGTTTGTCGAAAAATGAGAACATGACATGTATTTAACTTTTTTTTATCTCTTCCAATTCAGGAGATTGTAGCCTTCAATCACAGCACAAAATACGCGAAATGTTAATTTGGGTTGCCTACCCATATTTTCGATAATTCCTTCGATTTGAAATAATTCGTCGAAATGTTTATCTGTGTTTTTTTTCCATATGTTCCGATAATGAAATTTGTTTCGAGTTATATTCATTCATGTACTGAGAAATTCGGAAAGTAGATATTTCTTCTGGTGTTATTCTTTGTGGAAATCCAAAAAGCTTTGGGATTAGAATATTTTCCTTATTTCTTCAAATATATAACCAATTTCTGATATGAAGGAGCCATATAATTCCCTTATTTGGGGATCATTCAAGTACAAATAAGGAGTATGTATTTTGTCTTCTAAGGTCTCCCATCATCAAAGTAAGTTTCTCATCAATGAGTTTCGTTCATTTCCATCTAGAACTAGTAATATCGCGTATTTTCATTGTTCTAGGGCCCTTTTTTTTCTTCCCTCAAATTTTCTTCGTCTGTAACGGTTGCAGTTTGGTATGGAATTGTGAGTTCGCAAACGATTGAGAATTTATTTTTCCAAGAACCAACAACACCAAGGAGGGGATTGAATGCTGCAGATCTTTGGTTGTGTTTTTTGCCTACTTTGGATTCACAATTGAGAATTGTTGACGTTCGTTTTGATAATAATTTCAACCCTACTGGTCACCGATTATTCGCATGTAGAGCATCATTTCAAGTTGAGTTGCTGCTGCCAATCAAGAATTATTTCGTGACGAAGTGAACTTGATTTTGAAGTTTTGATCTTTTTCAATTGATTCTTTTATGCACTTCGGTTATAATCTCAAAATTCTCAAGAATAGCTTTTTTGTAAGAATTTTTTTTTAATTGAAGATCAGGTATCATATTTTCTTGTTTTGCTTCGGAACTCGTCATGAATAAGCAAATACTGTATAGTGAGTGAACTTACATGGTTCATTAAGTTTATATTAATTATTATATTTTTTTTATACATGAAGGTTTGTGAGCTGATCGTGATCAAGTGGGGTACTCACTTATTACATAATTTGTTTATTTTTTTTAACTCAAAATTTTGATGAACATATATTTCTGAACAGTGGCGGCTTTAGGGGGTGGCGAACGGGGCAATCGCCCGGGGCCTCGCTCTTGGTGGGGCCTCGAGCGCAACAACCCGAGCAAATTTTGATATTGATTTAGATCCCTAATTATTTATAGAGGTTTGAACATAAGGGTAAATTCGAAAGAAGTTTGTTAACTAATACATTCATTCAGAACAAAATTGAAGAAACCATTTAGTAGTTTTTGAATATTGCTCCTTGTTGGAACTTCCGAATGGGTAATTGAGGCACACAACACAATTAGGGTGAAAATTATCTAACTATTTAGGTACAATGTTTACTTATCCCAGATGTTGGAACCTCATAAAATATTTATAGCCCTGTTGACCGTTCTTTGGCGGTTCCTTTAAAATATTCGTTGAATTATCGTTTTATGAATGAATTCATTCCATTGTAGAGAATTACGGAAGGAGGAGAGCGAAATCTGTTTTTTTTTTTCAAACCTATTGATTAGGGAAAAGAATATTGGGTTCAGTTCTGTTATATTCTATTTTTTCTGATGGAAAACTTTCATTGTTTTTCGTTTTTCATTTACATTTAGGGGTCATATTCACATTTTTCGAATAAATTAAAATTTTTCTTGTCATTGAATTGAGAAATTAATTCAATTCGTTAGTTTTTCAAGCCGTTTTTTTCAGTGTGGCTCTTGTAAGTATGAATTTGGATACCAACTATCCAATGAATTTATCCAATACATAATACTTCATTCAGTATATCGGATACTCAAAAGTCTCCAAGTTGCACTTCACGCCCTCAATCAAACTCATAATTAGTGGCTCCTCTATCGCTCGGACAATCCCATGAAAAGTCATATATGGTGGATTTTGCAGAGAAATTTTCGATAAAAATATCGTAAAAAACCACTGGTTCCAATAGAAATATGCATACAAGTTGGCGCCATTTCTCAAGAAACTTTCTATTCTGTTCATCTGAATCATAAAAATAAACAGTTTTATTTTTATGGTCTTCCCTTCGAAACCGAAAATTTCTTTTCAACATACCTAATAGTACTTTCATCATTTATTATCACCATCTGTGGGAATTCCGCTACCCGTCTCTTTTTCAACCCCCGCTGTAGATCCAAAGTCTATGACTTGTGGTTCAATTGGTTTGGTTCATTAGAACGGAATGAAAAAACTGGTCATTTTCATAGTGAAGGACCGAAAAAGTGTGAAAAAACTGTGTGATACTTAAAAATTATTTCTGACACTCTGTGTGACATTCAACAAGATTTTCGAAATGAGTTCGCGTCATCAAGATGCCGGTAGAAAACGAAACATTCATTGCCTGTAAGTGATTCTAATCCTAATCCAGCTGAAAACATTCCTTTCACATCATCAAATTTGAGGACAAGGAAATTGTCATGATATGTTCCTATGTAAGGAATGTATAGTTCATTTTTCGAAAGTAAATAGTTTCTTGTTCCCCTTGTCGAAATATATATATTTTCTGTTTTCTGGAACATTTCAATAGGTGTTTACGTATTTAGCCTATCCAATACAAACCTTATTTTTTGAAGAGTCACTTAATAAATACGTTGGCGCTCTCTAAAGAAACATCGTGATCCCTCGCCGTCTTCACTGACAGCTAACCGAGGAAATTCTGGTGAAACGCTTGTGTATAGAAGAAAAGAGTAAATTTTTTTTCTTTATTTGATTTTTGTTGAACCTGAGTGACGCTATAAAAATTTTTGGCGCCCATTATTAGGCCAGATCGATCTTGAGGTGTTTTTTTGCTTTTAATTCGTTAAATTTTCTGTGTTTTTTATCAAGATCAATAGGTTGAATCAGTCTCAACTAATTTACTTACTCACTATCAGGGGTTTACCGATGGGAACTGTACAGGAAATGCGCAAATATTTGTTTACAGCTAGAAAACTTGAAAAGGATGGTGCTTCCCTCTCATATCCCCCTTACCCTTATACATTCGAAGAAGATAAGAAAACGATTATAGAGATAACTTCGACGGTGGAAGCAAGTGTTTCTGATCTTCAATCATTGACTTTAAAAAGTAAACGATATCTGACTAATGAGACCAGGTTGAGATATGCACAAATTCGCCTAGAACGTTCAAAACAAACAAAACCTGAGGAAGAAGCATACCGGAGAGAATCTTTTGCGAAGGTTCTTGGTTTGTTGGATTCTTCCGATGACAAAACAGGAATTTCATCGTCTGCACCTCATGTTTCATCTGATGGAAGTTGCTCTGAAGGTGAAGAGGATGATGATTCATTGGTGGATGCGGAAAAACGAAATGTACTAACTTCTACTTCACACCCTTGTATATCAAGTATTGGCGCTGCGAGATCTAGTCACATCAAACCTGTACCAGTCTACAGATGGGGTTTGAAATTTTCAGGAGATAAACACGGAATGTTCATTCGTTCCTGCAACGAGTGGAAGAGATGTGTGAGGCTTGAGGAGTAACAAAAGGTGAAGTTTTGCGTTCTGCAATAGATCTATTCGAGGGTGGAGCTTTGATTTGGTATAGAACCGTGAGGAATTCGATAGTGGATTGGAATTCATTTATTGAAAAACTGCGGATTGAGTTCGAGCCATTCAATTATGACGAAAAACTATTTGAGGAAATACGTAGGCGTACGCAGTGTAAGGATGAATAAACTGGGATATATTTAGCAACTTTGAAATCGTTATTTAGTCGTTTGAGATCGCCTCCGTCTGCAGACCAACAGATTGAAATAGTGTTGGGGTTCAATTTACCTTTTTTCCAAACCCAGCTAGCACTGTTGAATGTAAGTTCGTACGCGGAATTGAAGAAGGGTTGTCGTCAATTGAAAGAACGGAGGGAATCAGTTGAGTCATTCGCTCCCCCACCCAGAAAATCCCAATTCTGCTTAAAACCAGATATAGCTAATGCTGGCGTTGAGGAAAATCTCGCGGAAGTTAAGATTGAAGATTGTACGGAAACACCTATAAAAGATTTTAAGGGGATTAACGGAGATAATAGACCTCACGAATCATTCATCTGTTATAATTGTAATATGCCTGGCCACAAGGCAATAGAATGTGCTTCCCCGAAAAGACTTCGCTGCTATAGGTGTCAGAAAGTAGGTTTTACAACCAAAACTTGTCCGGATTATAACAGTCGGGAAACGGATCAAGTCGTTGAGAACGGGACCATCTTCGACGACTGGTACTCAGGAGAGTCCCAATACCACTTTGAATTATGTACTCGACTCTCGACTCGACTACATATTGGATAGCAATGTCGGCGACGAGAGACTGTATCTTCGTATTTCGGTTTACGGTATCGAGTTTGGACTCCTTGATTCGGGAGCATCTCGTTCCATTATCAATGGTAAATGTTGGTCAATACTTAAAGATTTAGGAGTAACCTGAATTCAACGAAAAGGATGGCATAAACTGTGGTGAATGGACAAGTCTGCAATAGTATTGGATGTTGTACGATTCCGATTTTGGTCAAAGGTAGAATGGTTGTAATGGAAACGTTGATCATTCCGGAATTGCCTCAATTGATGTTGCTGGGAGCTGATTTTTGGAAAGTCCTAGGAATTGTGCCAAACTTGAGAAATAATGAGTGGTTTTTCGCATCTGAACCTGTTGAGATTGCTGAAGTTAATGTTACTCTGATTGAGGACCAGGATAAAAAACTAAAGGATTTTGTAGAAAGAAATTTGAATCTGATGGGAACTACGTTAAGCTGCACGGATCAAATAGAACATGAAATGATCGTGGATAGACCTCCGTTCAAGAAGAGATATTATCCTTTTTCTCCTGTTCTTCAGAAGTGTATAGATGAACAACTTGATGATATGTTAAATCAGGGAATTGTTGAGAGGAGTTCTAGTCCGTGGGCATCACCGATCATTATGGCGAAGAAGAAGGACGGTAGCCACAGATTCTGCGTCGATTATCGTAAAGTCAACTTGGTCACTAGAGGTGACAGTTACCCACTGCCATACTTTTCGAATACTCTAGATAAATTGAGAAATGCTAAATTTATCAGTTCTCTGGATATAAAGTCTGCTTTTTGGCAGATTCCTATGAAAGAGGAATCACGACAATATACGGTCTTCACTGTTCCAAATAGAGGACTTTTTCAATTCAAGAGGATGCCATTTGAACTGCGTAATAGTCCACCTCGCTGGCAAAGACTAATGGACATGGTCCTCAGAAATGACTTAGAGCCTTATGTTTTCTCCTATTTGGACGACCTAGTTGTCATCACACCAGACTTTGAAAAACACCTGGAGATATTGGAAGAGGTTTTATCGACTTCGCGGGGCCAAACTTACTGTTTCACCGGATAAATGTTTCTTCTGCAGGAGCGAGATTAAATACTTGGGCTATGTTGTAAACAGGCAGGGTTTGCAGGTCGATCCTGAAAAGGTGAAGGCGATGTTGGATATTCCAGTTCCAAGTAACGTGAAGGAAGTTAGAAGTATCTTAGGAACCTTCTCTTGGTATCGAAGGTTCATTCCGAATTTTTCGACTCTAATCTCACCCTTGACGTACCTGTTGAGAAAGAACAAAAAATTTGCCTGGACGACTGAATGTCAAAGGTCTTTCGATACGCTGAGGGAAAAACTTGTGTCTGCGCCAATCATGAGTTGTCCTGATTATGGTCTTCCTTTCCAAGTACCGACCGACGCATCTGGTCACGGATTAGGAGCTGTTTTGTCCCAGCCAAGTCCGAACGATGGCGAAAATGTGATTTGCTACATAAGTCGTTCTTTGACTACCAAGAGAGAATGTTTAGCAGTGTTGTGGGCTCTGGAGAAACTGCGCCCCTATATAGAAGGTATTAAAGTTGAGGTGATAACTGATCATTATTGCTTGGTAGGGTTGCAAAACTTGAAAGCTGTATCGGGTCGATTAGCAAGGTGGATTGTGCGACTCCAACAATTTGACTGCAGTGTGATTCATAGAAAGGGTTCGGATCATCATGTCCCCCAGACCTTCTCTCTCGATCACTTCCGAAATTGGATCTAGTTACGCTCAATGATTTGAACAACATCATCGATTCTTGGTATATTAAAATGATAAAAAACGTCAACGATAGACCTGAGAAGTTTCCATTGTGGAGAGTGCATGATGGTTATTTGTATAAGAATTTGGTGTCTTTCGGGAGTAGTTTGGATGAGGATTTTTGGAAATTATTGGTACCTAAACAACGTCGCCTGAGAGTCTTGGAAGATATGCACGATGCTCCTACCTCAGAGCAATTGGGTGTATTCAAGACATATTCAAGATACTTTTGGCCCAGATCACGTTCGTATGTTGCTCGATATGTAAAGCATTGCTCTGTTTGTTCGAGGCACAAGAATGATTCGAAAAAACCAGCAGGATTGATGGCGTCTCATTACCCTGGAGCTACCAGGCCTTGGGAATTAATAACTTCTGATCTAATGGGACTACTTCCGAAATCTAAGAAAGGTAACTCATACATTCATGTTGTTACAGATTACTTAAGCGAATTTTGTCTCACATTTCCTATGAGAAAGGCTACATCGGCAACAGTTTGCAAGATCCTAGAGGAGAATGTGTTTTTGATATTTGGTGTACCGAGAGTTATAATAAAAGACAATTGTCCACAATATAAGAAGAAATACCTCAAAAAATAAGTATAAAATACGTCCTAAGTTTAACGCCAACTTTCACGCGCAAGCGAATCCCACGGAGGGGTCTAACAGGACTATCAAGTTTCTACTATCAGCGTATGTTTCAGATAATCATAAAGATTGGGATCAACATTTGGCAGAAATATCCTGTGCAATGAGAACTTCCAAAAACGAAACAACTAAACATACGCCGTATTTCATTAATTTCGGTCATAGGATGATGTTGTCAGGAAATGATCATGAAATCACCTTGCAAGATTCGGCAGATAGTTCGTCTCAAGAAACAAGATCTAAAGAGTTCAATAAACTTTATATTGAATTGAGGGATAGATTGAAGCGGGCGGCAGAAAGAAATGCTCGTCAATTTAATTTGAGGAGAATACCAGAAGAGTATATCTTTAATCAACAAGTTTATAGGACGAACTTTGTTCTGTCGGATGCAAGCAAGCATTTTACAAAAAAGCTTACTCTTAAATGGATCGGAGCCTTCATCATTGATAAGAGATTGTCGCCTTGGACTTATCGGTTGAGGGATAGGAATGGTAAGTATAGGGGAGTTTGACACGTGAAGGATCTCAAGTCTGATCCAAACTTGGATGATGACGTTGACGATCATATTGGAAACGGTCGTTGAATTTCTTCATTTTTGCTCACAATTTTGTTTCTAGATAGTTTTTGAAATTTTGGGAAAATTTCTTGAAGTAGGAGAGAGATTTGTAGCTTTCAGTCGCAGCAAAAAATACGCGAAATGTTAATTTTGGTTGCCTACCCATATAATCGATAATTCATCAATTCGAATTAATTCTTCGAAATGTTTATCTGTGTTTTTTTCCATATGTTCCGATAATGCAATTTCTTTCAAGTTATATTCATTCTTGTACTGAGAAATTCGGAAAGTAGATATTTCTTCTGGTGTTATTCTTTGTGGAAATCCAAAAAGTTTTAGGATTAGAATATTTTTCTTATTTCTTCAAATATATTGCGAGTTTGTTATTTGAAGGAGCAATAAATACCCTTATTTGTTGATCATTCAAGTACAAAGAAGGAGTATTTTGTCTTCTAAGGCCGCCCATCATCAAAGTAAGTTTCTCATCAATGAGTTTCGTTCATTTCCATCTAGAACGAGTATTATCGCTTATTTTCATTGTGCTAGGGCCTTTTTTTTCCTTCCCCAAATTTTCTTCGTCTGTAACGTTTGCAGTTTGGTATGGAATTGTGAGTTCGGCAAGAACATCAAAATCTAACCACCCTGTATTCAGTTTCAAAAGTGAAGTATCGATGCGATTCGGTGGAATTTTTTCTACAAGACACCATTAGCTGACCCTGACCAACGCTGAACGAAGTGACAGAAAATTAATGAAGAAAGTGTTCAGTGGTTGTTAGAGTTATTTCCGTTCGAATAAGTCAACCAGAAAGTATGCGGGGAATCGCTTAGCTCTACAAATTTTCTATTAATCTAGCCAGCCCGAGAATACTGGAAGAGAAAGATAGATGCAGAAAAATTCCACAAACAAGTGAGACGAGCCACATTAATTACTGAAAAGCGTTAGGGAAGAACAGAATGAGGGAGGTGAAACGAGAACGAATTTAGCCCATGAGATGAAATGTGTGGCCATTGTTTGATCATTTAAGCTGCTCGAGTATTAAACGATGGTAATAATTAACAAGAAATGTCATCGGATGGATTAGAAATGGGTTCATTAGCCGTGATTTATTACTGTATATTGAAAGTGCGAACTTGACTCCGCCACAATACCACCTGGATACAAGGCATTCGCTTAGAATTTAATACGAAAAAAAACTTGACTTCTTTAGAAGAATATCAGATTTACATAGGAAAACATATGAATGGTTCAATGTGAGTGAACTACATTGCACTCTTCCTGCATAACTTCATAAAACTGCTTTCTTCGGTCGAAATCGTCATAAGATGATTCTTGTGTGCTTTGAATCCTTTATGAATGAATCTGAGCTTTTGTAAAAAGATAACCAACTGACTGGTTACTCACATCGAATTCATTGGCTAGTTTTCGTGTAGATAGACGTCTTCTGTAGAAAGTAAAATATTTCATAAGGGGCCTTATCGCCACATGTCTCGGTTAAAGGTCTGCTAGATGCACCATATGAATGGTGCAATGTTATGAGTAACTTAAGAAAACTAACCACCGAAGAATTCGATTATAAAATTGACAACAATGTATTGCGTTATGAGCGATTGCAAGAAATTCTGCAACATATTGTTGCTTTCCAGTCCAGGGCTTGAAACACTAGGGTTTGACACACCGGTGCTTCACGCCCGCGATATGGAAGGAACACATCAAAGAAGCTGAACTGACAATTGGAATTACCCTCATCTGTTTATATATTCTTCACAGAAAAAAATACTGTACCTTATTTCAATTACCTCAGGTGATTAACCATATGAACATTACCATGATGTATTTTACATTGGTGCAATGTCAAAAATCGGTCGATCAATAGTTTCATTGATACAATGAATATCAGAGCATTATGATAATGTCCTGATATCATAGATTTGATGTAAAAAAACATCAATATGATCAAAAAATCATCGTCTCAATGTAAAAAATACATTGAATTTATGTCCTCTAAGCTACCAATATTATGCACTCGTTATGACCTCGATACGTTTTGGTGATGCCCGTTTGAATTAGGCTAGGCCTAATGAACATTGAATCAACGTATGTATGTATAGATGTATGTCTAAAAACTAGTTTTATTTTCAAGAATCTGTTATAAATTGAATAGAAGAGGTGCTAAAACAACCTTGTAGAAGACTATTATTCAAAGTTTCGAAATTACTACTATTATTTTCGACAAAAACTCGGAACCTTCTGTCGGATAACATATTTTCTAATAGTCTAACCATTTGTCTACATTTTAAATGACTATAGAGTTCATAAATTAATCCATCTTTCCATACTGTGTCATATGCAGCTGATTAATCCACAAATGCTGTCCCTGTTTTTAAGTTTTTATCGAACCCTGATTCAATAAGTGTGGTGAGGCTAAGAACCTGATCACAACAATTACTATTTTTCTTGAAACTGCCATGACGATTCTGTAATGGTTCTTCTTTAGTTGATTCGATTCTGAATAGAATCTATCTTCAATTCAAAAGTGCTTCTACTTTAGCTTTGCAAAATTCGGACGGAAAATTTCCGGAATTCAATATATCATTATAAAAAGATAATATCTATGATAGGCCTTTTTTCCCAAATGTTTGATGAATTCTAGATAAATTCCATAAAAACCGGCTTGTATATTTGATCGCTGAAATTAATTCATCCATATTGAATGGGTTAGAAATAACATTCACGGTATGTTTTGATGTCCTAAATTTATGTAATTACGACTTCATATCTTTGATTTGGGTTTTCGATATTTTAACAAGACGACGAGCAATCAATTTGGTGTTGATTTTCGCGAAAGGTGCAACTTCACCTAGTTTTCTCAAAACATCCCATGAACGCCTACTGGAATGTGTGAAATTAATATTTTATTTTTTTTTTATTTTATTGATCAAGAATACATACAGGCTTTTGGCCCACTACAGTATTCACTTAATACTACAATACTTAAAATTATCACAGAATTCAATACAATTATTCCAATATCACTAAATGAGAAAAAAAAATCCCGTTTCGGGTTCAGTAGTTAAGATAGGTACAATGATTATAATAACAGTCAGAGTTTACTGTGAACGACGGACAAACGGTAGTGCAAAAATTGATTTTAAGGTACTTTTCAATCTATTACAGTTCGTCTCCGCAAAAATGTCAATCCCACAACCCAGAATATTACATGATTGTAACATTCTATTCAGGGGGGAAAACTTGGCGCCGTTGGTTCGCCTAAGGGATAAATAGAATGTATCTGCCTGTCTTAGTTGCCGCGATGGAGTATGAAAGTTTATTCGGCACAAAATATCTGAATTTTCTAGATAACCATTTATTATCTTATGTATGAAAATAATATCATTCATTTTTCTACGATATTCAAGACTGATTAAGTGAAAATGATTCAAACGGATGGTATAATTATTCGGATTTCTGGCCTCTAAGTGAAGTCCTGCCTTGAAACCCAGGAATCTCAAAAATTTCTTTTGAACTTTTTCTAATCGCAGGATATAGGTGGTATAGTGAGGATTCCAGACCGAGGTGGCAAAGTTGAGTCTGCTAAATATATAGGCATAATATAGGGCGAGTATGGCATGTTGATCACTGAATAAGCGGCATTGTCTCATTATATATCCAAGCATTCGATTAGAGGTCTTAACAACACCACTGATGTGTTCATCAAAGAGGAGTTTTGAGTCAAAAACCACTCCCAGGTCTCTAATCATATTGGTTCTCTCCAAAGGAACTCCGTCGATAGTGTACTGACCGATGATAATATTCCTATTTCGGGTGAATGACATAATACGACACTTAGTGTTATTCAAAAATAAATCGTTTAGAGTACAAAATTCAACCAAACTATCAAGTTCCCTCTGGAGTCATCGACAGTTCTCAAGGCAATCAATCTGCGCGAACAATTTCAGATCATCGGCAAAAAGCAAGAATCTACAGGTGGTGAAACATCTGCAAACTTTGTTTATGTAGATAAGAAACAAAAGTGGACCAAGATGAGAACCCTGAGGTACCCCAGAGGTTGAAAAAAATCTTCTAGATTGATATCCCCCAATGCTGACATATTGTACTCGTTCCCTCAGATAGGATTCGAACCACCTCAATAACAAACCCCCCACCCCAAATGCCGCGAGTTCCGAAATCAGGATATCAATGTTGACCTTATCAAAGGCTTTACTGAAATCAGTGTATATGACATCTGTTTGAATACCTCGGTCAAGATTTTCCTGCAAATATTCAACAAAATTTACGAGATTAGTCCCGACCGACCTTCCCTTCATAAAGCCGTGTTGCTCAGGTATTATTTGTGGTCTTGCAAGGTAATGAAGATGTGGATATACCATTGATTCGAATATTTTCTCAAAAATGGAAAGTTTACTTATCGGTCGATAGTTGGTGGCGCAATCTCTTCTTCCACTTTTAAAAATAGGTACTACGCATGTCAGTTTCCATAATTCCGGAAATACTCCTTGACTTAGTGATTTATTGAATAATAATCCAAGAGGGATTCCCAAAGAAAAACAGCAAGACTTAACAAATATCGGTGGAATCAAATCCGGACCAGCCCCCTTACCCGAATCAACCCTGCCAAGCACCTCCCGAATATCGTCTACGGAAAATTTAATTTCACCTAAATATCGATGAGAAATTAAATTGTTCCTATTGCTATGATTTTTTGAATCTGGCTTTATATAAACACTCGCGAAATAGTCAGCGAACATGTTACTTATTTTTTCACCTGTATTAGCATATGTATTTTCATATGATAGTGAATTCGGAATAGTCAATTCCTTTCTTTTCACGGCAACAAAATCAAACAATCTTTTGGGATTAGACTTTATCTCTGACTGAATTGAATTTAAATAATTTTTGAAATCACACTTAATGAGCTGTTTAGATTTACTACGCAACAGTTGAAAAGTTTCATAATCACCAATGTTATTATATACTTTCCATTTAGAATGCATTTTATTTTTATGCTTTATTACTTTTATGGTGTTTCGTGAGAAATAGGATGGAAATCCCTTGATTTTTTTAACTTTAGGTACATGGCGGTCAATTAAATTATATAAAATATCATAAAATAGTGAAAGATTGACATTTATGCTTCTATCAACAAATAATTCCTCCCAGGGAGTGTTGAGAAGAGATGTATTAATAATAGAATAATCTCCTTTCTTGAAATTGTAGAATGTAGTCTTATTATTTTCCAACTGTCTCAAGGGTCTTACATTTATCATAAATTCTAGGGAGGGGTGATGTTTATCCTCTGGTACTAATGGGTCTAGGGATTTTATGATATTATCAATTCTGTATGAATTTGAAAAGATCAAGTCTAAAACTTTGTTGTTGGAATTTTTTACATTATTAAATTGCATCATCTCTGAAAAGGAGAGTGCCTCTATCAAATCGAAATACTTATCCTTCACGTTAATTGGTTCGAAAAATAACTGTGAACTGTTATATTCCCACAGAACAGAAGAAAGATTGAAATCACCTACAATTAAAACAATATCGTCCATAATTTTATGCCTGACAGTACCTAAATTTGATGAAAAACTTGAAATGGCAGCGGCATCTCCTGGAGGAATATATACGCAGCACATAAAAATTCTCTGTCCACCAATTGATATTTGAATCCAAACATCTTCAGCGTTGCTCTGGAATTCCGGTAAAAGAGAAGGCCTCAGATCTCGACGCACAGCTATGAACGAACCGCCACCATCCCGCTTCAAACTCGCCGAGGAAGATCGATCACGCCGAAAAATTTGAAACTGATCGATATCCACTACCTCTGAGTCATAAACACCATCATTCAACCACAATTCATTTACGAATATGATATCAAATGCACTTGCGGAAGAATTACATCTGAAGTCAACTAGTTTAGTTCCGAGTTCGCGAACGTTCTGATAATAGGCACTAACAGGCATAAAAGCAAAATTGGATATTTGTGACTACACTATTCCATTCATCCTTCTGACTGGCATTTTTTGAGCTCATGAGTTTTTCACTTTTTTCATTCGATGGGGAATTTTGATAATCTTTGTATAATTTTTCAGTTTCCTCTGACCATCCAGGAACGTATTCTTTACGAAAACCTCTAGGAATGAACTTTTTAGCTGCAGCTTTAACTACGCCAACGAATCTAGAATAGTTATCATAAGACGGTCAAATCCATCTTATGCCACTATCGAATTTATTCTCAAATTTGATCCAATTAGCCTTACTGAAATTCCAACGGGGTTTATCTACACATAGAGCAAAAAAACGCATCACCTGAAGTCAATAATAACATTGGCCTATGCTGACTATGCGGAAAATCCCCAAGAATTTTTTGATTTACTTTTAGAGTACGAAAACTAAGCAGAGATCAGGATTATAGCCCCTATTCCATCTCGCAGGATGGAAAGTAGGTGTATCTTCAGCATAAATAAAAAATTTAAAAATAATTATTGTCCTCCGTCCAGTTAGTAAGAGCTATACCACTTCTATCGACAGAATTATAAGCCCACATTACGTGATGAGAATTGAAATCTCCGCAATAAATTGATGGGTGGGAAACATCAACATTCAGATTTCTTGGCCAAATAATGTTCGGAGGTTTATACATATTTATGACAGAAATGTCACAAAATTTTTAGGAAATTAAAAAAACTCCATCAATTTCCCCTTTCCGAATCTGTTGAACATTACAAACTGATAATTTTTTAACATAACAAGCCAAACCGTATCCCAGACGGCACCCTATATTCCCGGAATACATGGGCGGTCCTAGGGGGTTATTTTTCTAACAAATATATACCTGCAAAGAGTATACCACCAGGAGTGCAGATTAGAAGATTATGTTGAATCCATCATTCATTCATGATATACTTTTAAATATCAATGACTTCCGCTTGCACCGAAAATGGTATCCACTTTTCTTATTATTAATGAAACACCCTGTATATTAAGACTTTTTTGGATATATCTCTGAATGCCAAATTCATTGTGTGTTTCATTTCCTATGGCCACCTAGACCCGTTCTCGAGTTATCCACTGTTTTTTGAAAAAAATGTCAAATAGAGGCTTGTAGAAGATTGAGGATTCAATGAAAGCGCAACGCATTTTCTCAGATCTGTTTATGAAATGGGTTCCCTTTATCTAAAATGTACCATTTTCGAGATATTCAATAATGCCTGTTTATTACGAGCATAATATTGTATGTGAGGTATTGAATATAATTAATCTTCGCCCTTTCAAAAGAATCTCTCTGACCATTTTCAAAAATATATATATATTGGGATATAGGAAACTCTTGAAAAACTCAGCTTATTTTTTCCTTACAAATTGATATTTGAGTGAAAAAAAATCTGTTTTTATTTGAAAAAAAAAACGAATTTTTGGCTATATTCGAATTCTAACTTTGGGAATCTCATTCCTACGCTTGAGTGTTTTCTTTTGGATCCATGACCCATCATCATTTTGTGATAGTGTTCGCTTCGAGAAGTTCGCTGTTTGTTTGATCCGATATTTAAATTTTTTGGTTTTCTGCAATTTGAGTGTATTCATTGGTAAGTAAATTCTTTAAGTTATTGGTGTAAATCAAATATTTTGATATTTCATTTTAGCTACTTATAATAATCGTATAATGAAGTCTTAATATGTGTGTTGGCGCAGAACTTTTTGATCTAAAAAAAAAAGTTTTGTGATGAGATTTGCCTCGATTATTGCAGTTGAAAATTTTTTAAATCATTTGGTTCTAGAAATATTTGAAAAATCCGTAGAATAGGCAATCCCAGCACTTTTCAAAATATTGGGTTTTAATTAACGTGTCTGAAATAGTTTGTGCTGTACAGGGTTGGCAAAATTGGTGATGTTTTCTACGAAATTCACAATAACACAGTTGGAGCATTCGAATGAAATTTAAGTTTTGTTATTTAGAAAGTGAGTATAATTGAAAGAAGCTACTCCTTTTAGTGTTCCTTTGGTGCAATTTTTGAGAAATTATAAAATATAGGAACAGATTTCTTAGTAATTCATATCACCATATTTGGAAAGCTCAGATTTTAACTAATTACATATTTCTTTAATGAAACTGCCATCAAATCCGATCTCATTCGGAATTTTTATGTCTTATAATTTCAAAAACTGAATTTCTAACCTCATACGAAATATACTTTTTCAGTAAAAACCATATGAAGCCGTTGGGGGTAAAAGCAGCAAGGATTTCGTGGTGAGTTGGTGAGATGTCTCAAAAGAACCTTCACCGATGAAACGGCTGAACTTTGTTCACGGACATGAAAAGGGTCTTATTACAAAACAGCTGAAAGTCCCGTTATGAAAATTTCATTCAGTGAGTATTTGATTCGAGGTGTAGCCGCGATACTGTCAAACACAACCTTTGCTGTTATTCGAATATTTCTTGTAAATTTGTTTTCCAGAAATTTTTCAATGATTTTGACACCTATAAGAACGTAGTAATCGTTCGCAGTAATCGCCGTTATATCTTTATCTTCTCAGCAATTGAAATAAGTTGAACTAATAAATTGAATAGTTGAACAAAATTGATAAACTTGCTCAAGTTAGAAATTACTGTTCCTTAATCACTCATCGAAGGATGGAGGAGAGAAATTTACAATACTCCTTTAATCTAATATAATTTCTCAAATAATCGAACTTATTATGATCTTGCTAATAAAAAAGGAATCATTTTAACTTTTACTTTCATTCCTTTCCGATGTGGCGAGGAAGAACAGTGGAATTTCCGAGAAGGACTTCGAAATCTATGTGAAGGAATAGTTTCGACATGCCAGACAGAGGAAGGAAAGGTAGATTGAAAACCCAACTACATAATTAATTGTCAAACTTATAATGTACATTTTTCTGTTTCTTTTTTTTTTCCCTTTTTTGTATTCTAATGTATTCTATCTTGACTTTACCAATTATTATATTTTTTGTTCGAAAAAATTTTTTTAATATCCTCCTGCAATCATTGATCACCCATCAAAAATGGTATAATATTCATGTACGCAATGAGTATAACAAAATATGTCTCAAATGCGATGAGAAATGGCTTTCTATTTGAAGATATCTTTTAGTATCACATCGAAATTCCTATGCGAAATCGGAAGGAAATAAAAAAAAAGAAGTCTCAAAATAAACAGTACATCGCATAAGAGTTACATTTGCATCGCCGTGTTTGCTGGGTCAGTACTAAAAGTAGTGCTGTAATGAAACTCATTACAGCATTGTTTCAGTTATATTTTTCGTTTTGTAGTTGTCAGTACTGACCTCCGATCGAATCAAGTTTCGAATCAAATCAATTCAAATTTCGTAATCTGTAAAATTTCGTAAGTCACACCAACTGCCAAGATGAAATATAAAAGTCACTAACCTAATTTTTGATTTGAATTTCGAGAGTATTTCACAAAACTTGAATGAGAAATGATCGTCTAATACTTGTTGCAGAAGGCAATTCAAACACTCATGCTATCGAAAACTCGCTCCTTCGTTGCTCGTTTTCGAACTTCGCATTTGTATTGGAATAGGAGCTCATTCTGCAACTTGTTTTAGAATATACTAAAGTAGATATAATATATGGAAGATATGAATATTGAGGGATCGGTTAAATACATGGATAAGATTTATTGGACACAACCCTCTATATATGTTTCGCGGACGAGTCAGTTTTGTAAATCCTCACTTTCGGTGAAAACAAAAAAAAAATTTATTTGTATTGTGTAATGTTTTTAACTATATCTGTAATTTTAGAAACCCTGATGAAGCAATAAATTGATTGCGAAAGCTCGTGATATCCGCCTTCATCCAGACAGATGTGCCTTGGCTTCACACGCAAAGAATAATGGTCATAATTTCAATTTTAATAATACTAAAATTTTATCCATCGAAACAAACAATGACAAAAGACTTTTTTTGGAAATGTGTTATATTAATGAACAAAAAAATGTAGTTAACAAAAAAGCATACATTAAAGGACTCAGTAGTATTTATAACTACCTTTTATCCATTGATAATAGTTTCACCAAATCAAACTAATAACACTCTATTTTATGTTCCTAGTCTTCTTCATTCTCTCAATTTTATGACAATTTTCTATGTCAGATTCTATATTATCTGACATGACCATTACTGCTATGTCATTTTTAGTTTTTACTTTTTTATAATGCACTTTTCTGGATAGTTGAATTATTCATGTTTCAATCTTAATGAGAAGTGTTTTCTATTGTATGCTTCCTTTCGCCATTCATCCTTCCTATCATCCTGATGAAGGTCCCAAACTAAGGACCGAAATATAGATGTTAAAAGACGAAATGTTGTATTGAATAAATTGAAGCCCTATGCCGAGTACCCTCGGGAGTCTTGTTCCGCCGAATCAGCCGAGATCTTGGAGAGAGTTCGTCGTTCGCACAACATCATAGTCCGGGGTATATCAGAGACGACTCATGCTGATATGATACGGCCAAAGGTTGAAAAAATCATCGATAACCTCGTCCCAGGTAGCTCTGAGCATATTATATCCCTTACCAGGATTGGACCCTCGATATTCTTCGGAGAGCACGGAATGAGCTAAGAACTCGTCTATCCAAGGGTGAAAGTGACCTTACCATCAAGTACATTAAGGGTACTCCCACCGTCATACACCATCTCACTTCATCAAAAAACTAACCAGCGACCTCCAGGAGTGAAAGATATTTTACACCAACGCTCGTTCTATAAAAAATAAGTTTGACGAATTATGTGCTAGCGTTAAATTACTCCTTCCTGATATTATATTAATCAGTGAAACCTGGCTTCACGAGAGCATTCCGGACAATATTTTCAGTATAGACGGCTTTGATGTTTTCCGTTGCGACAACAAACAAAACATTGGATATGACGGTGTGTGCATTTATGTTAAAAAGAACATTACGAATAATTTTAAAATTAAAGTATCAACATTGCACATGTCTGGTATTAACAACTTATTCTTGTATTTGTCCTCTCGGGAATTTAGTTGTGTTCTAGGATGTATCTACAGACCGCATGCCTCTCCGTCCGATACTATTCTGAATGACCAACTTATTGCCATCTCCCAGTTGGAGAGGAACTTACTCATAGTAGGGGACTTCAACTATAGAGAGATCCAGTGGCCTGATCCCCCTCCACCAACGAGAACATCCCAATGGTCCCTGTTCTTGTCTGCACTTGAAGAAGCCGGCTTATTTCAACTTATCAGTCAGCCAACCAGGTTTAGCCCTGGACAGAACCCCTCTATCTTAGATCTTTTCCTCACTAATGAACCTGACTTAATTAGCGGAATTGAATATCTTGATCCGATTGGTCGTTCTGACCACTGCGTTATCACTGCTAAATTTCAATTCACGACTTCCAACCAAAAGTCCTACAAAACCAAAGAGTTCATCAGAATCAATTATGACTCGCTTAACGAACAACTGAATGAGGTTGATTGGGACTCTATTCTGGATGGTAGTGTTGGGGAGTGCTGGGAAGTCTTTTCTATGACTCTGAACTCCCTCATATCAAATAATTCCTCGCGTCAGCAAATTAAGCACTTCCCCACCAAACCTTGGCTTTCCCAGAGGGTGCTAGCCATGCTTCGAGTAAAGAAGAGCTTGTGGCAGCGTTATCGACGTCACCAATCCCAGGAAAATTATGACTTGCACAGAGAATACTCCAATTTTTTTAAAACCACTTTTGTGAACTCAAAGAACGCTTATATTGAATCTTTAGTTACATCTGGTAATCGTTTTTTTACTACTACTACTAGTTTTACATACTAGTAAGGTCTAATCTGAACTCCAAGGTGTCTATTCCGCTGGTGAAGAACGCTTATGGCATTGAATGCATCGATAACAGCGAGTGTGCCAACATTTTTGCAAATATTTTCGCTAGTGCATTTACTCTGGGACCAACTGGTTCACTTCCGCCCATCTTCGCCCCCCGCACTGCTGCTTCTCTCGAAAAGGTAACTATCAGTGTCGGGGACATTCGTTCAGAACTACTTTCTCTCAATCCATCTACTTCTCCTGGCATTGATGATATGTCATCTGGGGTGCTCAAACGCTTCTCTCTCTCTTCCGATCACCAATATTATTTCTCTTTCCCTCTCTTCTTGTCAGCTGCCTGCATCCTGGCGACTCGCAAAAATTACTCCGATCCATAAAAAAGGAGACAAGTATAATCCTCAGAATTACCGACCTATCAGTCTTCTACCAATTATCTCTAAACTAGCTGAGAAGATTGTCGCCAAGTCCCTTATGTCTTTCCTAATCTCCAATGGTATTATCCCGGAAGAACAGCACGGCTTTGTACATGGTAGATCGGTAATAACCTGTTTGTTGAAATGTGTCAACGATTGGACACAATTAATGGATTCCAACACACCACTTGAAATTATCTACCTCGATTTTGCCAAAGCTTTCGATAGGGTCCCGCACAGGAGGCTGATTCATAAGTTGGAGCACTTTGGAGTGAGAGGGGATTTGCTGGCCTGGATACAATCTTATCAGACTGATAGGAGCTTTACGGTCACAGTGGGTGACTCTGCGTCTTCTAATAGAGCTGCCCCCAGTGGTGTACCGCAAGGCTCAGTTTTGGGGTCCATATTATTCCCAGTCTACGTTGCGGATCTACCTTGCGCCTTGACCTGTTCATCCTCTTTCTTCGCTGACGATTTGAAAATTTATGGAAAATTGCTGTGTAGTTACTCCCGCTGAATGTCGGCAAATGCCAAGTTCTCCATGTTGGAAACACGAATCCCTACTATTTGCATGATGATCTCATATCCGTTGCAGCTGAACACAAAGATCTCGGTGTTGTTATATCGGACGACCTTACTTGGACATCTCATACCAGGGATGTTGTTAGAAGGGCCAATCAAGTCCACTTCATGATTCGAAGATCCTTCCCTCGATGCTGCATTCGGGTTTGTAAGCTGCTCTACACCACATACATTCGCCCAGAGGCTGTAGCCTCTTCTCTTATTTGTGAAATAATAATAATAATAATAATAATAATATATATATATATATATATATATATATATATATATATATACAACTTGGCAAAGGCGTATGGGGAGAAGATCACAGAATATAACGTTCTCGCCCGTTAGATCAGAGGCCAATGGGCTGGTCAACCGAAAAAGTTCCACACATATAGAAGAACTCAACCTGCCTCCAAACACCATAGCATGGATGCAGAAGGCCGTAATACTGGGAACGGTTGGCGTAATCCGGCAAGTTATATATCCTTATTGCGTGACTAGCAAGGTTGCCCTTGGCTCACGAGTCCGGGTAACTCGGTGAATTCCACAACTGTGTGAATATTAAAAAAAAAATTGATATTACATTGAACTGAATAAACAATAGAATCAATGTAAAGAAGAGCTAAGGAAGGAATCAAGAGGAATGAAAAACGGAAAAGCTTCAGGTCCAGGAGATATTCCTATTGAACTGGTCAAATACGGACCAGATGATCTATTGGATGCTTTAAAACATTTATTCAATAGATGTTTGATTGAAGGCCAAAATATTTCTTCAGATTGGAACCTAGCTCATATAAGTTTCATTTTAAAAAAGGAGATAGGAGAATGTGCGGAAATTACAGAGGAATAAGTGTGACCAGCTCTATAGGAAGATTATACGGTCGTATATTGAAGAAAAGGATTGAGGAGGAATATAATGACATGGAAGCACAAGGTGAGTTTCGAGCAGGAAGATCTTGTATGGACAATATTTTCACTCTCCAACAGATAATAGAAAAAAGAACAGCCAGAAATTTAGCAACTCATTAAGTGTTCATTGATCTCGAGAAGGCCTATGATACAATACCCTTAAAACTTTTATTTGATATTTTGAAAAAAAAAAATAGAAATGAATAAACACCTCGCAAGTGCGTTGTATAACATTTATAAAGATCCCCAAAGTATGGTGATGACAGGAAATACTTTCTCAAATATATTCAAGGTTACGAAGGGTGTGAAACAAGGATGCTGTCTTTCACCTACTCTATTCAAGATATATATCCAGGCGGCTCTTCATAATTGGCGTGAAAAATGCTCAGGAATGGGAATCGAAATCAATTATCACTATTTGGCCACCCTATTTTTTGCAGACGATCAAGTAATAGTTGCAAGTTGTGAAGAAGATGCAGATTACATGCTCAGAAAAAGATGAGTATGAAAAGTGGGGAATGAAGATGAATATGACGAAAACTCAATACAGATTGGTGAGGAGGATGAAGACCCGGATTTGGAAATGAGAATGGCAGTATAATTTCAAACGAAGAAACAACAAAGAGGGATATTATACACAAAATTCAAAAAGGTCAGAAAACTGTTAAGATACTAAATTCACTTCTTTGGTCTAATCAAATCTCTTTAAAGAACAAATTAACCTTGTACAAATCCATAGTAGAACCTATTCTAACTTATGGTTCGGAGTGTTGGCAAATGACCAAGAAAATAAAAGAAAAAATAGATACCGTTGAAATGGATTATTTGGGGAGGTCATGTCGAATATCCAGAATTGAACATATAACGAATGATGAGATAAGACGAAGGACAAATAGAATACTAAGAACATCCGAAAGAATAGAAACCCGACAGTTGATATGGTATGGTCACGTGCAACGAATGGAGGATAATAGATTGCCGAAACGAGCATTCCAGTACAATATAAACAGAAAACAAAAACGAGGAAGACCTGCTACAACTTGGTTGAAGAATGTTTTCGAAATTATGAGGGATAGAGCAATTCATGAGGATGATTGGAGAAATCGACAAGTATGGAGATCGAAATGCGAGATGCGGCAGAAGCTGTAGGATCCTCGCTAATATAATATAATATATCAATGATTGGTAATTTATTTATATGACTGATACAATGAAATGAAAGAGCAGGCAACAAATCGAACGTTTTTATTTGTGAAAAATGGACATGCTATACTATATCGTATATCGACTGAGAGTCGAGTGACTTTTTACATCATTGAAATCTTCGATGAATTAGAAAAAGAGGGCCATTATGATTTTGATCTTATAGGAAAGAGATCAAATATATATTTTCAATGAAATATATAAAATGATATTCGAAAAGATATGTAAAAAGGTCGTAGACAAGTTGTCAAAAATCATATATGATAATCAAATATTGGTCAGCAGAGGTGAGAGTGGCTTTTTCCACTGGAGGATTGAATCTGTTTTTGTTTATTTTTGTTTCCATGAATTCAGTACGGCTGCCATGTGGTGACAGAAATGTTGTCTGGAACTTAGGATCTTTCTAGTTCAACTTAAAACTTCTTGCTTTTCATTGAACCAGATACATTGCATTTCACACATTTCAGAGCCACCTTAGGTTGTGGAAGTTATGTTGCCACTTCGAACCATATTTACGCCCTTTCTAGATATTTCCTTGAATTTTATCGAAAATATCTTATATTAATACCACAGACTTAATTTCTTTACACGTATAAAAATACTCCTATATAAATAAAAATCAACTATTTCTTGGTTTTCACCCATTCTAAACTCCTGCAATTTCGTTCTCTGAATTTACCGATAAGGATATCAGATTTCGATTTCACTGAGATTTGACTCTTATTGAGATAAACAAAGATTTTCCTTGATCCAGTCGCCATATTGTTAGTTACGTCACGACTTTTTCAGTCCAAATATTCATTTTTTTTGTTTTGTGGTCTTAGATTGAGGTTATTTGTGTTCTGTGGTTAGCAGTTGAATTACAAGAGCATGACTGGAGAAGCGTTAGATTACGTGAATATCAAATCGGCATTGGAAGGTACTCTTATATTTGGAATGCTTGAAAAAGGTTTGTCAGTGCTTTATCTTTGGTTATGTATATTTACGTTTTTTTCAGGTCGAAGAATTGAGCTATGCTGGTGGACTTAATAGTAAAAAAGTAATAGAAAGAATATTTCTGGAGATAGTAAATGACGAAGTATTGAAAGAATATTTTAGTTGTGTTGGGAACAAGACATCATCCCTAATAAAATTGTGCAATGTTCTCAAAGGTATAGTATGAATAATAATTTCAGTTATCATAAAACCCATATTTATATTTTAATAATATTTTCAGAGGTTGTTCAGCAGAATGAAAATACTAAATTTGTTACTGAAAAATGGCTCCATACAAGTAAGGATGGCAGTGGTGACACTTTGTCCAGATAGCCTAACACCACTAGTCAAACCAAAATTTTGCTTGCAATCAAACGCAACAATTATAAAAGCATGACTGGAGGAGCTTTAGATTACATGAATATCAAATCGGCTTTGGTAGGTACTCTTATATTTGGAATGCTTGAAAAAGGTATGTGTGTGCCGATAAATTTGTCCTTGTTTAATCTTTGCTTATGTATATTTACGGTTTTTCAGGTCAAAGAATTGATCTAATCTGGTAGAAGTAACCTTGAGGATGTCAAAAAAGGATATTTCCTAAGATAGTAAATAATGAAGTATTGAAAGAATATAGCTAGGTTGGGGAAAATGGCAATATGGAAGGTTTTCAAATGGTGAAATTTCCCATTGAAAAAAATTTTGCAATTGTTCACTTATCTTGGGTCCATACAAGTAAAAATTGCAGTGGTGACACGTTGTGCAGATAGCCTAGCACCACTGCTCAAACCAAAATTTTGCTTTCAATCAAGACGTAACAATTACAAGAGCATGAGACGAGGACCTTCTTGGGTGTAAGTCTCAGCCAAGCTATATGTCGTGATTTTGTTCCTGCTTGCAAAAAGGCTGAACAGGCCGAATATGTTAGTGGCATTGTTACGGATTAAGACCCAAAACAGCTGTTCAATTTTCTGAGATACTCATCAAAAAGAGGGATCGCAGGCATATATCATTTTCGAGAAGAAAGGTTGCCTCGATATAAAATGTCAACACTGCTTACTAAAATTCAAAGTAAGTTTATAAATATCAAATAATCAAACAATTCTAGAACAGACTTCCACCATTACTAGAGCAGTAGACAGCCTCTTATCTTGAAAATCTTAGAATCACTGGTTTTTTTCAGGGCCAAATCTGCTAGTTGAGAGAAAGGCAGATCAAAAATCTTCCAACTTGCTCTGAAATAGGTACCGAGAGAAAGAAAGGTGAGAAAGACCAAAAGCTACCTGGATGAGCGGCATACAGAAGACAATGTCTGAGAGACCGGGAGAATGGGTGTGGACCGAAGAGACTGGAGACTGGGAACCGGAAGGCGTAGGCGCTATAAACCTGGATATCTATATAGATATAATCTGCTAGTTGACAAACCAAATAATTGAAGTAACTAGTTCAAAATTTATACCATTTAAAATATTATGTCATTGTGTTTTCGCTATTTTTCAGTTTAATTCACCAGATGTTGATTTTACTCATTCGGAGCTTATATGTCTTGTTTTGTTTTGTAAGATACCTAGTTGATTTATATTTTATTTTTACTTTATGTTCATTCTTATAATTCAATGTGATAATTCTTTAAATGAATGTTATTGTACAAAATATTATTCTGAAAAGCGTAATAATTTTTTTTAAAACAATATTGATGGTGTTTTTCTTCCAATTTCACCTAATAAATATAATTGATGTATTATTATTCAGTACCGCTACAAAAATTTACATATATTTATATATATACAAAGATATTACCAGCATATGGCATGGATAAATCAGGAGATAAAAAGATATTGCCAGTATATAAGTAAGGGAAATATTTTATAGATGAGTATGTATGGCATATGCCATGGATAAATTTTTAGAGATCATAAGATATTGCTGGCAGATCTTTCATGGTGACCTCGGATATAATAACTTAATAATAATAATAACTTTATTGACAGATAAGAGCATTGTATAAAATGTTAGATTTACTTAAGTATAAATTCACCCTAAGACAACATCGCTTAAGTAGAAACTTGTCTGCGAGATCACCTTCCATGCAAATTTCACATCACGGAGCAGTACACAATTAACATGGGGAAAGAAAGAATCGCGCTAGGATATTCGCCATAATAAAGACCACGGAAAAGATCACAAACATAACGAAGTGTTAGTGTCGGGTTAGCCGGTGGTGCGACTTCAATGGTTTTTCAAATCGATGTATGCATGAGTTTCGGTTCGGGGTAAGTTCAACATTCACCTCTTGACATATTTACTGAACATATTCAATGAATTTATCCTCTTTATTTCAGTTGGCAGCTTGTTGTATGTCCGCGGAGCCAGATATGTGAAACATCGCTGAGCCAGTGTTGTATTAACTTTCGGTATCAACAAACAATTCTCGCCTGATCTGGTTCTATATTCATGACTGTTAAATATTTTACTCCTACTTTTTTTTTGTTCTAAGAGTATAAAGAGGCAGTAAATTTGCCGGATGTCCAGCACGTTTGCATTTTGGTACAATAAATCGGAAGGGTAAGTTTTTTCCTTTTTCAGTATAATTTTCAATATCCACTTCTGAACAGTTTCTAAATTTTTCAAATGATGGTTGTACGCGGCACCCCAAGCCATAAAACCATATCGAAGTTGCGATTCAACGAGAGCATAATAGACTGTCATGAGGTGTGTAACTTCGAGAAATCGTCTAAGATATTTGAATTTTGACAGTAAACTTCGGATGTTATGTGTAAGTCTTTGAATGTGAACATTCCATTTGAATTTAGCATCAATTGTCACTCCGAGGTATTTTATTTCCTGTACAGGTCTAATCTCAGCTTGTTCTCTTGAAATTACCAGGCTTGGCGTGGGTTGCAACTGCTTTTGCGATAATGAGATATATTTCGTTTTTTCTATGTTGAGAGTCAAGAGACGTGAAGCAAACCAGTTACTCACTTTGTTTATATCTGCTTGAGCTTTCAGGAAAAGTGACTCCCAGGTCTCATCCGAATATAAGAAGCATATAATCGTACCATCACTTCCTTGATAGAATAAATTGTTGACATATATACCGAATACAATTGGCCCCAACACAGTTCCCTGTGGAACTCCAAATTTAATATCTCTTAGTTGACTCTGTTTTCCTTCAACAACAACAGCTTGTTTCCTGTCTGATAGATAACTCTCCAGAACCTGTAGAATGGGACCTCTGATTCCCACTTCTTCCATTGCCTAAACCAATTTGGAGTGGCTAACTGTGTCAAACGTCTTTGCAAGATCGACGAAAATACAAAGACATGGCTTGTTTTGATCGAGGTATTTGTGGATGTTCGATGTTAATAGAGCTATAGCATCTTGGGCAGATCTTCCCTCCCTAAATCCAAACTGAGATTCATTTAGATACCTATGTGAAGATAAGAGCAAGTAGACGTTTTATTTCTCGCGTCCCGCTAATCTTCAAATTCGCGAAAAATTAACTGCAGTAAAAAAGTGAAAAATAGTGTCCATTCAGACATAATAGTTTCCTGTATATTTCTGAGGGAATTAAACGATTTTCATAAGCATCTATTCAGAAAATCGAGAAATTAGATCTTATCACTCATCTAAATATCTTATCTGATCGAATAAAGGAAGACCGGCATCTGTTGTTGTTCAGATTGTTTCCATCAGACAACAATAAACACCAACCAGGGGCGTACTTCGAATAAATTCCCAACATGAATAATTGTGGAAAATGTAACAAAAAATTGGGCAGTAAAGGATACAAGTTCAAATGTGATGGTGAATGCAAAAGATGGTTCCATCGAAAATGCATTAACAATTTAACGGAGGAAGAAACGAAGCTGATAATTTCGGGAAAAAAATCTTGGATTGTGAAAATGAAGTGTCTGAGGACTCCACATATTCAGGGGAGGAATCTGATGTATCAGAAACAGAAGAAGAAACTCAGAAATCATCACAGAACAAAAACCAAAAACGCAAATCACTAAACAAAACAAACCAACAGTTTACAATAAATGATGTTATGGAAAAGCTTGATTTTCTCATAGCACATGTGGAGGACTTGAGGAACAAGTTAGAGACACAAGAAAAAGTAAATAAAGCTCTCAAAAAAGAAGTCAAACATATTGCAAACGAACAGCAAAAGTTGAAAGGAGCTGTAGCTGTACTGAAAAGTGAGAGAAACAAAAATGAACAATCAAAACTGAACAAAAATGTTATTATAAGTGGTTTGCCGAGGATTGATGAAAATAATGAAGAAAATCTCAACACCGTATTTTGCATTGGCGAGAAACTCGAAGTAAATCTTACAAGAGAACTAGTAACATGCAAAAGAATTGGAAAAGGATCAAAAACTCAACTCAAGGTCATGTTTGAGAATGAAGAGTTGAAAAAAAAATTTATGGAAGCTAAGAAAAAGGCGAATCTGAACTCGAGCCATCTAGATTTTGTAGAAAAACATCCCATCTACATAAATCACGAGTTGACATCAGAAAATCAGCTTTTATTCAAAAATGCGAGGGACTTTAAGAGACAGTATAATTATAAGTTTGCCTGGATATCTCAAGGAAGAATACTACTGAAGAAAACCGAAACAAGTAAAACGATCGAAATCAATACTGAAGAAGACCTTAATAAACTAATACAAAAAAACTAAAAAAACTCCCCAAAAGCCCAGAAGATTAAAACATAAATATACTATACTACAACATAAGATCTTTAAAAGCAAAAAATAAAATAGATAACTTAAGTCATTACATACATCAGCACAATTATCCCCATTTAATTATTTTAACTGAAACCTGGCTCAGTGAAAAGGACAAAAATTCATACATGGCTACCGTGGAGTGTATGATTGTAGATCATCGCGAGGTGGTGGTGTTTTAGTATTCATAAGAGCAGATCTACAATATATGGCTGTTAAAACTCCGAAAATAAATAATGCAAACATAGTATGTGTTGAGTTGCAAGGACTCGGTATGCCAATATATGCGATTTATCGTGTCCCCAAAACAAAATACATTCCAAAATTCTTGGAAGATCTAGGAGAAATACTGGAAAAGCACAAAAAAATGATAATAATTGGCGATATGAATATCAACACCAAGAAAACCAACAGAAACACCAAATTATATAAGGACATACTAAACTTAAATTCATACGAAATAAAAAATAAAAAAATCACTAGAATCAAAAATGATGGTACTGGTACGTTGATTGATCATGTCATAACACCCACAGATATCAATTGCAAAGTAAAGACCAAATCTACAGCAATATCCGACCATAAAAGCTTATATATAAATAACCTGCCAACAAACATAAAAATTGTCAAGTCAAAAAAAATTGTGTATAAAACTGATCATGAAAAATTTAAGGAAACAGTTCACTCATTGCTACAAGAAAAACCACCAGAAAGCATTGATGAATTGATTGGGCTTTTGAGTGAAGCTAAAAGGACATGCACAATGAAAAAAAAGTTAATGATAAAAAATAATAACTGGTGGTACAATTCTACCATACATAAAAATATCATGAGAAGGGAGAGCCTATACCGAAAAATGAAGAAGTGTCCATACAATCCCAGACATCAGCCTAACTATGAAATGCAAAGAAGAAAAGTAAACAATCTTATAAGATATCAAAAGAAAAAATACTTTAGTGAAAAATTGGAAGGAATTGGAAATAACACCAGAAAACTATGGTCTGCAATAAATGAAATCTTACCAGTGAGTAATAAAACAAAAACAAGTCTAGCAAATTTAGTATATAAAGGCAAAACATACAAAAACGCGAGTCAAAAAGCAAATTTATTCAACAGATATTTCGTCCACGCAGCTGAACAAATTAAAAGAGTGAACAAAAATAAAAAAAATTTTGATGAAGTCGACCAAGACCAGTCGATCTATATGGAAAGATGTGATGAAAAAGAACTCACAAATATAGTGATGTCACTGAAGAAAAACACCTCACCAGGTCCTGACAATATATGTACGAAAGATCTTATTGTTTTGTACCCCATTATTAAAGACCATCTGTTGTTTCTAGTAAATAAGAGTATAAAGAGTGGAATATTTCCAAAATTATGTAAGATCGCTAGAATAACACCTGTATTTAAAAAAGGGAATAAGGAAGAACCAGCTAATTATAGGCCTATATCAAATACTTCAATATTTGCAAAGATAATAGAAAAATTATTAAAAAAAAGATTAGCAAAATTTCTAGAAATAACTAAACATCAATATGGATTCCAAGAAAAAAGTTCAACAGAAGGTGCTGCAATTGATGTCATCGAACACATATTCCAAAAGCTCGATGAAAAAAAGAAAGTCGTAGGTGTTTTTGTTGATCTTCATAAAGCATTTGATACAATCAATATAACTATATTATTGAAAAAATTGAAAAAATGGGAATACAAGGAAAAGCTTTCAAACTTCTTCAGTCCTTCCTTACCGATAGAAAACAATATGTAGTTGTCGAAGGTAAAAAGAGTACATATAAGAAAATCAAAACTGGTGTTCCGCAGGGCACAGTGCTTGGACCACTTCTATACCTAATATATGTTGAAAATATTGTCAAAGCAGGATTACTGGGTGAAGTCTTCATGTTTGCGGATGACACAGTCATAATATATAGTGCAGAAAATATAAGAACTCTAGAGAAAATGGTCAATAGGGATATGCAAAAGTACAGTGAGTGGCTGGACTCGAATAAACTAGTGATCAACGAAGAAAAAACCGTATACATCATGTTTAAGAATAAAACAAATAGCACCAACATCCATCCAAATCTGTTTATTAATGATAAGAAACTTACACAAGTAAACAAAACTAAATACTTGGGATTGATCATAGAAGAGACGTTGAAATGGAATGCACATGTGGACATGATCATAGACAAACTTTCGCCATTGGTGTCGAAGCTTCGTCACTTACAGCCATACCTTGACGACAGGACAAGTAAAAACATATATTATGCCTATTTCCATTCAGTACTCGGCTATTTATCGGTAATATGGTCAAACTCAGCCAAATTTAACCTAAAAAGATTACAGAGACTGCAGAATAAAATAATAAAAAGACTTCACCACCTTCCCTATGAATATCCAACCAAAGAATTGTATGAAAATTATCAATACATGAAGCTGGACAAATTGATCAAATTACAACAGTGCAAACTCATATATAAGCTTGAGAACAATCATATAAAGAGTCAAAATCTATTGACGAAAGTACAAAATGTGACAAACCGAGAAACAAGACAAAACAATTCATACTACCTACATAGAGCAAATACGGAAAGTCGAAGGAGGGGTCCCATATATGCCAGCTTAACAACTTTTAATAGTATGCCAGGTCATATCAAGAACTCATTAAAATGTACATTTAGTAATTTCAAAAACTTAGTTATAAGTCAACTATAGTAACAACATATTGTTGAATGATAGTTGTATTTTAATAAATAAATAAAAAATTTAAAATTTTGTGCTTCTCCAAAAAGTCAGTCAGTTTTTCTTTTATAATGGACTCTATTATTTTTGATATACTCGATGTGATTGATATCGGTCGATAGTTTGAACATTCCATCTTATCTCTGCCTTTGTATATAGGTGTAATGATTGCGGATTTAAGGGACGTCGGAAAGACTCCAACAGACATTATCAAGTTGAATCGAGGGGTCTTTCACTGTGGAATTTTAGTGTACAAAATTTCGGAATTGTGAGTGAATTGCACGGAATTACACGGAATTACATGGAATTGAAAGGTATTATTCGGGAATTGAATGGCATTGAGTGGAATTGAGCGGAATTTCATTGGAACTCGATGGAATTGAACGGAATTGTAATGGAAATGGATGGAATTGAACGGAAATGAACATGCGCAGAAGGATGATTTTAAAACTTACGCGTTACCTCACGATCGTTTAGACATAACCTATAATAGTATATTAAGTATAGAGAACGGTAAGGGCATTTTACCGATCGAAGACAATTGTCTGAGATCGGCCGTCCTTGACGTTCGAGATACTTAGGGCGTTTTTTGCACGATAGACACAATTTTTACTCAATGTACAAAATAATTATCTGACAAATTAATTTATTCGTGGCTTCATCAATGCTGTGTAGGAATATAATATAAGGCGTTGTCTTGGTGATGAAAACTTAGTAGATTGTCAAAGTGACAATAACCAATTGAATTAAATAGCGTTAAAAAATGGGCGTTAGAGAATCTTCCTAAGATAATGAAATTCAAACAGCCTGGGAAATCGGCCGTTCTTCAGTTATTTCTGAGAAATCTAAAATCCACTACGAGAGTACATACAATACTTTCAAGGAATGGATTCAGACTAAAGGCAGCCAAATCAATGAAAAAGTGTTACTGGCCTATTTTGTTCGAAGCATCGAAAAGCTGAGATCGCTTGGAAGTCTTTGGGCGGAATATTCAATGCTGAAGAGCAAAATATTTCTGAATGACGGAATTGACATATCCAAGTTTGCAACGCTTATTGCATTCCTCAAAAGAAAATCTATTGGTTACAAACCCAAAAAAATCTGCTGTTTTTACAAGAGAAGAAATTAATAAATTTTTGAAAGAAGCACCAGATGATATGTTTTTAATTATTAAGGTGTGCTTTTATTCATACAATAGTGCTTTATAAACTAATTATGTCCTTTCAGAGGGGAATGATATTAGGTATATCAGGGGCATGTGAGGAGAAGAGTTGTACAATATGAGCGTCAGGGACATAGAAGAGCGGGAATCATTTTTAATCGTGAAAATTCCCAACACAAAAATCAACATTCAGAGAACATTCACAGTCGTCGCATCGATCGAGATAATGATATCAATTACGTGGAAATATATAGAAAATATTTCCGTCTGCGTCCACAAAATGCGAAGAGCGGGCATTTATTTTTGAGATATCAAAACGAAAAATGCAGTAATCAAGTAATAGGCAAAGGGACAATTGGAAGTTGGCCGTCAAAAATTGCAACCTTTTTGAATTAAGAAAATTCAAATGCCTATACTGGCCACACTTTTAGACGCACTTTGGCCACCACATTAGCTAATAAGGGAGTAGATGTATTAGGACTAAAACGACACGGTGGATGGCGGTCTTCGACTGTGGCTGAAAGTTACGTTGAGGATTCGCTGGAAAATAAACTAGACTTTGCTGAAAAACTTTTGCATAGTACGGAACGTAGTGAGTTGCAACATGAAATGTTGAATTCAGCAGAGGTTTCTGTGAATTCGGCTACTCAATCCAGTGCTATTTCCATGAGCAATTGTAGAAATTGTACTTTAACTATCAATATTAAATGAACTGAATTCAAATTGTTTGTGTTATTTCATTATTTCAAAGAATATTCAATCATTACCTTTCTGTTTACCTTAGTAACCAGTAAAAATGATGTACAGATCTAGAAACGAACTCGGTAACTAACAAAATTCGTTCTATCGGGCAAAAAATAATATTTGTTTATGTGTGATCGACGGTGTTCAAGCAACTGTTTCAGGGTAAGTTTTTTATTAATTAATCTATGTTTTTGAGACAATAATTTTCACAAGGATATTACCCATGTTTTTTTTACTTTATCATGACTGTTGTGAGGATAACAAACGAGAGAATTTCAGAAAAAATTGAAGAAAGGAAAATTCTCGGCTAAAAGAAAGTGGTACGACGAATTTTCTGATGGTAGTCAATCCGAAGAGACAACGGAATTGAAAGATGATTCATCGAAAAATGTACCCGATCCTCGACCCGTTAGCACCGAATTGAATCAAATAATTATAGATACAAAAAAATATTATGTCATACAAATTCATACAAGGTTAACTTTTCAAAGCGGGATCTTACAAATTTTGTATGGCCTAGAAATGAGGACATTCAGAATGTGAAAGAATTTTTTTCATCTACGGCCCTATCAAAATTGAAGGAACGGATCCGTTCAAAATACCACGGTGTGTCCTCAATGATATTGAAAGATCTTTCACTAATTTTAAAAAATCGGTCTACTTTGTTAGAGATTTTATTACTTCAGCATATTGCTCCTCAGTTTACTTTGATGTTTCATTTTGAAAAAGAGTTCCTTTTCATTTCATTAATTTTATTTTCCTTATAACCTTTATAGCCTCGTTGATATCGTTGATAGGTATGTTTATTTTTTTTTTTCATAACATATATATATTTTTATATTTTACAATTATAGATATCAATGTGATGGAATAAGTTCCTAATTTAATAATTTATTTTGTTATTTTATGTTTGAATGTTGGTTTTTATACAAAGTGTTTTTTCTAATAAATTTAATTATTTTCACATTTGAATTTTCATTGTTTTCAAATATGCTTCCATTGAAGGCAGTATACAGCACTCCCATACTTGGCTTTCTACTCGAAACACTGAAGTTATTTCTGATGTTCAGTTGGGAAACCTCCTATAGTCAGACACATAAATATCTACTTACTTATATAAAATATAAGTATAATTGGTTATATTGAATTATACCGAGAAATATACCTCAAGTGAAGTTCAAATGAAACTTCTGAGGAAGAAGCTCAGGTACAAGAGTTGTAGTGCAATATTTTTTTACGAAACTGCGGAGAGAATTCTACCTTTTGATTTTGAGAATAGTTGTTTAAATAATTTAAGTGTGAAAAAAATGAAGGGGCAGTGAGGAGGAATGAGAAGACAATGAGAGAAAGGAAATGAGAGGCAATGAGGGGAATTAAAAAGAAATGAAGGGACAATTAGAAGTAATGAAGTCAATTTTTAGGGAAATAAGAGGAATTTTTTCTCGAAGGGGCAATTGAGCATTCAAATTTTGGTCAGTGAGGGACCCCTCGATTGAATGTATTCGTGAGGAATTGAATGGAATTGTGGTGAATTGAATGGAATTGAGGTGAATTGAATGGAATTGAGGTGAATTGAATGGAATTGAGGTGAACTTAATGGAATTGAGGTGAATTTAATGGAATTGAGGGGAATTTAATGGAATTGAGGTGAATTTAATGGAATTAAATGTAAAATTGGAATTTTAGTGTACAAAAAATGGCCAGTGAAAGACCCCTCGAGTTGAATGCATAGCAAAGAGGTTCGGTTATAGATTCTGATATTTCCTTGAGTATTTCCGATTGAATGCCGTCCATACCTGAAGCTTTTTTGGATTTCAGTTTGAGAATATGCGTTTTATCCTTTCAGCCAAATTTACTCCAACGCTTGAAAAGAAATCATTGAATTCATCCACAATTTGTTGTTTATCAAATGTAATTGAACCATTTTTATCTTTAATTTTTTCAATGCTTCTTTTCTTTTGGCCGCCTGGACAGAGCACCCTCAGAGTGTTCCACAAGTGTTTGGAGTCCTTCTCATTTCCCAATACCTTTCTAGTGAAGTATTCACTTTTTGTTTTCTTTATCAAGTTGTTGAGGACGTTTCTGAACCTTCGATACTCCTGTTGAAGGGTCCTGTTACCTTTATCTTTTTTCCACCTCCTGTACAAATTGTCTCTGGTGTTCATCGAGTTCAGGATACCCTGTGTAATCCAGCTTTTTTTCCTTTTTTTATTTTTTATTATTTTCTCGCAGGATTCAACGTTCTCTTGAATTATTCTTATAATTTCGTCTATACAAGCATCTGGGTGGTTTTGCTCATACACACTTTTCCAATTTAGAGTTTAAAAGTGTTGTTTCAGGTTGAAGAAATCAATAACTCTCCTCGTATACCCTTCACGTTGTTTGACTTCTGTTCCCATATCGAACTGAAAAATCAAGGAATAGTGATCAGTGACATGACTTTTAAAAACAATTTCTGTCGATTCCTCATGAATGTTTTTCGTGAAAATATGGTCGATACAGGACGCTGAGTCGCCCTGCACTCGTGTACTCGTGTTAATGCATGATACAAAAGATTCCTCACTCAAGATATTTGAATATTCCTGGCTTACGTCGTTTTCTGCCAGTATATTTATATTGATGTCCCCAACTATGATATGTCTGAAGTTCTCGCCTTTCTCTAACTGATTTTTAATATATTGTTCCAGGTCGCTGTTGAATTCTTTTGGACAGGAGGATGGAGATCTATAAATTGATGTTACTGTCACAAACTTGTGGCTTCCCAAGGATATCGTTACTTTGATGGCTCTCATTTGGGCTATATGGTGTATTTCTGAATGAAAGCTGTATTTATTTTTCAAGAGTTTGAGAACTCCATCATTCTGATTATAGTCACCTTCATTGTAAATAGTATCATATCCCTTCATTGAAAACAAACTAGTATCATAAATTTTCCACGTTTCAGTAAGTATTATTATATCTATATCTAAGTCCATTTGTACCAACAATGCTTGAAAAAAATCAAAATTTCTTGAAATGCTTCTAATGTTATTATGAAGGAGTGTAAACTCTGTATCGCCTTGTCTCAACCCTGCAATCCTCAACAACATCACACCGAAGCGCATCCACCAAATTTTCCCTGAATTCACTGATGAATGGATTCATTTTTCACCTTTCCTCGTCTGTATGCTGTCCTACTCAACACCACTCTACTACAATTATAGCAATATTGTAAAATAAAAGGGGGCGATACAATCTAAATAAAAGATATACCCGAATTAACCCAAATATCCAAAGAAAAAACAAAAAAGCAAACAGCTGATTTATGTTTCAACTATGTGTTATTCACCATCTCCCGTTCTTGTTGTGGTTCCATAGGTATTAAATCTATATCTTCTGCAGAGTGGATCATTCTGATTTCATCATTCAATTTAACGAATATTTTTCCTCTAATAGACCAAGCTTTTCCCCTTCCAACTTTTTCCTCGGCATTTTTCAGAAGTTCATAATTGTGACTGGTCAGATCTTCTGTTATAATGACACCTGTTTCTTTCAATAACTTCTTCTTATAAAATACTTCATTTCTTGCCTGAATTGTATCGAATTCTAGTAGAATCGGTCGAGGTCTTGCATTTCCAATTTTTTTATTCCCCAGTCTGAAGCAGTTGTTTACATTAAATTCATCTATTTCAATTTTCTCTGTCAGCAATTTCTTCACCTTCTCATTCAGGTTTTCTTTGGGTTCCTCGCTTATTCCATATATTCTCAGGTTTTTAATTTTATTGTTCTGCTCCGAGTTGTTAAGCCTCCTTTTCAATTTCGAGTTTTCTTCATCCTGAATTATAAGTTTATTTCCGAGTTCATTAACCCTTTCTTCCAACTTATTCATATGTTCTAACATTTTTGTTTTGATTACTTCAGTAACCTTATCAATCAAGATCGATATAAAATTTACGTCGGTAAAACAATTCGATAAATATTGTTTGATTTCATCCTTCTGTATTTTAGATAATGGCATCTTGTCACAGTTATCCAAAAAATTATTTACTCAGGATATAAAATTGATGTTAATCTAAACTGCTGATTGTTATTATATTTTCAAAGAACGGGATTTGTACGTCTATTCCGCACGACACATGAACGTCTATGCCTGCAATCTGCCAAGCTTATGCCCTGGGAGATATGGAATATGTTTGGAATATTTCAATATGCCAGCGGTATATTCACCGAATATGCATGGAATATTTCTGTGCCGTCTGGGATATTGGACTTAGTAAAAAATCTATAAATTCATAACTTGTCCTATACATTGTAAGTGTCTTAAGGGATCAATAAAAATATTATTATATTATTATTATTAACCTTTAAACTGTCCTCTTTCACGAAGATTCTTTCTGTTGCCGTGTAGGTTTCTTGCAGAAGAATCACTTCGATACCATGTTCATCAGCTAATTTGGAGACGTAATCACACTTGTCTTTCGAAATCCCTCTCTGGTCGTGAGGGTTTTTCAAACCAGGTACGGCTATCCAGGTGATGATCTTTCGGCACTTCAGATGTTTTAAGATCGTTATGGGACCCTAATGAAGAGAAATCATCCCCCAAAATGACAATGATAACCCGATGATTTCATGATGATGTGGGAGAAGTCAGATTTTCGTTCGAAGTTCAGATTGTGTTCACCTACCTTATTGTCCTTCTGCCAAGAACAGAATCCACGTTTGTTGAAAACCTTACATAGAAGTAAAGCGTCTTGGCCAGGATTCACTTCGGTGTAAGAAGGTTGTTGTTCGAATCTTTGCACTGCTGCTAAACCTGAAAAGTATTTCAGTTAAATTCAATTCATATCAATTCAAAACGACTTTATTTTACAATATCCTTTTTGTATGTGAATAACCTGAAAATTTATTTCACACAAACACTGTTTGCATTGAATATTTTTTGATCGAAGGTTATACTTCTGGCAGAAATCAAGCAGGAAGAGATTCCATGAAGTGAATAATAAGTCGGAGGACCTTATCGGATCATCAATTTTGCAATATTTTATCATCATCAACGAATGTCCGAAGAAAATTAATACGATGTCATGACTGCTTTTTTCTTGGATTCCAATATGTAGCTAATAAATAGAAATTATCCTGGCGATATTTTCTACACGTGACTAATGTGAAAAGGTGTTTTCTATCTAAGAGTCGTCTTAGGTCTAGTTGAGGCCAAGGCGTTTTGACTAGCATTATTTTTATGAATATAGAAAGAAACTTGTATTCTGACTTGAACAAATAATAATATCTTATTCTTTCAAGACGGGATAAAAAATAAAACTAAAATTAGCTGCTGATATAAGGGTGAAAACATTTTGAAATTTGTCAAACCACGTTATTAACATTCGATACTGCTTTGAATCACGTAAGCTGCCGTGAGAGAACCTATAGTTCTCGGTGATTATTATTATTACCTCGAATGGATTCAAATCAGCTTCTAGCAGAGGGCCATCAGTCGAGCCAGACCAGGCCTGATTTTTTCACTATACTGTTGAATCACGGAATTGGAATCAAAAATAATTCACACCTTTTTGAGATATAATTTCAACAGATTGCTACAAAAAACAACATTTTACAGGAGAATACTCAAATTCATGTAAAAACTCCATATAGTACAGAAAATTAACATCATTAATAATTTAAAATATGGAGCCCGCAAACTTCCTAACATTGAATTTCACAAGCAAAAAATATCATTTAAATTAATTCAAGTCTAGAAAAGATAACTATGATCAAGAAAATTCCGAACGAAAGAAAACTTCAGCACCACAGACTACAAGAAGAAAAAGAACACCAAAAATATTTCCGAGTATCCTACCTTGAAAATGTAGAAGAGCCAATCAAAGACATATTCACCAAATTGAACATGAAGTTGGCATTCAAACCTGATAGTACTGTGAGAAATCTTTGTACAAAAACTGAGAGTGCCATTCCCAGAGAATTACTCAGTTACCTCATAAATACAATTTTTTTATAATGACTGTCCAGATATATTTATTTGACAAACTAGTCAGTACCTCTAGGACCGAATTTCTTAACAAAACAGACCCAATCTTTTAAAAATGAACAATATCATGGTATTTGGGGAGCATTTGAGAAATCTTCTTCATTCCTTTAATTTCGATCAAGGCTCAGCAGGAATATTAGGTATTTTTAAGAAAAAAGAAGATCTCTAATCCTATAAGATGAAGACGATATTGATTTCGATGATTATTTCGAATTTATTATGCTTCGAAAATATCAGGTAGACATACATATTCAAAAACCGGTTATTGAATGTGGAGATAACTATATAACAGAACGAAAATTCCATTAATGAACGAAACGACATGGAAAATTCAAATACCCACCCCGTATTTTAATTTAATAGGAAAAATTTTAAATATATAGAAGTTTGTTCTCCCACCCCGAGTTCAACCCTAATTATGTGAATTGCCATCATGATCCACACATACTCTGAAAATATCACAAATTGGAAATGTAACAAAAACTCTCCCAATTATCCGAACCTGTTTCCTCACTTATGTATTTGTGTGTTTTTCTATTTTTTAAAAATAAGCTTTTGATCGTTTAATGTTGTAATTTCGAACATCTGAATTTATTATAGTTCATGTTGTTTCATTTCATAGCCCTGATGAAAAATTTAAGATCAAATTGAAATTAGTTTGTCTTTTTTCCAAAAAGTCTATCATGTGAATAAATTGTTGAACTAGAAATCTGTTAGAAATCACCGAATTATTAGAATAGTTGCTGCAGTAACATGAAAATAATAATCAGATGTATACGGTGATACCAAACAACCGCCTGTTTTTTCACCAATCTAGAATTTTTTTCCAGATCCTTTTGAATTTCGTTCAGAGATATTACTGGTTACAACTCAGATGTCATTTTTCAATAGAGACTACATACCAGTGTGTTATCCTCGAGAACTTCGAATATACTCCGTGTTTTCGAAACACAAAATTTGCTTCAGATACAAATTAAATGCATAAATTTCATACAATGAAAGGCTTGATGGTATATTTGACACAGCATATGTTATTTGGGATATGAAAAGTCGAAATTCTAATTTAAAGGCAACAACAAATCCTGTCACATTCCACCCATACTGTCAGTTTCCTGCCGACAGTCGCAGAAATCTCAAGCCTGATGAAAGGAACGGAAACATACTCAGGCAATTCTAAAAACGCTGACATAACTTTCCGGGTCTACCTACGCCAACATCCCGACGTGAGCGTCGTTTCGGATACATTGGAGGGTTCAACCATGCTTGATACACCACACCTCGATATCGTTAACGGTCCGTTTATTCCAGGAGTAGGTGTTCGGAAAAATGCAATTTAGTTTACGCTTATTTCATCCACAAAGAAAACCCGCTGAATAGGATTCGATGTATTTTTCATGACAGAGATACGGGTGGTTGGTTTGCCGAAACATGTTCGGGAAGCGATGATATCTGAAGGTAATTGACAATGTTTAGGAACTACCTACTGATAAGTGTAATGAAAAGAAGTAAAAATTTCAGATAGCGTGAAAAACTACATAGAATTATGTCTTAGTTTTTGGCAAATTCGTCAATTTATTTTTGGGAAAGAGACTCTAGTGAGGTCTGAAGACTAGTTTTCCGATTTTTGTGCAAGTCTACTCGAAACTCAACAATCTACACGAATTTGACCGGTTGAAATATTATCGAGAAGGTCTCGAAATTTTATATTTCTGACTTAATGAGACGTTGTTCTGTAATTTTTTCATGTTCATCACACCACCGGTTTCCCTAGAAATAATAATAATGAATTTGTTGATCCTTTCAGAAATTTTTCAGTCATACAGCATGGGAGAAGTCAAGCGAAGAAAAACAGAGAAAAAATGTTCCAAATTAAATTTAAATACCATTATCACGCAAATACTCATTAATAGTATAATATGTAGGTCGTAGCTAACTTTAACTCTTTCACCGCACATCTGAAACGCAGATGGTCCGATGTTATGTTTCTGAGTTTAAATTGGTGTTTTGGTACCCCAATAGTGGGAAACTAAGCGAATCCAACAAAATTTTTATCGGGAAAACTTTAAGGTGTCTGAAAATCTCGAAATTTTCGGACTTTTCTCAGTATTTCGCTTATATCTCATAAAGAAAGCCTCGCACAAAACAAATTATTCTTTCCTAAATTGGAACGCAGATTCCGTACGGCCGGGTGACGACAACTGGCTGCCACCACCACAGCCATCTGCTCAGCTAACCTAAAAGAAGATATAACAATAGCGAAAAGATAGAAAGAAAACGGTTCTCAGAGAGGTTCGTCAAGTTGGTGACTCACTAGTAGAATTTTGATATCAAAATATTTTGGGAATTTTGTATCCATTTTGTGCCAATTTGTGCCGTATGTTACGAATTTTGTGCCCATTCAGTTTTCGAGATATTTCGAATTTTCACTGTGATGTCAACAACTCGACACTGTGACTCATATACAGGGTGTCCCACCGGGAGTGCCCATTAGAAGTTTATGGAGAAATAATATTTCGATCATTTCCAAATTTTGTGTGAAGATATAAGCCAAGAAGACCTTCATCTATGATATATTTTTGAGTTTCAATGACTTCCGCTTTCACCGGAAGTGGTATCAACTTTCTTATTTCAAATGAAACACCCTGTATATTATGACATTTTCGGATAGATCTTCGAATGCCACATTAATTTTATGTATCACTCCCTATAGCCATCTAGAGCCGTTTTCGAGTTATTCACTGTTTTGTGAAAAGAAATACAAATTGAGCCTTGTAGAACACTGAAAATTCAATGAAAGCGCAACGCACAATCTCAGATCTTTTTTTTGAAATGGGTTACTGACAAGATATTCAACATAACTCTGTAGAGAAAATAACGTTTTGATATACTGAGAAGTAAAATCAGAGTGTCAAAGTTGTAATTCAAAACAAGCCAAAAACTCGATTTTTTCAAATGGAAACCATACTTTTTCCACTCACATATCAATTTGTGAGATAAAAATAGGTAGAGTTTATTCAGGGTTCCCTATATCCAAAATGAACCATTTTCGAGATATTCAGGAAAAACTGTTAGAGTGTCAAAGTTTGAATTCCAAAAAAGGCAGAAATTAGATTTTTCCAAATGGAAGGCGTATTTTTTTCATTCCCATTTCAATTTGTGAGGAAGAAATGAGTAGAGTCTCTTAAGGGTTCCCTATATCTAAAATGTACCATTTTCGAGATATTCAGAAATAACTGTTAGCAACGAGCACATTATAATAGGTGAGGTATCAATTATGATCAATGTTCACCCTTTCATAAGAATCTCTATGACTTTATTCAAAATAATCCTGGTTTGTTCCAACTGAAGAATTTATCGTGCAATGTATTGGCAGAATTCTGTTCCAGAATAAATAAGGAAATCCACCAACCAAGAAATAATAAGAAGGTGCAAAAAATGTTCGGAAGTAGGTGGACGAAATTTTCAAAATGTGTAATGATTCAATATTCTATCGTGATATAGCTGAATAAAAGTTTGGGAATTTTCATGGCTTGTTTTATGAGTTTTGCTTTACAATTTAAGCTTTCGATATGTATGACATATTTTTCGAAGAATAACTCGTTATTTTCATTATGAGCAGTAAAAAAACTAGTGGTCGTTTTCTTTGAACAATGAAATAAGTTTTGAGGAATATCAACCACAGAAGCATGAAAAAATATTCTGAATAAAGTCAAACATTTTCATGAAAGGGCGAACATAGATCATATTATAATAATATTAAGCTCGCAGCCGTTATTTCTGAATATCTCAAAAATGGTACATTTTAGATATAGGGAACCCTGAATAGACTCCACTTATTTTGACCCCACAAATTCATATGTGAGTGAAAAAAATACGGTTTCCATTTGAAAAAACTGAGTTTTTGACTTTTTTTGAATTCCAACTTTGACACTCTCATTTTACCTCCCAGTATATCGAAACGTTATATTCTCTACAGAGTGACGTCGAATATCTTTTCGGTAACCCATTTCAAAAAACAGATCTGAGATTGTGCGTTGCGCTTTCATTGAATTTTCAGTGTTGTACAAGGCTCAATTTGTATTTCTTTTCACTAAACAGTGAATAACTCGAAAACGACTTTAGATGGCTATAGGAAGTGATACATAAAATGAATGTGGCATTCGAAGATCTATCCGAAGAAGTCATAATATACAGGGTGTTCCATTTGAAATAAGAAAGTTGGTACCATTTCCGGTGAAAGCGAAAGTCATTGATGTTTGAAAATATATCATAAATGAAGGTCTACTTGGCTTATATATCCACGCGAAATTTGAAATCGATCGAATAATTATTTCTCATAAACTTCTAACGGGCACTCCCGGTGGGACACCCTGTATAGGCCAAGCAAATTAGCTCCAAAAAATGGTGTGCTTGGAAATAATTAGTGGAGTTCTGGAAACTCTTTTAATCATTCATTTAGTCCTCTAATATGATGAGTTCCTAGTGGAGCGTATGCCGTGGCATTCGAAAAACCTCGAAATTTTGGGACTATTTTTGTTGGAATATTTTATTTGATGATTGTCTTTGTGTCACCGTCTGTGACACATCTATGTAATCATTAGATCAGTCTATGTTCCGATCTTCAAGCGTCAATGTAGTTATTTATGTCATTGCACTGCAATTATTTAAATGTATTGTATTCAATAAACTCTCGTTAATTCATTTAATTCATCAGGTTATGGGCCACACCTATCGCCTCCGTAGTGTACGCGAGTATTCATGTGAAAATCCGTGATCACGAAGTCAACCAAACCCGTCCGCCATGTCATTTCAGAATCTGCCGGTGGAACGATTGAAAGGCCGGGAAAATTTTGACTCATGGCAGTTTGGTATGAAGGCTTTTTTGGAAGATCTCGAGTTGTGGGATTGTGTACTGGGAACCGAAAAGGACCCCCAAGAAGGACGTAAAGTGCAAGTCGAAAATCACATTGTCGGAAGAATCGCTCAACTACGTCCACATCCAGTCCGCTCAAACAGCTAAGGAAGCATGGAACAACCTCAGGGCAGCGTTTGAAGATTCCGGATTGACGCGACGTGTAGGCCTTCTCCGAGTTTTAATTTCGACTACCCTTGAAAAAAGTGGTTCAGACGAAAATTACGTGAACACCATCTTCACAACGGAGCACAAATTGAACGGAATCGGTCTCGTTGTGAGTGATGAATGGATTGGAACTATTCTCCTCGCTGGTTTACTGGTCAAATATGAACCTATGATTATGGGAATAGAGAGCTCTGGCATCAAAGTTACCCCGGACACCATCAAAACAAAGCTACTGCAGGACATTTCGATCGCCGGATCGTCAAACTCGGTCGAAAACTTAGCGATGTTTGGAACATGTTCCGGTAACAGTTCATCTCGACGTTCCAAGAACGGAAACAAGAACTTAGAAAAAGTGAGTTGTTACGAGTATAACGGCTACGGTCATATTTCGAAAAACTGTCCGAAAAAAAAAGAACCGTGATCAAGGTAACACTAACAAGACGTCGAATCAGAGTGCAAACAAAAACAAACAATTGCTTTTCACCGGGTATTCCGAAGTAAATACCAATGAATGGTTAATTGACTCTGGCGCATCTGAACATTTGACGAATTGTGAAGTGATGAACAATATTCAGAAATCGTCGCCGATTATCATTTCTACTGCTAACAATGGCAAGATGAATACGACGACTTTGGGCTCCGTTGACCTTTCGATTGCAGTGGATGGTCGAAAGTCTGATATTGAAGTTCAAAACGTTTATTACGTTCCAGATTTGAAAGTAAATTTACTGTCTGTCAGTCAAATCGTCCGTAAAGGCAATACAGTGGTATTTACCAATTATGGTGCAAAAATCATCGATAAGAATGGGACTCTTATTGCTACAGCCAGTCATATAAACAATCTGTTCAGGCTTGATGTATCTCGAAAAATGGCTCCGTATTTTCAACTCAATGTAATCAAAATTTATGGCACAGTAGAATGGCACTCTTGAATTTCAACAGTCTATCCGAATTGAAAAATGGGCTCGTTCATGGGATTGAATTTTCGCCATCTAGACAACCCAATGTCTGTGAAGTGTGTGTTATAGGAAAAAGCCACCGTTCAACATTTGAGTTATGTACATCTATCTCTAACAATATTTTGGAATTAGTACATTCCGATTTGATTGGTCCAGTGGAAGTGGATTCAATGGCTGGATCCCGCTATATTCTCACTGTTTTGGACGATTTTAGCCGAAAATATTTTGTGTATTTTCTAAAATCAAAAAGTGATGTAGCAGAAACCTTCGAGTTCTTCAAACAATTTGCTGAAACGCAAACCGGAATGAAACTCAAAGTCATCCGTTCTGATAACGGAAATAATTTTAGTCTGATATAATAATATTTTGCTATGATAATGTGTAAGTTGAGCAATTGGTAGGAATTCGGTTGAGGTGCCGAAAACCAAGTTTCAAATATTCATCGTTTCAAATCTTCTTCATTCTCAATTATAGATACCTGGTCAATTACAAAATTTCAATTCAAATAATATTTACGTTATTATATAAATCCATTATATGTTCATCTAACTCATTGGCACATCCACATCATCACATATCAGTTCAAAAAACTAATATTCTACTATTTAATTCATATCGATAAGAATAAGAATATTCAATAAACTTGGTATATGCACCTCAACCGTATTCCTGCGAATTCATCTACTCACAGTGAAAACTCGAAATATTTCGAAAACTGAATAGGCACAAAATTTACAACATACGGTAGAAATTGGTACAAAATGAGCACAATTCATAGAAAAAAGAAAATTTCAAAAATTATATCTGTGAGCCACGGCGTCAAGTTGTTGACTCGCAGTGAAAACTCGAAATATCTGGAAAACTGAATGGGCACAAAATTCGTAACATACGGCACAAATTGGCACAAAATATTTACAATTTATCGAAAAATTCATAACAAACGGCACAAATTGGCACAAAATAGGCACAATTTTTTGAAAAAAGAAAATTCCCGAAATTCCATATATGTGAGTCACCAACTTGACGCTCGACACTAAGTGAAAACTCGAAATATTTCGAAAACTGAATGGGTACAAAAGTCATAATATACGGCACAGATTGGCACAAAATGAGCACAATTTATAGGAAAAAGAAAATTTCAAAAATTCCATATATGAGTCACAGCGTCAAGTTGGTGACTCGTAGTGAAAGCTCGAAATATCTCGAAAACTGAATCAGCACAAAGTTCGTAACATACGGTACAAATTGTCACAAAATGGGCACAATTTATCGAAAAAAGAAAATTTCCAAAATTTCATATGTGAGTCACCAACTTGACACAGTGAAAACTCGAAATATGTTGAAAACTGAATGGGCACAAAATTCATAATATACGGCTCAAATTGGCACAAAATGAGAACAGTTCATCGAAAAAAGAAAATTTTCAAAATTCCATATATGCGTCACAGCGTCAAGTTGGTGACTCGTAGTGAAAACTCGAAATATCTCGAAAACTGAATCAGCACAAAGTTCGTAACATACAGCACGAATTGTCACAAAATGGGCACAATTTATCGAAAAAAGAAAAGTTCCAAATTCAACATATGAGTCACAGCGTCAAGTTGGTGACTCATATTGAAATTTCGAAATATCTCGAAAACTGAATGGGCACAAAATTCATAACATACGGCACAAATTGGCACTAAATGAGCACAAAATTCCCAAAATATTTTCATATTGAAATTCCACAAGTGAGTCACCAACTTGACGCACCTTTCTCAGAGGCATCGCAAACAGCCCACACACACAAAAAAAAAATCATGACCACTGCGATGTATCCAAAATCAACCCATACAGCGCCAAAAACATGCCTTCTAAATCAACCTGGTGACAAATGCAGCAACCCAAAAAACTCATTCATCAGACTTGCGATGTTGTAAAAAAAAATGATTTCTCGAACAGCTTAGTAGAGTGACGAGGAGTAGTGATGGTATTCTTGTGCCCTAAATTAATATTATGAACGTCCGTTCTGAAAGTTATTCTGTTGTATAGATATGGTGGTGATTTTTCCTGCAAAACTGAATGGAAAAGACTAAGTGAATGAACATACCCTCTCTGCTCCATCCTGTGACCTTCAATTTATGACTGATGGGCTCATATTTTCTTATCCCATAAATCAGCCGCATGCAGGAGTTTTGTACTTTCTGGACTCTACCAGCATTCAGAACGGTTAGACAAGGATCATAAACGATGTCACAAAAATGAAAATGGGAAAGTACAAAAGTATCACAAAGCATAGTCTTGAGTGGTATCGGAAGGATATGACAATTCCGGTAAATTGCTTTTAGATTCATATATGCTTTCCGAATACAACGACTCACATGTGCAGAGAACCGCAGGTCTTGCTCGACAATCAACCCACGATTCCTCACCACAGGCTCAAACCTGACCGGGGAACCGGACAAACATATCTGAGTCGCGAACTGAGTCTGAAATTTCGTTCTCCGCGTTTCATTACCAAAAACGACTCCCACAGTCTTGGCACTGTTGATCTTCAAGAAGCGTTTCTCCGAAAAATCAAGCACCTGGTGCAAATCAAAATTAATAGCCGCTATCGCCTCACTGCTCTCATCCGGTTCAAAGGACATGTAGAACTGAACATCGTCTGCAAAACCATGGTTACGTGACGAGGTGAAAATCTGAAATATACGTAACATGTAAATTAAAAATAATTTTGAGCCTAAAACGGACCCCTGCACCACACCTTTCAATAATTCAAGGAACGGTGACATTTCACCTCCCAAAAAACCGCCTGTAAACTTTCAGAGAGGTAGCTTTGGAGCAACAGCACAGCTCCCATCGAAAACCCAATGTATTCCAACATTGAAAGCAACATCTTATGATTTAAGGTGTCGAATGCCTTCGAGTAGTCCAACAGCACAAGAACGGTAATGAAACCCTTGTCGGTCGCATTGATTATATCATCGGTTATACTAAGGAGTGCTGTATTGCAGCTGTGGCCTCTCCTAAAACTTCACTGGACACTGGGAATGATCTCATTTGCATCAAGGTATTCCTGCATTTGATTATCAAGAATTTTCTCAAAGATCTTGGATAAAGTTGGAAGAATACTAATTGGTCTCACATCATCAACATTGGTGGGGTTAGGGATTTTTGATAATGGAATTACTTTAGCCTTTTGCCACAATGTGAGATAAACCGAGTTTTCAATGCAAAAGTTGAAAATGTGCGTGATGTAAGGAAGCAAAAAAAGGACACATGAATTTATTGTGACGATATTAATACCGTCCATACCTGTGGCCTCAGATTTAATTGTATTTATAGTATCAAGAACAACTAACTCATCAAAACATGCGAATTTGAAGTCAGCAAATTCATTCCACTTATTGTTTTCATTAAAGTTAATCTGATTCACGTCTGGTTGAAGATCTGGAACCGCGTCGATGAGAGAAGCAGCATCACCCAAACCACCCAGAAGATCAGCACTCCACCTACTTTTACTGCCCACATCAAGAAGTCTCTGAGCAGACCAAAGCTCCCGAGAATTCCCACCACAATGCAATCGTCTGAAAAATGATTTTTTCCCTCGTCTAATTGTAGCTGTTACCAGATTTCTATGTGTCCTGTAGTGATTCAGTGCAATACAGCCAGGGTGTTTTCTAAACCCACGCAGGGCCGTATCCCTGTCAAGTTGAATGGCTCTAATAGTATCAGTGAGCCACGGAGCCCAATTCTTAGTGAAACGGTGCATGACAAAAGGAGCATGACGATCCAACAAAATATTAACACTGTCCGTCAGGAATTGAACTTTTTCATCAACATAATTATAGTACAAGGAATCCCACGGTATGCCCCCAAGTTCATCCCTAAAACTTTGGTAATTGAAAGACCTGAAATTTCTTACCGTTTTGAAAACAATCTCCTTTGCACTCTTGACCTTCGTTATGTTCGCTAAAAGTAACTCGTGGTCGCTGAGACCCTCATGAACGACTTCAACCGTTGTAACAATATCTCTTTTGTTAGTTAAAAAGAAATCTATTAATGTTGAAGAGCTCTGCGTGATTCTGGTCGGCTGATCGACCAGCTGATGGAACCCAAACCATCCAAAAGCCTCAATACGTACCTAGCATCAGCCCCGTGTACTCTATGAAGGTTAATACTGAAATCTCCCATGCAAAAAATTTCATCAAATTCCAAAATCAATCCCGACAGAACATTCTCAAAATGATCGCAAAAATCCACGTAACTCAAATCAGGAGGCCTATAAACAATCCCAATCACGCACCGTCACCCTCGAATGTTCAATCTGTCCAAAGTTGTTCTATAACATTCCCGGAGAGTAAAATATCATAAGAAATACCTTTTTTGATGTAAATTCCTTCACCACCATCATCTCTGTCAACTCTATCACTCCTCACAAAGTTGAACACAGCAAAATTTCTAGCTCCTCCGAGAATGGAGGTTTGGGCGTTGGCCCAGCAACCCAACACCAAATAAGTTGACAAAGTTTCTGAATTTCTCATTCAACAAGCCTTCGAATAGCAGTGGTTGTATACAACGATGATCGAGTAAATGGACTAAGTATGAGAATAATTACTTGAAATGTACAATGAATATTAAGCACCAGGGGATCATTATTAGCTTGGTATCGTATCCCTCAAAAAGAAATAGACAATCTTCTTGCAACAATTCCAAGACGTGTTGGAACCGCGCTAGACACATTATTAACAAATTTTAAAAAAATTGGAAACCCTTCAGTTCTTTTTTTCAATTTTAATCATTTACACCTTGCCATACTATCTATGTTTTATCAAAAAACATATTACAATTTAAATAGCTCCTCCGGGTGTTGCAGTTTCTCTGTCAGTTACGATATATGTGCATTTAGTCTGAAAATTCTGGATGAAAATGAAATTATTTGCTATGAAACCGTTTCAATCGAGGATACAAGATATAGCTTACTCGTGTATGAAATTTCATTGACTTCGAAACGTTGAGGGCTTCAACCGGTCGAACTTTTTTCGACTGGTCGTTGTTGGTCAACAAAATTTCAAAATTGATTTGTTGCTTTCAAATAAGTGCAAGAATTTGCATAGGAGTATTTAATTATTTTCTCTAATTCTGTGTTACATCCGTTCATTCTGCCACATCTTGTAGAACAAAATCATGTTAGAATTTTTCATTCTAGCACTGTTTTCATTAATTACATGCTGGCCGTCTGGCATGGATTTATTTATTATCTGTCAAAGTCATGGGCGAGAAAACAGTATACATCCTGTATATCGAACTTTTGAAAATCTGTTTCAATATTTGAGAAGACCACACAAAAATTAACTGAAGCGTGTGTTTCAAATTTTTACGCAGACAGTTTCAATGCACACATTTTCAACGTAAAAGTAAAAATTTTAAGAACTTGGATTGCTAAAAGTGATTTGAAATGACCTTTCATAAAGAAATATCAAAACTATTGAATTCATGAATATTTTAACATTACTCAGTATTTACTCATTACATTGTTTTTTTCATAGCTGCAGACCTTTCCAGTTCGTATTTCTGAGTTTCAAAATAAGAAAGTTAACTAAACAAACATGAATACAAAATTAAACAAAAAATAACATTAACTGCTTCTTTTCGGTTCAAACATGTCCTTGCACGTTTAAAAAAAATCCGCATTACATTACATTCCAATTGCTCTCTATATTCTGGCTAGCTTTTTTTATTTTTATAATAAACTGAAAACTCCAGACATAATAATCTACGGGATTAAAATCAGGGCACCTTGAAGGCCAGTAAATTTCAGTACCTATATTCCTAATTCGAAAATTTATTAGGCATTTTTCTGAATCAAGACAACGCTAAATTTCGAATAAGATTTTAATTATTTCAAATAACAATGGTCTCTTTTCAAAGTGATGGGGTGCCAACCTTATTGAATATGAATCGTTATAATTATTCGCAGTGTTGAAAACAGCTCCGGTAGGGGGCACAATAGACTTTTAAACCAAAATGGACTCTAACCTCTTAATAACTAACCTATACATTTATAGAATCGCAATGAGGTTTCGACTACTCCACTGTTCTACTAGACTCGGAGCTCATTCGAATTTAACATTGAGATTCCTATGTTTCCATTATTTTATTCCAGATCTGTATATGAATTATATAATTACATAATATGGCCCCATACTAATTAGATACATTGTTTATCTGTTTACCATTGATTCCATATATTACTATATTGTATTTTGCAGACTAAGCAACGAACACCTGCAGTCAATACGCAGGAAGAATAAGATAAGAGAATGTTATAAATATCTGTTGATGACAATTTCTAGTCAGTTAATTAATCGATCTAGTAGCTCTACCAAGTATTAACGTTGTATTGTATTGAATAAAGTAAAGTAGTTTTTTTTTAAAAACGAAGTCTTCCTCCCGAAAAACATAATTGGCGACGAGGTCTGGGATTGTGCCGGTTTTGTGGAAATCTGTGAGTTCCTGAAGAAGAAGAGGTCCATCCAGTCTACAACACCGTCGGTTTCAACCGTTGAGCACAAGAAGAACTAGGTGAAGAAGACAGGAGCCCGATCACCTGAGTAGCGCCCCGTGACGGTTTCATTTCAACAAGACAACGTGGTGAGCAATCCTTTAATTACTCCCAGTTTACCTAATCTGGCCCAAAATTGGTCAACCTTTTTCCCAAGTTTTGAGCGTAAAACTTGTATAAAGTTTTTTCTAGGTTTCTTCCAAAAAACCGATTCATAAAGTTTTCTCTAGGTTTATTATTTCAAAAACCGATTACAATAGTTTTTCCTAGGTTTCTTAAGAAAAAACCGACTACGTAATTGAAATAATTGATATAATTACATAATAATTGATATAACTGATATAACTGATTGAATACGTGAAATATTAAAATAATTCAATATTACGTCGATTAAACAATTTAGAGGTCGTAAGAATAAAACAAAGAAAATGGCAGTAGATTTGTCGCTAGCTGAAAAGTTTGGTATGCTGTTACCCAAATTTTCTGGTGTTGAGAACGAGTTGCATTCGTTCATAAAAAGTGTTGATGATTATTTAGCGATGTTCGTAAACGAAAATATTATGGTGAAAAATTATTGCTTCGCAGTGGTCAAATCAAAACTCATAGATAGAGCCTTAGCAGAAGTGGCAACGTCTGACATTCCGAATAATTGGGATGTTCTCAAAAATTTCTTGTACACTAAATTTGGTGATCAAATTAACCTTGATGTTTTGATACACCAATTGCAATTCTTGAACAAAAAGCCCAATGAGGATATAATATTATTTATAGACCGAATAATTTCTTTGAAAATAAGAATAAATTATAGGATAGATGCAGATAGAATGCCAGATCCAGAAAAAGCAATTTATAAGAATAATATTTTGAAAATTTGTAAAACTGTTCTAATATCAAACGCACCCATGGAGCTGAGAACATATTTAATAACAAATAATGAATTTTCTTTTGATGACACAGTAAACGCAACGAAAGACTATATGTGCAATCTAGCCCAATACGAATTACTCGATAGGAGTAGAAAGAATAAAAATTTCCCTCAGAATCATTCGAAAAATGTTCCAAGAAACTTTAATTATACTTCCCAAAATAGATCAAATCACTTATTTAATAATTACGGCGAAGTACCTAGATTTCCTTCGCAGCCAATTCAATTTACCCAAAGAAATACTAATTACCAATATCCAATTCATAATAATAATTTTAAACCGAATCATTCAAGTAATGTTTTTAAACCAAATCCCAATCAAAGAATTACTACCCCTCCAGAGAGAATGTCAATTCAGACTAGGAATTATCCCCAGAAACGTTCAAATTACTCAACGCAATATAATCCAAATCCTCAACGTAACTTTTATAATAATAATTACCAGAACAGAAATCAACATAATAATCCTAATTTTTACTTTGAAGAATTAACCCATTTAGATACGAGGAAACAGAGAAATGAAAATCAATTTAATTACTGTAAACCTTCAACGTCAAAAAACCACGACAATGATAGTCGAAATTTTCGCGAACTTACCCAAGAAGACGCATTGACTTAAATTATAATATTAATCATTCTAATCAATTGCCCTTTATTGAATTCAAATATCCAAGATGTAAACTTTTAATCGATAGTGGCTGTTCAGTATGTTTGATAGATCCAAAATTTGCTTATAATAATTTCTATGATGATATTTTTCAAGAAGAATCAACGTTAACTGCATGTATGAAGCAGGATACTTCAAAGGAAAAAGTATTACTACCTTTATTTTCAGAATTTCGTATGAATGATAGTCACCCTTTTGTACTTTATAAATTTCATAATAATTACGATGGCATTATAGGAGCCGATTTTCTTAATAAATACGGTTTGACATTCGATTTTAAAAACCAAGTATTGATGAATAAATATTGTAGAATTCCATTCAAATATGGAAAAATTTCGATTGAAAATAATTGTTTAATTCAGAAAGTATCACAACTTGAACGGGAAAAAAATGAGCTTTTCAAAAACTTTGCAAGTAATTTGCAGGAAATTGATAAAATCGATAAAGCAAATGAAGATTTGAAAACTGAAAATGAACAATTGAAATCTAAACTTTTCATGATTGAGATGTCTAATAAAGAACTTGAAAAAATGATTGAATTGAACTCTAAAGCAAGTTATGAAATGAAAAAAGAAATTTCAAATTTGAAAAAATCAATAAACGTAATGAATAAGGAAAATCAAAGTTCACAAAAATCCTATTTTAGAATGAATAAAGCAAATAATAACAATGAGCAAGTAAAATCAGAATCTGATAGTTTGAATGATGAAAATACGATTATAAATAAAGACTTCGCATATTTTAATGATATTACGTATGAAAACTTTACGAAACTATATGAAACAAATAATATTCCCGATTGTCATAATATTGAAGAAAAACAAGGTAATTTATTTAAAGCCCCTAATAAATATTCGTTAGCCCATTGCGTATCCGAAGATTTCTATATGAGTAGAGGCATTGCCCGAGATTTCAAGAGAAAATTTGGAAATATAGATAAATTAAAATCGCAAAATAAAAAAGTAGGAGAAGCAGCTATGATTCAAAATAAAAACCGTGTTATTTACTATTTGATAACCAAGAAATCCTATTATGATAAACCTACATACGAAAATGTATTTAATTCCCTTTTATATTTGAAAAAACTTATGGATTCAAGAAATGAAACTCATTTAGCTTTACCGCGTATAGCGTGCGGATTAGATGAATTAAAATGGCCTATTATTTTGAATATGATAAAGTATATTTTTGCAAGATGCAAAGTGAAAATAATTATTTATTATTTATCGCCACTGCATACTGAAGTAAATAAAGAATTTATAGATTTTAATGGGATACTGCCGGTCTTCTTAAAAGTGAACGAAAAACATAATTGTCGACGAGGTAATAATATAAATTATAATGAAATTGATGATATTGTTCATGATGAAATTAATGAAGATTTACTAAATGATTTTAAACTTAGATATTCAGACGGATTGAACGGAAAACGTTCCGCAGAAAGAAGAATGTTCCTTCCTTTTAAATACAAACCCTATTTACATTAAAAACCCTGTTGTTAGAAAGTTAGATCTAGTTTACAAAAATTTTAATGCTTGCTAGATATATAGACAGAGAATTCAAGATATGAATAATGAACACATTTATCATGAAGATATTACTCCCTTATAAAACAATTGATTATGAACATATTGATTTGAAACAAGTCGAGGATCTTATTTTAAAGTATCAGAAAGAAATTGATAATTTGAAAAATAAAGAATTATTGGGATTTACACAAACGCCGCATTATGAATATTTACAACATTCGAATACAATTAATATTAGAACTTTAGAAGAACTTGTTAATGAAAAAAATACGAGTTAAAAGAGGACTTATTAATATTGGAGGTAAAATTTCAAAGATTTTATTTGGAACGTTAGATTCAGACGACGAAGAACTTTATAAAAATTATTTTGAAAGTATAGCAAGAAATGAGGACACACTTATGAGGAATCAAAAACAGATTGCTACTGTAATTAATGACTTGAAAAATAAGTATATTGATAAATTTCGACAATTCGCGGATAATTATAAATTATTACGAACAATACCGCAATTGAGACACATTGAACACATGCATCTTCTCACATTTGAAATTAAAGATATTAAGAGCATATTAGATGAAATCCAAACAGCAGTGAGCTTTGCTAGATTACATATTCTACATGAATCTATTTTGCCATATACAAAATTCGCAGAATTAATTAAAAATGTCACTATTATTCCAATGAATCATTTAAAAGATTATTATCAGTTATGTCATACGAAAGTAATGTTTAAAGAGAAAGTTTTATTATTTCTTATATCAATTCCGACCGTTTATGAAGAAAATTTTAATCTATACAAGTTTTACTATATCCCTCAGAAAAACTTAACCCTTCCTTATACCAATCCTTATATGCTCACTCAACAAGAAGAATTGAAATGGTCAACCAGTGAATGTCATGCAGTCGAAGAAGATTTCCTTTGCGATCAAGACTCCTTAACAAAACCTCCAGAATGTATGAATACTGTATTGAAGACACATTTAGAAAATTGTCCCAGGAAAAAAGTTATTCCTATATCAAATTTGAAAACTTTGGAAGATGGAAGCATCCTTTCAATAAATAATATGGAAATTCAAGAAAAATGTCCTCAGCAAACAAAATATTACTTCACTTCACCGATGACGATGATCCAGTCAAAATGTATCATAAGTAACTTCCAAAAAGAGATATTCCCAACTTCGATTAAAAATGAAGAAAAATACATTATTCTTCCCAAGACGGCGATAGTCCCACGAAACCAATCCCAAGAAGAGGAGAAAGAAGATTTCCAGGAAGAAGATATTCCAGATGTCAAGTTAGAAGAAATCCAAAGATGGAATCCAAGTACATCATCAACTTTTATTATTATTGTAGGAATATTTATGTTTTTAATTATTTTATACTTTTTATTGAAATATTTTGAAATATGTAAAGCTACACCTAATCAAGGTGATACCTTTATCCAAAGGGGGGAGGAATTACATAATATGGCCCCATACTAATTAGATACATTGTTTATCTGTTTACCATTGATTCCATATATTACTATATTGTATTTTGCAGACTAAGCAACGAACACCTGCAGTCAATACGCAGGAAGAATAAGATAAGAGAATGTTATAAATATCTGTTGATGACAATTTCTAGTCAGTTAATTAATCGATCTAGTAGCTCTACCAAGTATTAACGTTGTATTGTATTGAATAAAGTAAAGTAGTTTTTTTTTAAAAACGAAGTCTTCCTCCCGAAAAACATAATTATATAGATTTCGATAAAATTCCTATTCCATTGGTGCTCTTATCTTTTGTGTACGTAGCTTCCCCTTTCAAGCAATGGTTAACCGCAGAATGGTGCAGCAGTACCACCTTCAGTAGCTTTGGAAGACGTGAAGTCTTGTATTCGCTCCGCGTAAGTAATTTTTTTTTAGAGACACCTGGTCTAGACCAAATCCCTGCAGAACTATTAAAGATCTTAGATGATGAGAGCATCTCTCTAATAAAAAATTTCTTTAAAAATAATAAAACAGGCAAAATACCTGATGAATGGCTTGAATCACTGTTCATTACTTTACCAAAAAACCCAAGACCCCATAAATGCAGCGACTACAGACTGATTAGTTTGATGAGCCACCCATTGAAAATTCTTCTACGAACCCTCCAAAATCGAATGTATTCTCAATGTGAAAGTATACTGGACGACCAACAATTTGGATTCAGAAATGGTTTAGGAACGAGAGAGGCTCTGTTCTGCATGCTCGTTCTGCTTCAAAAGAGTTGTGAGTTTAGAAAAAGTGTTTACGTCTGCTTCATTGACTTTGAGAAGGCTTTCGATCGAGTCCAACACGACCTTCTTTTCGAATGTTTGGAATCCGCGGGAAGGGATAGTTGTGACCTCTGCCTGCTAAAATACCTACAGTGGAAGTAGGAAAAAAACCGAACGCGTGAATTACATGCGAGGGATACACCAAGGAGGCGTTTTGTCACCGACGCTATTCAACTTGTATTCGGAGGAGATTTTCAAGGAGGCTCCGAATAGAAAACATGAAGGTGTAAAAATCTGCGGAGAAATCATCAAGAATATAAGATATGCAGATGACACGGCTATAATGGCGGAGAGTCTCGAAGACCTTCAAACTTTGGTCACCATTGTGGGCGAGTCAAGTTAGCAGAGAGGACTTCTGATCAGCATTTCTAAGATTAAGTGGATGGCAGTGGGAAGAATCAATGTCGATCACTTCCAACTTAACATCAATGGAAAGATCATAGATAGTGTTATGTACTTCAGATATCTTGGAGCTGGCATAACAGTGAGACAAACTCCGACCTGGGGACCTATTCTTGACCATTCGCAATTTATACGATCGTTCGCATCTATTACCTTTGAGAATGACAGATGAATCTGTATTTTTGACCGTCCGCATGACATACGACGTACATTTTTATGTTCTGTGCTTAGGACCGTTCGTATTTCACTGCGAGTGGTTTTGAGAACTCGCAAATATTTGACAGTTCAAATGATATCATTGACATTGAATTTGAAAGTAAGCTGTTGGATTTCACCGATATTTACCTATATTGTCCGCATAGCTCGAAATTTGAGCTCACAGTACTGCTGATATGTAAATCTATGCCATAAACCTTCCGAAGTTGTCAAGAATGCCGCTTTTGAAACGCAAATCGCCATTCGTAAAAATGCGTATGCGTGGAGTTGCGAATGATTTCAAGAATAGGTCCCCAGGAGGTAATAGCTCGTATTGAGATGCATCTTCGTAGGAGAATATTAGGGTGTTATATATGGTCCGTCTCTACGGCTGTGAAACTTGAACCATGAAGATCAGAACGCTCAGAAAACTGGAGGCTTTCGAAATGTGGTGCTACCGACGAGTGTTAAAAATATCTCCCATACTTCTAATGACGACGTTCTGAAGATGATGGACACAGATAGACAATTAGTCGACATAATAAAAGTAAGAAAAAACCGAATATTTTGGTCATATAATTAGAGGACCAAAATATTGAAAAGATGAGGGAAAGAGATGGATTGGACGGAAAAAACTGTCATGGCTTCGTGATATGAGGCAGTGGTCAGGTATGGGCGTCGAGAATCTGTTCCGAGCGGCCTCCGATCGTGATAGATTTCGTGAGATGACCAACATGATGATAGCCTACGTCTGAAATCAGGCACGGCACTGAAAGAAGAAGAAGAAGAAGAAGTAATTTTTGATTGCTACTTTGAACGTGTTTCACTCTTATGAATTAGGCTTCGATTTCATTTCTCATATATTCAATTTTATGAACGAATGTCTCTGATATGTTTATAACTACTCATTTCCGGATAACCGTGATAGTTTCTTCAATGTTTTTAGTTTTCTCCAATTGTTCGGGTTGGGGGACGTTCGTACAGTCATTAGTGGGCATATACGTATAAACTCCTGTACCGCTAGCATTGGCCCGTTTACCATTCATTCATTTGAAGCAGCGATCACGTGGTACACTTGGACGAAACGACGCACTGCACATGCGCGAAAACAGATGTAAAAAAATGAGCAGATCGTTGAATAAGCCAACAGACATGGCAACTAGATTGCATCAACTTTATTTTCACGTTAGCAGTATAGGGTTTAATAGGTATATGTTAGTGGGGTAGATTCGTACGGTACGAATGTACCATGAATTTTCAGAATTGTACATTAATATATCTGATTAAAAAGGGGACTGGAACATTAGAAGTAGATCAATCAGAAAATCAACAAAAAATACGGCGTCAAACTGAAAACTCTTGAAAATCGCATTCATCATTAATTGATATAATTCCAAAAAATTCAGAGGGTAAACGACCAAGAATTTCCACACGTGATGATAACACATCCCAACCCCAATGGAAGAGCTAAAGCTACCTTACCATACATCACAAGCCGGTATTTACAGGATACCTTGCGATTGCGGCGAAGTCTACATTGGTACAATGAAACAACGGTACAACAGAACGGATACGAATCAAGGAGCACGAATGAGAATCTACACTAGCAGAACATGCTCTAACAGATGGATATAATTTAGTTGTCTCAAGGGTGGATAATATTTCGAATATACAAAGTTATTATCCTCAGATGAACAGAAAAGCCATTGAGAGATATAAACATAAGGAAAACACGAATAGAAACGAGGAAACTCCCTCTGTACACAGCGCATGGTTGCCGGTCTTAGACAGAACCAAAATAAAGCCGATACGAGTTGAGAGCGATGGTCCAATCAACATCTCGCACGTAAACTCCCTCCATTTACCGCGGTATAAATAACACCTCCGGATTGAACTTGGCATCACTGTGAGAAATTCAGATTTCGATCTACAATCTCAGACCAAGAATTCTCTGAAAATGCCTACTGCAGATATAGGCGAAACTCTGGGTGAAATAACTCATAATGGATTAAGGCCGAAAAGCCCAGAAGACTCTCTCAATATCCATATATCAAGTGTGATAGACTTCAACTATTTATTATTCAAGTCTAATCTGATTTATCTCAATATAATATACTTTTTTATATTGAATGGCATTTATTTTCCAATGTGTACGGATGCTCAACACTATGTACGGAGTTACCCCACACTATGTACGAAGCCTCCACGTGCGCGGGGTGGGTTCGTATGTTTTCCATATTTTGGTAAAACCATCGTATTTCGGTCATTTTACTTCATATCAACATTGAACTTTATCTCTATTAAAGCCAGATATGTTGGAAATTCATCTATGCTTAATTTGTCTCCACATAGTAATTAGTGTTTCGTTAACAAGCTTCTAACTAAAAAGTGTACGAATCCTACCTGCTTTCCCCTTATATGGACGACGAACAACCTATCTCGTGAATTGAAGATACGAAAATATTTCTGGTCAGAACTGATTTCTTTCGGATATAAAGGGCGATTTTTGAAGCAGAAAATACACTTGTCAATAATTTTAAATTTGGTTATTATGTTCCAATGAAATTTTGTATAGATGGTCAACTATAAAACCACAATAAATGAGAAACAACATCCAGGTTCACATAGGAAAAAGTTTTTTTTCGTTGACGAAAACAATTTTTTTTTTTTTTTGAAACCTGCTTGTATTGCACCGATCAGGACTATGATTTTTGAATTCAGCACATTTACGCTATGTCTCCCTAAGTTAAAGGTGAATTGAAGTCTGATTTAATCAATATTCCTGGAGTTGATATAGCTGATCACTGAAGCGAGGGATGAAAAATTAGTCCCAAATATAATTTCCAATGATGAAACCAAATCGTTTGATATATTATATGAGAACATTTTGATAAGATGAGATAAATTACCTACTAGGGTTGGGAAGGGATTAAATGAGAAAAAATTCAATTGCAAATAATCGGAGAGTGTTCTACCACTAGAAACAGCTGAATCATCCCGTATTTCTAAATCAGTTGAGTTCAGACCTGAAATATTTTCTTGGTCCACAGTAGTTTCTACTATGGAAATGAATGCTGACTTCTTGCAGAACACCTGGTATATCATGCGGAACACTTTGAAATCCAATTCACAGAGAATCCACTTACCACTGGAGATGAGATCAATAAATAAACAATGAAGCCTCTGCGATAACTCAAATTGCATTGCTTCATTTATCATGCTTTATTATTCCACTGTGTAATTTCAGCGAGAATAAGCAATAAAGAATTCTGCTGCACGAACAATTTCTAAATCTCCACCTATTCGAAAACAGTTTGAAAAACGAAATAAATAAGTTCCGCGTTCATCCAAGCATTACAACTTACAAGAAAAAACCGAAGCGATTTATTTGATAACGAATATTCAGATAAGTATTTCAACTTACGGAACTTCAAATTTCATGAGTTAGATGAGCGTGAAACTCCATTTCGCTACGAAATGTTCTGTTCCCTAACATCAGAAAACTTTGGTATTAATTCGAATTGGTAAACGACTCGTGAAAATCTATGATTTGACATTCCATTCAAGTGCCATTAGTCGAGATCCGAGACGATATCAAAACTCAGCGAAGTTATTAGAAGCAGGAGACATTCCGTTGGATCACGGTAGTCTGAAAATGTTATTTCAATTCACAATTGCAGTGAAATTTGACAAATGGCAACATAAGCGATGAAAGAATTCAACTTAGATATTTCCCCCACTAATTTCCTTCAGGATAAGGATGACGGAACATTGTGCGATTTTAGTTTCACCAATAGAAGAAGTTTCTGAACTGAATTTCTAGTTGCGAAAATTTCCTTGCGGCATAGTGGAAATATAGGTACAGGCGCCCAATAGAACTGCCAATAGCTAAAAGTTTTAAACTATAATGGAATAAATCAAAATTGAACTCCCACTTCAGGGTTCAAGAAAAAAGTTAAGACTATTCGAACAGTATTTATATGCATGGTATTTATGTTATTTAAGATTTTGAAGTTATCAGTGGTTACGACATAGTTAAAATAATAATAATAATAATAATATATTTATTTCCATTGATTTTTTTTTTCAAAATATAGGAAAATGTCAACATATAAAAGATAATCACAACAAACATGTGATAAATATACATAAAAAGCATAAAAAGTTACAGTACAGAAAAATTTCAGCCGTCAGGATACTCGTCAATCGAATAGAACAAATACTTTTTACCCGGATCTATATACATATAACTAAGGGCAGATATCTATATACATCAATGTATTCAGAAAAATAATTGCAGAAATTTGACGTTGAAATACACAGAGTGTTCCATCTGAAAAATTCTAAGTTTGTGCCCAATCTCTGAAATTTTTTAAGTACGCCACTGACTTCTACGTGAAATAATCTATTAAAAGCAGTTTTAATTTTTTCTCTATCTCATACAGGGCTCGAGAAATAATATTATCTCCAAAAAGTGCACATTTTCGTTTTCACCCTGTATTTCAGAAACAAAAGTAGTTCGAATATTTCAGTTTCTAGATTTGAAAGTTCTACAAAAAAGTGACAGAGGGTCGCGAAAACCTCATGTCTTCATCTTCAATAATAGCTGAGATACAGTGCAGTCTCACCCAATTTGGGACACAGTGTACAGTGTAATATGGATTCCATATAACACCGGCAAAATTGATTCTGCTGTGTAAAAAAGCAAAATATATTGCTTTCGTAGCTGCCTTGTTGTTGAAACTCCTACTTACTCTGCGTAAAGGAGAAAGTGTACAAATTTAAAACAGCTTCCTATATCGTTCAAGACTATTAAAAAAAGTATGGGTCCCAATGGAGATCCCTGGGGTACCCCAGATGTGACGACGAAAGGGGCCAACCTGAATCCACTGAACACGAGCTCAGTTCGTTTATAAATATAAGAAGAGAACCATCTAAGGGCATCTGGATGCACACCGACTCCTGCAAGCTTGGACAAAAGTAAATTGTGATCAACCCTATCAAAAGCCTTACTGAAATCCGTGAACAGCGAATCCACCTGAAAATAGTTATCCAAGACTCGAGAGATAAATTCAGCGTGAACTATCATATTCGTTTCAATACCACGACCTGTGAAAAAAATTCTTCAGCATCGAGGATTTAAGAGAGTGAAACAACACATCCAAAACTAAACTGAAATTTTGCAAAGACCGACAATTTTTACTACCTTGAGTTCTTATAGATAGGTACAAGCAGAGAAGTCTGCTTGTCAGGAAATGTACCAAAATGCACCGATTTATTAAAAAATAATCGACAATGAATAACATAAGCTAAAACCGCAGTTTTATAGAAAATATGAAGGAAATCCATCAAAGTGAATTTATCTTATTCTAAACCATTCGTGGAGTGAATTCTACTGAGTATAATAGATTATTATTACTGATTTCATCATGATGGTGATATTTCTGCCAGTATGGTTTATAAACACTTTTGAAAAATGAAGCTAATAAATCACATATCTCTGCACCTCTCTCAGCAGACTCATCACCATAATGCACTCTGTTTGGTACATCTCCTCCATCTTTACAATTCTTCTAATATTTCCAAAAATTGTTCGGATAAACTTTTATAAACAGATGAAATCTTTTTAGAGCTGGCATGACATTCAATCCACACCCAAAACTAAAAAGGCACAAATTATTAGTTATACCGTGAAAACCGGCGGTGGTGGACCTGATATTCTCGGAATCAGACGAAAGAATTTCAGGAATAATCGGGTAAACTGCCATAAGGGGCTTATTGGGAGTGGTCGAATTACTATGACTCAAGGTGGGATTCCTAAAGGTGGACTTTCCAGCCGGGCGTCACTGTCGCTATATACGCCCGGCTCGAAAGTTCACCTTAAGCAACGACTCTAGCGACTACAGCCGCGCGGCTGGAACCTCGCGGCCGACAGGCGCATTCCTATGCCGCGACTAGAGCAGTAGAGCTAGCAGTTAAGTATTGGACGTCATGGCAGTCGCATCAGTGTTGAGTTATATTCTATTGCAGGAAGAATCGTTTTAAATATTATGTCATCAAGAAATCATACATACATGTATGAGACTCAGCCATGTAGTCGAATGTGATCGGATTAAACCTTTACACCTACATAACTAATTTTTTAAATTGTGGTCCAACTTACCTGTGTTTTTTCAATGGAAAATTTATTTTAGTTTGTACTAATATCTCTGTAACTCAGATGTAAAGGGTATCCCAAATTGCTCGATTTTCAGTGTTTCTGGTACTTCAGACACATTGTTTCAAATCAATTGATAATGATTAAACACATGTAGGTGTACAAGGTGTAATCCGATCACATTCGACGACATGGCTGAGTCTCATACAACGTTGGGTATGTTAGCCTCAAATGAGAATAGTTTTCTTTATGTATGTATGATTTTTTCATGACACAATATTTAAAACGATTCTTCTTGCAATAGAATACAAACTCAACAGTAGAGAGTTATCGAAATACAAATACAGGCCGCCTCACTTTATTAAAGAATCCCTTAACGTTGGTCGGATATTTGAACTATCGCAACGATTCATTTCTTGACAACTTTATTATGACATTTCCTTTATTTTGACAGTTGTGAGAAACTGCTTAACCTAGAAGATTGCGAGAACTGTAAAAATAATGGATCTTTTATTTAAATACGGCTTCCCTTTATTTAAGTTAAGTACAGGAGGCCCGTATTTTATTACAGGCCACCTTAAAATCTTTTGCGAATGCGCATGAGTAAATGTCAAAATATACTTTATTTAAGTTAGGCCTCCATTTGCGTTTCGATAACTTTCTATTGATGCGATTGCCATGACGTCAAACACTTAACTGCTAGCCCGGCATAGGAAAGCGCCTGCCCGCTTATGCTCGTTGAATTACCTAATGAATAATACAACAGAACATCAAGAGATTCTGCCGGGCTTATTGATCGTGGTCTATTAGGAATTATTTCACCTAACGTTTAGCCCACAACTGCGGTAGGCATCTTCAGAGGATTCTTGGTCTGAGGTTGTAACTAGACCGCTGAATTTCCGAAAGTGATGCTGGACTCGATCCGTTCGAAATGAACGTATACGTTCATCGAACGAGTGGTCCCGAGAATTGACACCCGGAGCAGAAACATAAATCAAACAAAAATCAATGAATCGCATAGAAGATTCTCGACGTAAACTCAACTACTGTAAATATTTCTTAAATTGACCATGCTACCGCGAGTTGTTACTAATCTTAAAAGCCGGTTCTCCCACATTGGTGATATAATTAGGGGCGAAACATATGAGGTACTTAGATGGATATTAATGGCAAAGAAAAACGGAAAAAGAGGTTCAGGAAAAAGCAACGTCCGTTGCTGCGGATGTAAGGATTTGAATGCTGGAGAGATTTCTGAACTTGCTAGAGAGAGCAACTTCGAAAAGATGATAAATGAAAGCTTCCACCCAAGTTACGTGCAGCACTTGAAGGAGAAGAAGTTTCATTAGTATGTTGAGTAACAAGATTTCGCATTCAACGCTTGGCTTCGAGATTTTCAGTGATGAAGCACTTGCGATTGCTCTGAATTATTGATAAGAATTTGAAACTGAAAAATAATTTCACACAACCGGGACATTTGGTAAATTAGAAAAATATCCGACAATGGTTTCCATGGATGAAATATGCAAATAGAAACGCTGATAGTTCAAGTTCAACTCTCCAATAAAATGTGTATTAAATTTTTGATCGAAACAAGAAGCTCAACCACTTTCAAAGAAAGAAAAAAGATTTATTAGGTTGTATGTAAAAATGAAACATTCTTTCTTATGAGTCTCTTACATTTTATCCTATGACAATCGATTTCGGTCTTTCAGACCATCATCAGGCCAGCTGAAAGATATACATTCAAATTAACAAAAAATATAGGAATAAAATCATTATTTTAAGGATTGAGCAAGAGTGAGTAATCTATCATTCATCGACTTACCGTCATAGAGTTAGTTTTTCACCTTTTACGTGCATGTATGTATTATTAAAGTTTAAATATGTGATGGTTGTATGTAATTTATGAATCTCTTTTGATGTGATACAACCATTTGTCAGGGAAGTGTAGGAATCTTGTTGACTAGTACTGCATCTTTGATATTGTCTCTTTGTGTTTGTTCGCAGACAGAGCATCCGTTAACTAGTTTAACAATATCATCGTATTGGCCCTTCCAGTAAAGGAACTGTCTGGCTCTTTTCAGGCAGCCTTGTATCTCAACGTTTTTCAACGTTTTGGGAATCTGTGATTTTGGCACTACAATTTTATCAGCCTTGAAAATAATGCCTCCGTAGTAGCTTAACTCTTCTTTAAAGTTAAAACAATGTCGTATCTCGTTCGGCAGATCTTTCATGTTTTCTGGAAATCCTTGCATTATTGTCCTTATAAGTAATTGTAAATGTGGATCTCCTTTTGTAGCATTGATTAATTCTTCTCTGGCGTCTAACGACATAGGTAGTAAAACTGCAAATTTTAAATTTTCTTCTAGTTCGTATTTCAGATTCGATGCATTGCCATCTCGACTAAGAAAGTCAGCTAAGGGTATTTCTGTACCTTTTTTAAATACGACTCTTGGTGAGTATGGTGCAAGATTGAACATTATACGTTGCAATATCGCTGGGGCAGATTGTATGTTCTTTTTGAAAAACGTCTCTAGTGGTTCATGGTCTGACTCCACTGTCAGTTCTTTACCATATACATATTCGTGGAACTTCTTACATCCAAACAGTATGGCGAGTGCTTCTCTTTCTATTTGTGGATAATTCTATTCAGATTTGTTCAATGCTCTAGCTCCATAGGCTACTGGTTGTCCTTCTTGTAGAAGTGCTGCTCCAAAATTGTTTGAGCTTGCATCTACAGAGAGAGTTACAGGTTTGTTTACATCATATTTATAGTCTTAGTACTGATGGACTCTGAAGTGTTTTTTTTATTGTGTCGAGTGCTTTCTCATGATAACTTTCCCATGTGAAACTTGCATTTTTATGTAACAGATCTCTTAGAGGATTGGTTAGGTTTGACATATTTGGAATGAATCATACCTAGAAGTCTCTGTAGTTCTGTTTTGCTTGTTGGCGTTTTCATTGCTTGTATTACCTCTACTTTGTCAGGATCAGCATCTAATCCGTTAGCTGAAACAATGTGCCCTAGAAATTTAATTCTTTTAGCTTCTGGTATGCATTTATCCTTATTGAGTTTGAATCCCGATTTGTTTAGTATTTCAATATCTTCACGAACAATTTTGCGAAGTTTTTCCAAAGTCTCTGCATGTATGAAAATGTCATTTATTGATACTTTCACATTTCTAAATTTTTTAAGCAGATTCGTTAGAATTTCTTGGTATATTTCTCTGACGAAACTCCAAAAGGAAATCTATTGAAATATTTTCTGGGAGGACTCTGCATTTTCCTGAAAACTTAATATGGGTTTTCTCTTTTTCTAATTCTTTCTTGTTTCAGGGACCGGGAGAGAAAACCCATATTAAGTTTTCAGGAAAATCCAAAAGGAAATCTCTTGAATGAATATCTTCCCCATGGGGTAGCAAAAGTTAATATTTTTTGTGTTCTTTCTGACAGTTTAATTTGCCAAAAGCCTTTCGTGCAATCTAATAATGCAAAGAACTTAGAATTTGTTATATCAGCTGAGATCTCTTCGATGGTAGTGAGTGGAAAATTTCGTCTCAGAATATTTTTATTTACATCTGATGGGTCTATACATATTCTTATCTTACCTTTTTGTCTGACAATTACCATAGGACTGACTGCAGGAGTCGGCTCTGTTTCTGGTTTTATGACATCTAACTTCATCATTCTATCGAGTTCTTGCTTCATCTCATCCCTTATAGCATGTGGAATTTTTCTTGGCGGTTTAATTTCCAGTTTTGGATTCTCAATCAGGTCGATATCATATTCGTAGTCTTTATAACAGCCTTATCCATCAAATATTTCTTCTCCACAACTTTCCTTCACAGTCTTGACTCTGGCAATAAGTCCTAATTTCTCACAGGTAGCGAGTCCTAGGATCGGTGTGACATTTTCTTGAACTATTTTGAACAAGATACTTGTTTTTCCATTTTTCAGTTGACATGGTAGTTCTGCTTCACCTAGAACTGCCATTTTATCATCTGTGTAACTTATCAAGTTCTTTGTACGACTTGATTTCATATTTGTCTTTGTTTTGTCTAGCAAACACCTTGGTAGCACGTTGCATTCTGCTCCAGTGTCTAATTTGACTGTGAACTTCACATTAACCACTTGTATCTTTTCGGTCCAATTTATCTTTCCTCTATTCTTCTATTCATTATCATTTTTTTTTGCTTCTGCACATTTTTATTGCACTTCTTGCATGGTTTGTTGAACGCTGGGCGTTCTCTACGTTTGTGATTTGTACCACATCTTTTGCAGTCAAAGTTTTGGTTCTGTTCTTTCTTGACCTTTGAATTTCTTACAGCAAGTACTTTATCTGTTTTATATTTACCTTCAAACTCATCCAACTGTTTTGAAGCTTGTTCGCTTGTCTTACAGATGGTTATTGCTTAAGTTAGATTTAGTTCATCTTCTGTCAACAACTTCTCTCGTACTGGATGAGATTTGATTCCAAATACAATTTTGTCTTTCAACATTTCGTCGAGTAAATTGTCAAATTCACATTTACTTGCTTGTGTTTTGATCCTTGTCAGAAACTCATTAAATTGTTCGTCTTCGTTTTGTTCTATCTTGAAGAATATATATCTCTCGAACAATATATTTGTCTTTGGCGCAAAATATTCTTTGAACTTGTCTTTGATAACTTGCAAGTTATTTTTTTCTGTGTCGCTGAGGTTGAAACTGTTGTATATTTCGATCGCTTCTGGGCCTATCACAGCCATGAACGTTGCTGCTTGGACTATAGCTGGTTTTTTCTCCATTTGAATAGCAGTTGTACTTTTTATTTTTGCACAAAGACTACTTCTGACATCATGTAATGTTGGGTTCGACGATGGTGCAGGGCCCGTATTCTTGACAAGTGAGCTTTTAAACGTATACGTCTCAAAACGAACGGTTCAAGTGCGAGTTCTTTTCCGGATCGGTATTCTTGACGACCATTCGTTCCGTGAAAGGTATACGTTTGAAAACGTGTGATCGAAACAGCCGGCAACACTGACACATTTCACAAATGACATAAATTGTTCGTTGAGGATTATGAATTCTAATTGAAAAACTACCACGGATCTTCAATCTGGTAAAGTTTTCAACCAATTCACAAAAGAAGATGCCCAATAGAAATGGTCAGGAATAGGTAACATACCTAATAGCATGCTAGGTGCAATCAGAGATTAAAAGAATTTGAGTAAGGTAAGACTATGATCCACAAACCCATTTTGTTTAATCATAATATATTTATATTTGTAGCCAAGACCTCAAGTCAAGAAAAACGAAGGTTATCAATGCGAAAAGGCCTGCCAGAGGAACAGGCGATGGGCCTCATGAGGAGTTTTGTTTTGTTTACTGTAATTGTGGGATGTACTTATTATTTGTTGGAATTATTATTAATTATTATTTTGGAATAAATTCATAATGAGAGTGTGTATATGTTAATTGAAAGAAATGAAATATCAATGAATTTATGAATCATATATTCATGAAGTGTTTTACATAGGTGACCGGACTTATCAGGTATCTTGGAGATTGGTTATAATAATTGTTGCTTGTAATTTCCTATATACAATATGATTGGTTTTAATACGTTCTCCGATGTCATTGATACCCAGTCTCTATTGATCTCTATCTTGCTAGAGATTCTCCTCCAATAAAAGTTCTCTCATTTCTTTTTCTATCTCCTTCCTCCAGCTTTTTCGAGCCTCTTCTGCTGCCAATTTTCGATTGATTCTCATTATGTTTTGTTCATTGTCAACGGGAGACCCATATATTCCTAAAACAGCCAGTGCTATGTCCTCACCATCATTATCCTGGTTCAGGAACATCATCTCCGATATAAAGATTATGAAGCCCAACACAAGCATTGATAATTTTACTTGTCGTCTCTTGAGCATAGTGAAGAACTCTGTGTGCAAGCAGACAACGCAATCTCATCTTGAGGACCCCATTGTATATCCCAATAAAACTTCTGATTGTTTTGCGATATTTATTGTACAAATATTCTGAAGTACCTTCTTGTCAAACGTCTACATAAACACAGAAAAATCAAACTATATCACGAAAACGAATGATATAAAGCGCTCGCTGTAAACACTCGCTTTGAGAACGTATGCGACCTTATAGTCACGAGTCGAGACTCGAGAATACCAAAGCGTGTGATATTCTGAAAGTTCGCATACGCATAGAAAGTTCACTTGTCGAGAATACGGACCGGTGCAGGTTTTTATAACAAAACTCTATATGGAAACAAGTAAGCGGTAAAACTTCTTTATTCTCAGTCCTGACTTGACTGTCGTCAATAAACTTCGATAGTACAATGTCATGTGTCATGTAGCATAGAACAATATAAAGTTTTCTTTATGTTTATACTTTACACAATGATTGAAATGTACAAGTTCAATATAATTCATTTTTATATTCTAGTCAAATAAATATTTCTTCAGTTTGTTTATTGTCTATGTATACATGTCATCAATTATTTCTCTAATTTACAATCTATCAAAATACATCTTAGTGGAGGTATCATGAGTAGAGGTACTTGCATTATGCCTGATCAGGAAATTCTAAAAGATCCACATTACTAGTGAATTCTACAATATGCTATATTATGAAGAATGACTGTAGCCACAAACATAGCTTGAGCTGTATCTAATTTTACACTCGTTCACATGGCAAGTGCTAGAAAGCGACGTTTCTACACACTCTACTGTCTCTCAACGCGATTTCGTGTACAAATGTGTGATTCGTTGAATGAGACTTCAGAAAGTGTCCTTGTATTAGCTGAAGGTGTGATGGAATATGGCTTAATTCCATAGCCACTATCTTCTACAGCACGCTATGAGTAGAATCCCTCTCAAATGATCTGCACAGCATGAATTTCCGGAAAATATAGCTATCATGTGCTGAACCTAGCCATTTTGCAACAATGTCTGTAATTTTCAGAAACGAATCAGCTACAGTTTGCACATTCAGGAAAGAAAAATGTTAATGGTTCCTGAATAGTTCAGCTTGATCACCTCGGAAACCTAGCATTTTAATTGCCTTCTGGTTAGAATTCTATGGTTCTTGAAATAACTTTGGGTTTACCCACACTTCCGGTGTTGGTGAAGTTAACTGATAGTTAACCACGTTTCGCGGGATTGTAATGCGCCTATCCTATTATTATCATTATTATTATTATCCTGAACAGGGGTCGTCATTCAGCCTTCCGGGAACTTCGACCGCAAGGATCTTTTGTTTTTTACTCAACTCGTTCATTTTACTTCCAAGGAGGCCGTCAATGGCATCCTGAGTAGCTTTAGCTGTTACCTCATGAGGATCCAGAACCGACTTCCCCATGTGAATGGTTCTTAGTTCCGCCAGCTCTGGACACTTGCATACCATGTGTTCAGCCGTTTCTTTCTCTGATCCACATAACCTACAGGTTTCATCTGAACGCCTAACCTACAAAAAATTTCCTTAACCAAAAGTTAACCTTCGATTGTATTCCCTACGTGCGAAGACGAAATTAGGCTCAATCGAAAGCTGTTGCCGATGCAGATTTTTTTCGTTCATTCATTTTTTGAAAAATTCGCGATGACAATACTACAGAACTGAAAAACCACTTAAGGGTGGTTTTCAACTTGTTATCCCCTACGTACGAAAACGAGACTAGGCTCAATCGAAAGCTGTTGCCAATGCAGATTTTTTCCGGATATTCATTAACAATGCTACAGAAACGAAAAATACTTGAGGGTGATTTTCACTCTGCTTTCCCCTACGTAAGAAAACAAGACTAGGCTCAATCGGAAGCTGTTGCCAATGCAGATTATTTCCGCCTATTCATTTTTTGAAGAAATTGCGATAACATAGAAAACATAAATTTCATTATATTGGTATTTCAACGATATTGTTAATGTTAAATCGAAGTTGCATCGTTATTTATTTTCAAGAGTTACCTATCACTGTTCTGTGATAGGTTCCAAGACGTAAATTAACAAATGCTGAGGCTAATAGGGCTATCGGAATGCTACAGGGTGGCCTAACTCAGGTTGTTGTAGCGGAAAGGCTCCAAGTCAGCCAAAGTGTGATATCTCGACTTTATAATAGGTTCAGGGAGACAGGTTCCGTGTTGGAAAGACCAAGGCTTGGTGAGCGATGAAAAACAACCTGCTCAGGATCGTTTCATCACCGTTTCGGCGAGGAGAAAGCCTACGTCTACGTGTAGAATGCTACGGAATACTCTTCAAAATGCAGATGGGGCCAAGTTTCCATCGGAACCATCAGAAGACGTTTGAGAGAGGTGAATCTAGGTTCTAGACGTCCATTAAGAGGAGTTCCATTAACACGTCAAAGACTGGAATGGGCAAGGCAACATATCAATTGGAACGATCAATGGCGTAGTGTCCTTTTCACTGATGAATCCAGATATAAACGATTTTCAGATTCTCAAAGAATAAGGGTATGGACAATCCCACGCACACCCCGTCCTCGTCGCTATGTCCAAGATGTACCTCCATTCGGAAGGAGTAGTGTTATGGTATGGGCCAGGATATGATTCAACGGGCGCACAGATCAACACATTTGTCTTGGGAATATGACCGCCTTACAGTATATGGAGCATGTCATTGACAATGTTTTGCCAAATTTTCAAGCTGCTATTGGTGAAACTTCTCGATTTCTAAACGATAACGCTAGACCGCACCGTGCAGCCATAGTTGAGAATGCGCGCGAGGAGCTTGGTATTCCACATTTACCACTACCTCCGCACTCACCAGATTTGAATTGCATAGAACATGCATGGGATATGCTCCAAAGAAGATTAGATAATCATCAACCTACCCCAGCATCCGTGAATGTCCTGAGAGAGCTTCTGCCCCGTTTATGGTACCAAATTCCTCAAGAAAGGTTCAACAACCTCGTGTGTAGTATGCAACCCACAGACTACTTATAATAATTATGATAATAATAATTAATGATTATTAATAGTCTATGATGCAAACAGATGTCAAGCTGTTATTGGTGCCCGTGGAGGCCGTACATTGTATTGAAAGTCTTAAAATGCTTGATATCTCTGGGAATAAAATTTCGTTATGTTACTCGATTTTTCTTAACCACCCTGTATATGTATACGCTGCAGCACTACAGGCCAATATTAATTTCATTTCCTGCAACTTGAAATCATATTAATATGAAATTTCATCACAAAATCTCATCAAAACTATATTTTTTGCAATTCAAGTCAATATCCCTATTTCATGTGGAGCAGTTTATGTGATATATGTATATGCGGGGTGGGGTATACCTGTTAAGAGAAAACATTAAATCTCAATTCCCACTCTTGAAAACGGAGGAGGGACGTGTGTTATATCAGCAGAAAGTACAGCCTTAATTCGAAATCACTTGAAGGTTTGTTGTACGGGCCCCTGGTTGCAGGATGGCGTATAAAATACTGAATAGTTTTCTTCTGAGGCAAAATAATACATTCTTTCACAATATATTTTGTACTATTAAAGTCCTTCAGAACAATTATCTCCTAATTGACCAAACATAGGCAAAGAGTTGAGAAATTGTGATTTTGAATAGGTATCATTTCTTGGTGAAGCACATTATAGCAAAACAAAGCTTCCATCAGTTTTATAGGTACATTATCTTACAGGCTACATCAAAACATCTTACGAGGCGAAAGGGGTCGCGAAGCATGTCATTTTGAAGAATTTGCAATTGCATTAATACCTACTTATACTTAAGAATTCTTATACTCTGGGAGTCATGTGCAGTGGACGACATTTCAGATTTTGATCCTTATATATTGAAATAACATTGTATTAATATATTTATTGTAATTACCCTTATGCATTTTGACTTTTGCTTGTGCTGTAATAACTTTCCAATTTTTTGACAATTCTCGTTATTATTAAACAATTTAAGTCCCCAAATGTCTCTACGTGATGTTTTATACAATTTGAGCTATACTCATGTGTGATTCTGTTTCTGATACTTTGTCATTTTCTGCCTGCTATTTGTCTAAAGATGTGATCTCGTTCGATAACAGAATTTTGTGGTAGAAACTTGACTTCCTTTTTCAAATTTAGTATTAACAATACATGTGAAAGTCCAAACTAATAGAGCTGTTATACAATCGAAACTGATTCCAATCCAGTGACCACTGACCTGCTTTCAGCTCCAGAAGACATCTGAATCTCCTACTCCGAAACGTGAAAGAATGCAAATGATATTTGCTGAATGAGAAGACAGTTTCTTTATTTTCAGATGGATAGGACTGTAGGGCACAACCTTCAACGCGAAACAGATCACACACAATGCGTAAGAAATGGGTTACAGCTGTCACGACTGAATATAATGACATTACAAGAGCTTTTCGGGATTATTGGCCGTGGTCTATTAGGAATTATTTCACCTAACGTTTTGTCCACATCTGCGGTAGGAATCTTCAGAAGAATCATAGTCTGAGATTAAACTCGACCGTAAAGTTACCGACCGCTATGCTGCCGTGTTCAATCCGGTGCATTTATTCATAACTGCGCAATGTGAGAAAGGGGGACGCATGTTGATGTATCCGATGCCTATTAGCCTATCGTTCCTACTCCGTATCGGTTTTACTCTGGTCCTGTCCAATACTATGTGGGTGTTACATCACATGAAAATAATTTAAATACTCTTGGAACAGTAATTTTAAGCTTTATTGAAGTGAGACACCTGAATAACAGACATGCTACAAAGATCGTTTACCAAATGATATGGCCTACTCACTGATTTTTGTATGAAACCAAGTAACTCGACATAGCCATTTGGAATTTAGCCAGCTAAGTATATTTTCTTCAAACTTCAGCTAACTAAATAACCAACTGAAAATTTTTACTAGGTTTTTTTTAAATTGTTTTTTAAGTATATTTCAAAAGACAGGCCTTTCCCCGTTGACCCGTATCCGGGCCCAATGGAACATTGTGTCTGAGTTAGTGTTTTAGTTACATGTGGGTAAAAGAATATATTTTATTAATACAAAAACTTGTAACGGTATGATTTACCGATTTCAAATTTCGGGAGTTTCCGGATCGTCTCGGATCGGTAATCGGCCGAGGAACCCGATTACTGTCGGAGCACGCGTCGCAGGGACAGTGAGGTGGGTACCTTGGCGAACGACTGACGAAAAGTTCTTTCTATGATATCCCGCTATTCTTGCACTGCACCTGAAGAGGCTGTGGTTTTGTCCTCTTATTCTCGAGTGAACTAATTTAACGGCGATTGATAAATATCGGTGAGTACGAAGTTGATCAGACAACCATATACCCATCTTTGCTAATAATTCGTATGTTTCATGTGAGGTGAGACACGCTTGGGTTCCGCCATTTTGAGGATCGTGTGACTTTCCATCTGATTTCCTCAATCATCTGATGAATCAACTCTCCTTCTAGATCAGCTTATCTATGTTATAATTGATTAATTGAATTTGAATATTTCGCAATTCCTTGACCCTCTGATTTCCGATTTCTCGATTTATCGGTGCCAGTGTTTCAGTGAACACGTGGACATTTTTTCCTTTCTTGAATTTTCTTTATGTAAACTAAAATCATCAAAGATTTCGGGGAATTGTGGAAGCTTGCCGATACAAAAAACTGATGCAAGTGTGTTTTTTAATATGTTCTTTGGAGGGAGCTGAACCTCCGACATCTCTTCGGAGGGAGCTAAGTCTCCGGCATCTTTTTGGAGAGAGCTAAGCCTCCGGCACCTTTTCTTCGGAGGGAGCTAAGCCTTCAGTACCTTTTGGAGGAAGTTAAACTTTCAACCACTTTTCGGAAGGAGCCAAGCCTTCAATACCTTTTGAAAGTGTTCAAACTTTCAGCACCTGCACCTTGAAGGGAATTAGACCTTCAACGCTCTCTTTGGAGGGAATTAAACTTTCACCTCATGCAACACCATTCTTTCTGGAAGAATTACAGCGTCTTTCTAGAGATTCAAGAATTTCAGCTTTGGAAGAGCTGTGAGAGGTCGAACATTTATCATTCTGGTTTGAAGAGAACTGAAACCCTAGTGCATCTCAACTCTGGAAGAGGTCGAGGGATAGTCACTCCCCTTACCTGGCATTATTCTAATAAGATGAGTTAACTAAGAACGTAGAACGGTCATGAATGATGTTTCTAACGAATTGTTCATAATTGTACATATTCTTGTCCTCATGTTTTGATGTTTAAACTTGTATTAGTAGATATTGTAAATAGCTATTGTCATCAGAGAGGAATAAATCTCGACTGTTCAAGTTTTGATTATCATTAGCCTGAGTAGAAGCATATCATCTCCTTTCACCTCATATAAATGTAAGGTGGTTTCATGTTCTGACTAGCTGGGGCATCTATTGTTGAGTCATTGCCTTGCGTAATATCTCTTCAACCTTACAAACTCGCACCTGCTTTAATAAAAAAAGATATATCAATCAGTGTTAGATAAAGTATCTTCATGAGGGCAATAACGATATAGAATAAAAAAAATTTCGATAACTTTTCGGAAACTGTACATCATACGTTGAAAAGATATATGATTCAAGTTTGCAACATAAGACGTTTATAACTGACCGAAAAAGTCAAACTTATGTTCACCCGATCCGTGCTGCTTCTATTGCGGGAAAAGGTATTGGTAGTGGGGATTCGAAATTATGCCCCAGTACCCCGGATTTCCCTACAATACCACCAAACGGAGACATTCGCAGATTTTATGTTTTCAGATGAAACCCGTGCGTCGGACTGAGAAAATTAAAGAAATAAAATTGTAGATATTAATAATATTTCATTTACTTTTGGAAACATTACCACCCTGAGACAGGGTGAGACGTTTAGGACATATGTCCATATGAGGTTTTTTTCTTAAAAAGGCTGGTTAAAATCTAAATCATGAAGTAAACTGTAGGAGAACTTTTCAAAGTTCATTGTAGGCGTGGAGTATTTGGAATAAAGGCTGATTTTTCCTATTAATTTTCCACAAAAGAGTGAAGGTAGATTTGAAAGTTCTGAGATTGAATATCGGCACATTCACGCCAAGCATTCGCAACAAGCTCGCACCTGTAACTCACCACATTTTTTCTCACCATCAGAAGGTCATTCATTCTACGTCTCTTATGAAGGAATAGGAGATTCTTTCGTGCCATGCAGTATTAATATTTATTCTCACGAACGGTGAAAATTCATCAAATACTGAGTATTTCATTCCGAATACATTCAAATACGAGATTGAGTTAAGAAATTGTACCCACTTGTACCTACATATTTTTATATTGGCACCTATTTCCTGTCTCATCTAGACAAAGATGCTGCTTAACAATGTTTTGAAAATGAGTCCTCGAAGTGTTGCCTTCCATTTTGGCAATAAACTGATTCAGTCGAATTCGGAAATTCTGGGCGACACTGTCAAACATGTTGACAGGCATATTGGCAGTTTCGGCTCGGATGCGATGGCCACAGAGGCTAAATTAGGAGAGCAGGTCTTCAGACACATTCCCTAATTCCGAACTAGAACACCACCTCGTGGTGAAACATGGAAGTGAAGACCAAAGGCTTTCAACCCACCTCCTCCCGTTGAGCTCTATGATCCTCCTCACTTCAACATCGTCCAATTAGAAAAAGTTCGCGAGCTCCACCTTGTATTCATTATGAAGGTTGTATTAGGCGTTCCAGATTACCGACGCCAAGTTATCTACTATTAGACCAAGAAAATTCGATTTTTGCCTGGAAATAATTGGTGTAGTTCTGGAAACAGTTTTTATCATTTATTTAGGCCTCTAATAAGAGGCCTTGTAATTTTTTTACTTGAGGCTGCCAAAGGCAAGCAAGACGATGTTGTCTTTTCTCCCTTGCACTAGAAGTTTTCATCGAAGAACAACATATTATTCCTTCATGCATTTAATGGCTGCCACACTACGACGTCATTTTTCGGTAAAAAAAATTGAATTCCTAAAGACGTTTGAAATCAATCAATCAAATTGTTTAGCAAATCTAATGCTTTTGCCGATGAGGTCGATGGGGCAGGGAAGAAATGCATGGCAGCCTTTTATAAAAATTATTTCAAGCAATTAAATGTATTGTTGTACGAGATGTTTGAAAAATTGTTAACCGAAACCTCATTTAATCTTGCCTCTGTGCCTCCTGACGCAGCACCTGGACAACACTCGATAGGGACGCATTTACAGGTAATAAAAATATGTGATATATTGTTTTCCGTAACGAATTGTATTGTTAGTTATTAGTTCATGAGTCCCTAGTTTGTTAGTAGAATTGATTTAGTTGATTTCCAACGTCTTCAGGAACTTGAGGCTACGTACAGGGTGATTCACTTATCTTGGTAACCCCAATTTTCTCTATAACGTCCGAATATTTTTTCATTCTGTGAATGGCGTTTTGAAAAAGTCAATATCGACTTGAGATACGCATAAAAATCTGCGGAATAAATTAAGACGCCAGGCGTCGCGGCGCTCTCAAAAATTTTTTCTCCAGGGATATACCTTTTTTATCATGTTATTCGAAAGATAATTTCATTCTGAACTTTTCTTTCGAATACCATTTTCATTAATTTCTAACCGTCAGCGATCTGCAGCGTCTTTTATGTTAATTCTGTTCCATTAATTTTTTTGTGTATTGTGGTAGTATACTTTTATTTGGAGACATAGATATGATTTTGTGCCTTAAAATCAAGGAGGCTAGTTTTTTAGTCAATGTGCCTCTTCAAATAAGGTGAAATATGTGGCTACAGCAAAATGAGGCTCCATGTCACAACGCTGCCATTGTGAAGAGATATTCAGATCAAGAATTCGAAAATGAATGGATAGGAACCAATGGACCCATCAGGTATCACCCGTCCTAAAGCTCATAGATTACTTTCTGAGGGGTTCCCTCAAAAATATGGTATACCAAACTGATTCTAATAACTTGGACCATTTGAAAATAAAGATAAAAAACGCATGTGCCCAAGTAGACCCTCATATTCTGACCAAAGTAACTTATAATGAAATAGAGGAATGATATAACTTATGTATGGATCATAATGGCCGGTATATAGAATATATGATTCGAAATGTTTCGTTTGTTATTAAAAAAAATTTTTATTGTTATAATATTTAATGAATATAATAAAAGAAAAATAGTTTGGTACAGAACCTCCTTCATTTTACGAAACAAAATAATATTTGGGTCATCTAGCCGTTATGATCAATACATAAGTTATATCATTTCCCTATATCATTATAAGTTACTTTGGTCAAAATATAAGGGTCCATTTATTTTAGAATTTTTGATCTCAATATCTCTTCACAATGGCAGCATTGTGACATGGATCCCCATCTTGCTGTATCCACATATTTAATCTCATTTGAAGAGGCAAATTGTTTAGAAAACTAGCCTTCTTGAATTCAAGGCACAAAATCATATCTATGTCTCCAAATAAAGGCATAGTACCACAATACAGAAAAAAAATGAATGGAATAGAATTAACATAAAACACGCTGCAGATCGCTGACGGTTAGAAATTAATAAAAATGGTATTCGAAAGAAAAGTTCAGAATGAAATTATCTTTCGAATGACATGATAAAAAAGGTATGTCCCTGGAGAAAAAATTTTTGATAGCGCCGCGACGCCTGACGTCTTTCTTTATTCCGCAGATTCTTATGCGCATCTCAAGTTGACATTGACTTGTTTAAAACGCCATTCACAGAATGAAAAAATATTCGGACGTTTTCGAGAAAATTGGGGTTACCATGATAAGTGAATCACCCTGTACGACATAAAATCAGAAAATCCTAAAAAATAACTCAAGAATTATTAATTTTAGAAACATCAATAGGTCAGAACATTATCATCATTTTTCTTCGCAGAATCCAACGCAATCATAAGAAAATAGGGTTCCAATTTGAAAAACGAAAGTTATGAGCCAATCTTGATCCCAATTTTTGATTCAACATTTGAAACACCCTGTGACGAATTTTTCAAAATTCTAGAAATTTAGAATATATCCACAATCTTCGACTCCAAACTGTAAAAACGGTATTTAGAATAGGAATAATAAACATGATACCAAATACTCTTATCTCCCTTATTTCTTCAGTTTTTTCTCAATATTTTGACGAATGCAATGATTTGGGTACGAATGTATTCAGAATTGCATACTCTATCAAATTTGAAAACAAATAAAACAGAAAAAAATTTTTAAATATTTTTTTCACTCCCTGTATAACGGAAAGTGGTCAGGCTGCAAGAATATTTTAGCTCGGTAGATAATGTCAAACAATAATATAAACCCAATTTTCAGATTTCAAATAGGTCCATTTTTAAAGAAACGCCTTATAGGCCATCGAAGTTGGAACACCCTGTATATTGGAAGTATGCCTAAAAGCATATGCTAATACAATGTTATCATGATAGCAAGAAATAGCTTGAAGAATGAATTGGTTCAATGTAACCTGTTCTTTAGAGCATTTCCGCCGTCATCGCGGATTAGTTCGTGGAAGTATCGCAAATAGTATCCACTGAAATGGAGAAATTTTTCAACCATAAGAAAGTTACCATAACTATACAAAATACACCCAATTTACAAAGGGTTGTAATTGACAACAATACGATTCTGTTGAATCCATATTATATTATATTATTGTATATAATATATATTATGTTCTTAGTTACGGTAATTTATCTAATGATTCGGGAAACAATTTTGAGTTGAAGTTGTCAGAAACAAATTGTAGGAAAAGTCAACTTTTTTCTTTGCCCCAAAACAAGTACTTCTCATTTGTGCTTATATCGAATTTGACATTTAGCGATCCTCAGGATATGTTGAATTGTTGGTGGTTAGAACGAGAAACTCTGAGAACTGGAATCAAGAAAATTGCTAGTGCTGTGTGTTCCAGTTCTGGTGGGACAAAAGATGAAAACACGGGTGGAATATATATATATATATATATATATATATATAATTACATAATATGGCCCCATACTAATTAGATACATTGTTTATCTATTTACCATTGATTCGATATATTACTATGTTGTATTTTGCAGACTAAGCAATGAACACCTGCAGTCAATACGCAGGAAGAATAAGATAAGAGAATGTTATAAATATCTGTGGATGACAATTTCTAGTCTGTCAATTAATCGATCTAGTAGCTCTACCAAGTATTAACGTTGTATTGTATTGAATAAAGTAAAGTAGTTTTTTTTTAAAAACGAAGTCTTCCTCCCGAAAAACATAATTGCCGACGAGGTCTGGGATTGTGCCGGTTTTGTGAAAATCTGTGAGTTCCTGAAGAAGAAGAGGTCCATCCAGTCTACAACACCGTCGGTTTCAACCGTTGAGCACAAGAAGAACTAGGTGAAGAAGACAGGAGCCCGATCACCCGAGTAGCGCCCCGTGACGGTTTCACATTCAGCAAGACAACGTGGTGAGCAATCCTTTAATTACTCCCAGTTTACCTAATCTGGCCCAAAATTAGTCAACCTTTTCCCCAAGTTTTGAGCGTAAAACTTGTATAAAGTTTTTTCTAGGTTTCTTCCAAAAAACCGATTTATAAAGTTTTCTCTAGGTTTCTTTGAAAAACCGATTTATAAAGTTTTTCCTAGGTTTCTTATTTCAAAAACCGATTACAATAGTTTTTTTTAGGTTTCTTAAGAAAAAAACCGACAACTTGATTGAAATAATAATTGATATAATTGATAATTGATACAATTACATAATACTTGATATAACTGATATAATTGAAATATTAAAATAATTCAATATTACGTCGATTAAACAATTTAGAGGTCGTAAGAATAAAACAAAGAAAATGGCAGTAGATTTGTCGCTAGCTGAAAAGTTTGGTATGCTGTTAACCAAATTTTCTGGTGTTGAGAACGAGTTGCATTCGTTCATAAAAAGTGTTGATGATTATTTAGCGATGTTCGTAAATGAAAATATTATGGTGAAAAATTATTGCTTCGCAGTGGTCAAATCAAAACTGATAGATAGAGCACTAGCAGAAGTAGCAACGTCTGACATTCCGAATAATTGGGATGTTCTCAAAAATTTCTTGTATACAAAATTTGGTGATCAAATAAACTTAGACGTTTTGATACACCAATTACAATTCTTAAATAAAAAGCCCAATGAGAATATAATATTATTTAAAGACCGAATAATTTCTTTGAAAATAAGAATAAATTATAGAATAGATGCAGATAGAATGTCGGATCCAGAAAAAGCGATTTATAAGAATAATATTTTGAAAATTTGTAAAACCGTTCTGATTTCAAACGCACCCATGGAGCTAAGAACATATTTAATAACAAATAATGAATTTTCTTTTGATGACACAGTAAACGCAACTAAAGACTATATGTGCAATCTAGCCCAATATGAATTACTTGATAGGAGTAGAAAAAATAAAAATTTCGCTCAGAATCAGTCAAAACATGTTCCAAGAAATTATAATTATACTTCACAAAATAGATCAAATCACTCATTTAATAATTACGGCGAAGTACCTAGATTTCCTTCGCAGCCAATTCAATTTACTCAGAGAAATACTAATTACCAATACCCAAATCATAATAATAATTTTGAACCTAATCATTCAAGTAATGTTTTTAAACCAAATCCCAATCAAAGAATTACTACCCCTCCAGAGAAGATGTCGATACAGACAAGAAATTATCCCAAGAAACGTTCAAATTACTCTACGCAATATAATCCAAATCCTCAACGTAACTTCTATCATAATAATGCTCATAATAATTACCAGAACAGAAATCAACATAATAATCCCAACTTTTATTTTGAAGAATTAACGCATTTAGATACGAGGAAACAAAGAAATGAAAATCAATTTGATTACTGTAAACCTTCAACGTCAAGAAACCACGACCATATTAGTCGAAATTTTCGCGAAGTTACCCAAGAAGACGCATTGACTTAAATTATAATATTAATCATTCTAATCAATTGCCCTTTATTGAATTTAAATATCCAAGATGTAAACTTTTAATCGATAGTGGCTGTTCAGTATGTTTGATAGATCCAAAATTTGCTTATAACAATTTCTATGATAATATTTTTCAAGAAGAAACAACATTAACGGCATGTATGAAGCAGGAAACTTCAAATGAAAAGGTATTACTTCCTTTATTTTCAGAATTCCGTATGAATGATAGTCACCCTTTTGTACTTTATAAATTTCATAATAATTACGATGGCATTATAGGAGCCGATTTTCTTAATAAATGCGGTTTGATATTCGATTTCGAAAACCAAGTATTGATGAATAAATATTGTAGAATTCCATTCAAATATGGAAAAACTTCGATTGAAAATAATTGTTTAATTCAGAAAGTATCACAACTTGAACGGGAAAAATATGAGCTTTTCAAAAACTTTGCAAATAATTTGCAGGAAATTGATAAAATCGATAAAGCAAATGAAGATTCGAAAACTGAAAATGAACAATTGAAATCTAAACTTTTCATGATCGAGATGTCTAATAAAGAACTTGAAAAAATGATTGAATTGAACTCTAAAGCAAGTTATGAAATGGAAAAAGAAATTTCAAATTTGAAAAAATCAATGAACGAAATGAATAGGGAAAAACCAAGTTCACAGAAATCCTATTTTAGAATGAATAAAGCAGATAATAACAATGAGCAAGTAGAATCAGAATCTGATAGGTTAAATGATGAAATAAATAAATTGAAAGTGATTTCACAATTTTCAATTCCGAAAACTCAGAAAGAAATTAAATCATTTCTTGGTCTAGTAGGATATTATAGAAAATGTATTCCTAATTTTGCAAAGATTACTAAACCTTTAACAATATGTTTGAAGAAAAATGCGAAAATTAATATTGATGATCCCAAATACATTGAAGCTTTTGAAATATGTAAAAGGAGTTTAGTGAACGAGCCGATATTGCGTTATCCCAATTATAAAGAACCCTTTGTTTTAACTACAGACGCATCAGGATTTGCGATAGGTTCCGTATTATCTCAAGGCATTCCTCCGAATGACCTTCCCATTGCTTATGCTAGTAAAACCCTTACTGAAGAGGAATCTAAATATAGCACCATTGAAAAAGAATTACTCGCGATCGTTTGGTCATGCAAGCATTTTCGTCCTTATTTGTACGGGAGAAAATTCACAATTTATACGGATCATAAACCTTTAACATGGTTATTCTCTTTGAAAGAACCTAATTCACGATTAATGAGATGGCGTATTAAACTTGAAGAATTTGATTATGAAATTAAATATAGAAAAGGATCAATGAATCATGCAGATGCATTAAGTAAAATAATATTGAAAAATGGTGAAAATACGATTATAAATAAAGACTTCGCATATTTTAATGACATTACGTATGAAAACTTTATGAAACTATATGAAACAAATAATATTCCCGATTGTCATAATATTGAAGAAAAACAAGGTAATTTATTCAAAGCCCCTAATAAATATTCGTTAGCCCATTGCGTATCAGAAGATTTTTATATGAGTAGAGGCATTGCCCGAGATTTTAAGAGAAAATTTGGAAATATAGATGAATTAAAATCGCAAAATAAAAAAGTAGGAGAAGTAGCTATTGTTCGAAATAAAAACCGTGTTATTTATTATTTGATAACCAAGAAATCCTATTATGATGAACCTACATACGAAAATGTATTTAATTCCCTTTTATATTTGAAAAAACTTATGGAGTCAAGAAATGAAACTCATTTAGCTTTACCGCGTATGGCGTGCGGATTAGATGAATTAAAATGGCCTATTATTTTGAATATGATAAAGTATATTTTTGCAAGATGCAAAGTGAAAATAATTATTTATTATTTATCGCCACTGCATATTGAAGTAAATAAAGAATTTATAGATTTTAACGGAATCGAAGAGAATTCACGTAATAAAGATGAAAATATTGAGATGAACTATATTGAAGAAAATGTAATTTCTATTGCCGATTACGCTACGAAAGATGAATTAAATCATATACGATTACCGACAGAAGGAAATAGTTTTTATGATAAGATTAATTATGAACTAAGTATTAGTGGAAGAAACGATATGAACCCTATTGAGGATGATTCAATATCAATTATTAATGATGTAACAAATGAAAGAAATAAATGTCAAGAATTATTAAATCGAGGTAATAATATAAATTATAATGAAATTGATGATATTGGCAGTGATGAAATTAATGAAGATTTACTAAATGATTTTAAACTTAGATATTCAGACGGATTGAACGGAAAACGTTCCGCAGAAAGAAGAATGTTCCTTCCTTTTAAGTACAAACCTCGGTACAAACCCTATTTACATTAAAAACCCTGTTGTTAGAAAGTTAGATCTAGTTTACAAAAAATTTTAATGCTTGCTAGATAGATAGTCATAGAATTCAAGATATGAAAAATAAACACATTTATCATGAAAATATTACTCCCTTATAAAATAATTGATTATGAACATATTGATTTGAAACAAGTCGAGGATCTTATTTTAAAGTATCAGAAAGAAATTGATAATTTAAAAAATAAAGAATTATTGGGATTTACACAAACGCCGCATTATGAATATTTATAACATTCAAATACAATTAATATTAAAACTTTAGAAGAACTTGTTAATGAAAAAATAAGAGTTGAAAGAGGACTTATTAATATTGGAGGTAAAATTTCAAAGATTTTATTTGGAACGTTAGATTCAGACGATGAAGAACTTTATAAAAATTATTTTGAAAGTATAGCAAGAAACGAGGACACACTTATGAGGAATCAAAGACAGATTGCTACTGTAATTAATGATTTGAAAAATAAGTATATTGATAAATTTCGACAATTCGCAGACAATTATAAATTATTACGAACAATACCGCAATTGAGACACATTGAACATATGCATCTTCTTACATTTGAAATTAAGGATATTAAAAGTATATTAGATGAAATACAAACAGCAGTAAGCTTTGCTAGATTACATATTCTACATGAATCTATTTTGCCATATACGAAATTCGAAGAATTAATTAAAAACGACACTATTATTCCAATGAATCATTTAAAAGATTATTATCAGTTATGTCATACGAAAGTAATGTTTAAAGAGAAAGTTCTATTATTTCTTATATCAATTCCGACCGTTTATGAAGAAAATTTTAATCTATACAAGTTTTACTATATCCCTCAGAAGAACTTAACCCTTTCTTATACCAATCCTTATATGCTCACTCAACAAGAAGAATTGAAATGGTCAACCAGTGAATGTCATGCAGTCGAAGAAGATTTCCTTTGCGATCAAGACTCCTTAACAAAACCTCCGGAATGTATGAATACTGTATTGAAGACACACTCAGAAAATTGTCCTAGGAAAAAAGCCATATCTATATCAAATTTGAAAACCTTAGAAGATGGAAGCATCCTTTCGATAAATAATATGGAGATTCAAGAAAAATGTCCTCAGCAAACCAAAATATTACTTCACTTCACCGATGGCGATAATTCAATCGAAATGTATCATAAGTAACTTCCAAAAAGAGATATTCCCAACTTCGATTAAAAATGAAGAAAAATACATAATTCTACCCAAGACGGCGATAGTCCCACGAAACCAATCCCGAGAAGAGGAGAAAGAAGAATTCCAGGAAGAAGATATTCCAGATGTCAAAGTAGAAGATATTCAAAGATGGAATCCAAGTACACCATCAACTTTTATTATTATTTTAGGAATATTTATGTTTTTGATTATTTTATACTTTTTATTGAAATATTTTGAAAAATGTAAAGCTACACCTAATCAAGGTGATACCTTTATCCAAAGGGGGGAGGAATTACATAATATGGCCCCATACTAATTAGATACATTGTTTATCTATTTACCATTGATTCGATATATTACTATGTTGTATTTTGCAATGAACACCTGCAGTCAATACGCAGGAAGAATAAGATAAGAGAATGTTATAAATATCTGTGGATGACAATTTCTAGTCAGTCAATTAATCGATCTAGTAGCTCTACCAAGTATTAACGTTGTATTGTATTGAATAAAGTAAAGTAGTTTTTTTTTTAAAAACGAAGTCTTCCTCCCGAAAAACAAGGTTTTAAGCGGTATGGGAATTGATCAGTCTGTAATTAGGTCACTTTTCTTTATTTCATAAAGCCAACGTTTCGATCGCAATGCCGATCTTCTTCAATTACAGACTCATCAATTCCCATACCCCTTAAAACCTTTCTTATTATTAAAATTCTGGGAGTTACCACCTCAATTGTTATAAATATATATATATATATATATATATATATATATATATATATATATATATATATATATATATGTATATTAGACTGTTTCAAAAAATCGACATTTTTTGTTTTCACGAAACCCCCCCCCTAATTATCTTCAGGGTATCGAAAAGAGACCTCTATGAAAATATCAGCTTCAGATAATGATATTTAGAGGTCCCTCATCAATTATTTCTATTTTCCCTACTAATAGCAGGGAAAAAATTTCTTTCTACAATAAAAAATTCCTAGAGCAGAAACCAATAGACGGATTTCATTGTGTGATACATTTTCGTGTAGACAATTAGATACTCTACAAAAATGACACTTGCGATATTTCGATAAAATGGCCCTTTCAAAAGTTATTCGATTCGATGCTGATATCGAGGTATCTTTGAAGAAAAAAATTATTCAAAAAAATCGATTCTGTTTGTTTTCACGAAACTCTATTCCTAATTATCTTCAGGGTATCGAAAAGAGGCGTATGTAAAGATATTAGCTTTGAATATTAATATTTAGAGGTCGCTCAGCGATGATTTCTATTTCCGCTGTTGATAGCAGGAAAAAAATTTCTTTTTTCAATAAAATATTTTTTCTTCACGAACCAATTGACAGATTCCACTGTGTGATACATTTTCGTGTAGATAACTAGATGCTCTACGAAAATGTCTCATACGATATTTCGATAAATCTGCTCGTTCAAAAGTTATTCGAACTTTTTCTTTAAAAATACCTCTATATTGATATCTTATATTGAGGTATTTTGGAAAAAAAAAGTTCAAATAACTTTTGAACGAGTGGTTTTATCGAGATATCGTATGGAACATTTTCGTGGAGTATCTAGTTCCCTACACCAAAATGTATCATACAGTGGAATCCGTTTATTGGTTCGTGAACAAAAAATTTTTTATTGAAAAAAAAATTTTTTCCTGCCATTAGCAGCGAGAATAGAAACCATCGACCTCTAAATATTAATATTCAAAGCTGATATTTCCACAGACGCCTTTTGTCGATGCCGTGAAGATGATTAGACGGCGGTTTGCGTGAAAAAAAGTAATGTCGATTTTATTGAATAATTTTTTTCTTCAAAAATACCTCAATATTAGCATCGAATCGAATTACTTTTGAAGAGGCCGTTTTATCGAAATATGCCTACACGAAAATGTATCCGTCTATTGGTTTGTGTTCTAGGAATTTTTTATTGAAAAAAGAAATTTTTCCCCTGCTATTAGTAGGCAAAATAGAAATAATTGATGAGCGACCTCTAAATGTTATTATTTGGAGCTGAGATTTTCACAGAGGTGTTTTTTCGATACCCTGAAGATAATTAGGGAAGGGTTTCGTGAAAACAAAAAAACTCGATTTTTTTGAATCAGTCTAATATATATCTATAATCTCATGAATTCGAGAGCTAAAATAATACAATAAATGTTGAAATAGAAAGTACCTAAGCCTCGAAACCATCTTGAAATTTATAAATGGGACAACTATTCAGAAGCTGTTCTATAGTCTCCTCATTTTCCCCACACTCACAACTAGGACTCTCAACCGAATTCCATCGGAAGAGCATGTTATTGCATCGTCCATGGCCTGTTCTAATGCGATTTAGAACAGACCATATTCTCCTGAGAAGGTCAAAACCAGGAACTCTGATGGAAGGATCAGAAATAAGATCTTTATTGAAAACATTGGATACATTCCATTCAGATTGCCACATTTCTTTGTCGCTTCTATTCATATCAATCAGAAAATTTTACCAAAAAGGTTTACGCGACTTCATTATTATCTGGAATATAGGTGAGTATGGGAAATGAATTTGGAAAGAAATTGAATTTGTTCTAAAAATTCAAAGCTGTTGTCTCTGCGAATATGGGGAGGGAAAATTATATTTTATATTTGAGAGGACTGGTAACCAAGAAGTAGGCGTAGACTCGATAGTACCAGTAATAATCCTCATAAAAAAATTTTGTTGGACATCAATTTTTTTTACATGAACGCTGTTCAACCAAACAGGGCAACAATATTCAGCAGCAGAAAAAACCAAAGCAAGCACTGCCGTTCGAAGTATTGTTGCAGCAGAGCCCCAAGAGGAACCAGCTAGTTTCTGAAGAATATTGTTTCGAGTTTTAAGCTTCAAACGCAGATCATCTAAATGGGCGTTGAAATTTCGAGAGGAATCAAGTTTGATTCTCAGGTATCTAGGATTGAAATTATGTTTTAAGGGAGAAGAACCGAAAATTACTCTCAATTTTCTATAGTTCTGGTGATTATTCAAATGAAAACACGAAACCTCGGTTTTACTTTCATTCGGGCACAAACGCCACTTCAAAAAATAATTTTTCATTATATCCAAATCTACGGAAAGGGTACTTTCTATTGTTTGAAAATTAGAATGATGAAAAGCCAGAGCAATATCATCAGCATAAATAATATTCCCCGAAGAAGTAGTTGGAATGTCACACAAATATAAATTGAATAGAAAAAGTGCTGAAACTGAACCTTGTGGAAGACCATTATTTAAAGTTTCGAAATTACAACTATTATTATCGACAAAAACTCGGAACCTTTTGTCGGATAACATATTTTCCAATAGTCTAACCATTTTTACACATTTTAAATGATTATAGAGTTTATAAATTAATCCATCTTTCCATACTGTATCATATGCAGCTGATAAATCCACAAATGCTGTCCCTTATTTGAAGTTTTTATTGAACTCTGATTCAATAAATGTGGTGAGGCTAAGAACCTGATCGCAACAATTCCTATTTTTCCTGAAACCGCCCTGACAGTTCTGTAATTATTCTTCAATAGTTGACTCTATTCTAAATAGAATCAATCTCTCTAAAATTTTGAAAGGGACGCTCAAGAAACTAATAGGACGGTAACTTCTCGGATCAGAAGAATTTTTTCCACGTTTCAAAATTGCTACCTTTGCGAAATTCGGTCGGAAAATTGCCGGAATTCAATATATCATTACAAAAAGATAATAACCATGAAAGGGGTTTTTTTTTTAATGTTTGATGAATTCTGGATAAATTCCATCAAAACCGGCTGCTTTTCTAGATTTTGTGTTTTTGATTGCTGAAATTAATTCATCCATATTGAATGAGTTAGAAATAACATTCACGGTATGTTTTGATGTCCTAAATTTATGAAATTTCAACTTCATATCTTTAATTTAGGATTTCGATATTTTAACTGAATTAGAGACATTACCAAGATTAACAAGACGACGAGCAATCAATTTGGGGTTAATTTTCGAGGATGATATCGCGAGAGGTGCTGCTTCACCTAGTTTTCTCAAAACATCCCATGAACTCCTACTGGAATGTGCGAAATTCATATTTGTGACTACACTATTCCATTTATCCTTCCTGCTGGCATTTATTGAGCTCGTGAGTTTTTCACTTTTTTCATTTGATGGGGAATTCTGATAATCTTTGTATAATTTTTCAGTTTCCTCTGACCATCCAGGAACGTATTCTTTACGAAAAACTCTCGGAATGAACTTTTTAGCTGCAGCTTCAACTACGCCCACGAATCTAGAATAATTATCATAAGACGGTCGAATCCATATTATGTCACTATCGACTTTATTCCCAAATTTGATCCAATTAGCCTCACTGAAATTCCAACGGGGTTCATCTAAACATGGAGCAAAAAGAACCGCATCACCTAAAGTCAATAATATGGGCCTATGCTGACTATGCGAAAAATCCCCAAGAATTTTTCGATTTACATTTAGGGGTTTTGAAGATATATCACACGAAACTAAGCAGAGATTCCGATTATAGCCCCTATACCATCTTGCAGAATGGAAAGAAGGTGTATCTTTAGCATCAAAAATTAAAAAATAATCATTGTCCTCCATCCAGTTAGTAAGAGCTCTACATACCACTTCTATCGACAGAATTATAACCCCACATTAGGTTATGAGAATTGAAATCTCCGCAATAAATTGATGGGTGGTGTTAAAAATTGAGCCCCTCAGACGTCATCCTCAACTACGCCTATGGTCCGAACGCACCGAAACGTCAAGACGACTTCTCATCTCTATGAACTTAACATAATTTTATGTTAATTAGTTGACAGATCAACTCATGCTCGTTATTAATTGTAACAATCAATCAATCTCTTTCTGTATCGACACTCTCTGAAGATCAGACCTCTCTTGTGAAATTAGAATTCTCAAAAAGTCACCTCGCAAATTAATTGTACATCTCGTTCATTTTTGGAAGCAATCAATTAGGTAAGTGAGCATTTCTCAAAGTCATCTCTCATTAATGCATATTTAATGTTATTTTCCTGTTTTTTATAAGTTTGAAAATGTGTCCACGTTTTAGATCATAAAAATCTATAAAAATACTGGTAATCCTCTCTCACTTTACTCTCAGAAAATCTCTATTGCATTTAACTAATGGAATTGACTCCTCTAAGATACATATTTTGATATATTTTGCTGTTCTCATGATTTTTCAGATTTCTCTAGACTTTTCACAGTGGAAATAATAATTTATTGCTCCAGAAGTGAACATTATTTGTGGTAATGTGTTTTGATTCATTATATTCTCAGGTGCACCTCATTATCTCAATGTAGTCATCTCATTTCTCAATCATGCACTTCTCATTAAACTTGCTAATTATTTTTCTCGAGTTTCAGATGAATGAACGATCTCAAGCATAAGGGTGAATCATGGAATCAGTTTTCTCTCTCAATAAAATCAACTCAACTTCTCTGAAATATTTGAACGATCAAGTAATACACACATTATTATAGGGAAGTGTATAATAACCGGGTTCATGAAGTGAATGAAGATCGGGAACCGGTTGTGAACCGGTCGGACACCGGCGCGCGTTCGTTATCAGGACGAGACCGGTCAAGCGCAGCCACGCCCCCCGACCGGGGTTATATAAGGAAGTACAATCTGCGTCCCCGTCACACTCAGGCAGTTCAGCCCAGTGAGAACATCTCCTGAAATATAACTCCTGAAGATGCCAGACACTCGAACTGGCGAAACGTCGAGAACTAATCTACGACGACGGCCTAAATCCTCGAAAGAACATGTCACATTGAACGATGGCCGCGAAAGCCTCAACCAATTCATTAGTGAGAATATTGTTCAAGGGGTGATTGGAGGTACAATGGGTACTCCAAAATTATTAAATAGGTATAATATTACACTACGTGCTCTGGATGAATCATATCAAACTAACAACCAAATATGTTGTAATGAACTCATTACAGCATTGTTTTTAGAAAAAAATTTCGTTTTGTGGTTGTCAGAACTGATCCTTGATCCTATCAATTCTCAAATCGAATCAGTTCAATTTCCGTAATCTGTCAAATTACAATAAAAAAGTCACTCAGGGTAAGCGGTATAGTCGTTGACACCCCGATACTGATTGACACTCTACACACTTAATCCGTTGTAATAACATATTGGTATTTACCAGCGACTTTTTTCTTTTACCCACGTATGCAGTGGCGTAACGTTTCCCAGCCAGGCCCCCCCCCCCAACGATTGCTACCGGGCCCCATCCCTATCAAAAAGCCAATTTTTTCTTTGTTTTTCGGAAGAACTTTAGCAAAGATGAAGAACTTTTAATTTTCAACTCATTTATGTCGTTGTATTTCATTATTATATTATAATTGATTTTTACGCAAAAAGTTAATACGTCTTGTTTCGCACGCTTTTCGTATATTGTTTTTCTTTACTTTTCATTAATACATTAAACGGTTTTTTTTTTCGAAACCTCGACGCTTCAAACAAAAACACACCAATACAGAAGCAGTAATCCGACCGCCCAAACTCCACACATGCTTTGTAAAATGCTAATGCCGGCTGTAACTCTTTTCTTGAAATTTTCGTTTTTTGGAAATCAAAGCACTATCTGCGATGAAATTGTGGAAGCTCGAAATTTTTTCGAAGAAAATGAGCTTTTCAGAGCAAAAATGATGATCCTTTAATTGACTGGATGGATTGATTTGGCTCTTCGTAGGGTTTTTGTCAACATATTGAACTCTAGAAAGCACACTTTACATTATTGGTTTTCTCACTATGTTCGATCTAGCGCATGGTTTTCTAAAAAAACACAAGAAGCCTTTTTTTCGTTGCATTTACAAATTCTTGTGAAAAAGAGAAAAAAAATATTCTCGGAAAAACAATAAAAAGCCGTTGAAGGGAGTTCATTCTGGTTCTTGAAACTAACCGAAAACTTTCTCTGTGATCATTGGCCTCATTCACCGGACGAAGATTCCGCTACCGCTACCTAGCATAAATTGAAAGCGTGTTGAGTTTGTACCGCATGTGGCACCGGACGAATCCGCAACAGTTGCATAACTGGTACGTCCATTGATGGTTGCTGAGATATTAAAAATCAAAGACAAAAGGACTTATGAGGATCTAAAAAACAGAAGTAATTAAAGCTGCATGAATATTATAGCGGTCAAGCAAAAAAAAAAAGTTCCCACACCCGAGGACAAAAAAACGAAACTTGAAAAAGTTTGAAATTTTCTTGTTGTTGGTTTTTCTAATATCATACAAAAACTACTGACGCTACAAACAAAATTTCGATTTCATTTTGATCTTTTAATTTCTTTCAGTAGTGCATTATAATATCCAAAAAACGAACTGCATTGATTTGAACCGATTTATACTTTAAAAATTTCGTTGTAAATCACATTTATAAGATAACATTTTCAGACTTAGCTAGACTCAATATGAGTAATCATATCAAAAATTTATAAATCTTTGCTGTCTGATAAGCCTGATACATCGACAATTTCTTTAATAATTTTAATTAATTAGCAGATAATTAGTTTTTACCATCAATTGATTCTTAAAAAGATAAAGAAAAAATCAAATAAAAAGTTCAACAACCGGGCCCCCTGACCCCGCGGGCCCCCCCAACGGGGTGGCTGGGGGGGTGTACGTTATGCCACTGCACGTATGCTAGAATGTCCAACACTCATTCGATTAACGTTTTAGTTCAGTAATTTGGCCCCCTGCTCAGATCGCAATGAGATATTTGTCGCGAAGTTGTGTAGTAATGACAATCGGTTCAATCGTTGACGTTTTGTTAAGGAAAGTGACTGCACATATGCGTGAATTTCTTTAAATTGGGGTATCTGAGATACATAGAAGAAATTTTTCACTGTTTGAAAGATTTCAAAGATTGGATATTGATATAAACATACCCTTCATTGATGTCTGCTTTCAGAATAAATCGCATGTCAATGACTGTCTTGTTTATATTACGTCGGAACAGTGATTGACATAGGGTGTCTGTCACTGTCTGAAAGTATCACATTTTGATATTCGGGTTCATCGCGTATTTGAAAAGTTGGAATATAACTGATTAGCTCTTTTTATTGTGTTCTCTTTCTTCCGGATCGAATAAACATTGGTTGACACAATGTCAATAATTATTTTGTAGGAGGGTGTCAATCAATAAATATCCCTATTAAACTACCTTACAGGTGTTCCTGATAGAGGCCTATGGTCAAAATCGGCTATTTGTTCCTAAAGAAAATAAAACGCTTCTGACTCTTTATTATTCCTTTGTCCACAGTAAGTTGAATTTTGCGTCCACTATGTGGAACCCAAGGTATAAATGCTACGTACAGCGCTTGGAGAGTGTTCAGAATAGGTTCTTGAGATATTTAGCATACAGAAATAAATTAATCATTGTTGATCACAATTACACGACTATTCGACGCAGATTTAACATGATGAGTTTGTCTAATCGCAGACAGCTTACGGATGTGTTATTCGCGTGTAAGATCATTAGAGGGCAGTTTTGGGTATCTGAAATTTTCAATTTTATATCTCTCAGGGTTCCAAATGTAGGTTTGAGATCTTTCGGTACTTTCTATGGCACCGTCAGAAACACAAATTCGGCACAAAACTCCCCACTCCAAAGAGTTATGACAACATGTAATGCCCTTTGTGTAAACATTGATATTTTTCAAGATTCATTGGTAAGGTTGAAGAAAACTGTCAGGATCAACCTTGAGGCATCGGATCGATAATTTTATGATTTAATGTAAGCCTGCTTTGTTAATTTTTTTTTCGGGTTGGTATTTTTATGTTATTTTGCCTTAGCTGGTAGGTTCTTGGTACTTTGTGCATGTATGATTTTGGAATTTCCTTTTGTATGAAATAGTTTGTATGTATGTGAATACTGCTTCTGGGCGAATGCCTGTATGTATTCCAATGTGAAATAAATAAATAAATAAAGGCCTTACTTGGTTCACTGACGACTTTATGGAGTCCACGGGACTGCTGTCAGGATTGTGGGGCCTTGTTTCAAACTGACCATCCCTCTAGAGAATAACTATTCTGTAGTACAGGTTGAACTGTATGTTGTTCTTGTATGCACGCTGGAGAATATCCAAATATACGTAGATGGTATTCCGAGAAACTAATGTTGTGACAGTCAGTGAACACTAAAATCCCTCGCTATGACAGAGGTCAAATACTACTCACAAGGAGAATGCAGGAAATCTCTATGTGAGCTGGGCTCCTGAAACTTTCTGAAAGTTATTTGGTTTCCGGCTCACGCTGAGATCTGGCTATGAGAGGGCAGATGTATGGATGAGCAGGGACACAATCAGCTTTCATTGGTTGGGGGTCGACGCTTCACATCTACCGTAAAACTTTCAGGAGTTCTTCAGGAGATGGCTAGACAGAAAATTTTTCTCTGAATGGAGCACAGGAAGTGATCTTAGACAGACAAGGCTTCTCATTGGGAGTTTTTTCCTCTGGGTCTGAGGTCGAACAACTCCTGAACCTTGAGGGAAAACAGCTGTGAATGATGAGTGGTGATCACCTGTTTAATAAACATTGAAATCACTAGTCTCTGGCTGGCCTCTGTACCGTTGGTGAAGGAACACAGATGTTGCTGTTGAACATACCCTGTTTACCTGTGGAAACCTTTATGAGTTAAAGACAGCACATCTGGAAAACCCAATATCTACTTCCACCCATTCCTATGGCGAGAGGGACTTCCTTGTCTACTCGCTACATTTTTGACAGCATGTCTTAAAGTTTGACTTTCTTATCCTGTATACGGTTGAACACGAGGCCACTGGGCCTCAAATCAGCCTGGAGAAGTCTTGGCGAGGGCCAAGACGAAGAAGTGATTGGTTTTGTTCTTTTCATCGTCCAAAAAAGTGAGAATATTATTAATTCTCATAACTTCATATATTATTACCGAAGTTGAGCACATTGTGTCTTATGATCTTTTTAACCTGTGTCTTCGGCTAACAACAATGATAATAGAAATATCCTAGATCATCAACATGATCCCAATTTACTCCACAATATATTACAATGGCGGGGGACTCCAGAGAGAACAACAAGTTCGAGGAAACTGCTATTCGTGAAAATATCTTCCACCTGGAAAGAAATGACAGAAAAATATAGAATAGAAAGAAAAATAGCCAGCTGCAGAAGGGAAGAAAAGACCAATTCTCAAAGCCAAAACTGACGCCGAAGGGAAGAAAAAGCTGAAAAAATTGACTGAAGATAAAGAAAGGAACCTGAAAATAAATCGATTTGTGAAGTCAACATTACTTCATCAGTAATTTATCAAACCGAGCACATCCACAGATACTGCAAGTGTAAAGAATTATGAAAATGCCGGAGTGGAATTGGAAGAAAACACAGAAAAATCTGTTGCTGCAAATTTGTATCGTGAGTAATATGCTTTTATAGAAAACATTTCGGTATTTTCCTGATGTTGCTTCATCTGCTTCAACAAGATTACCAAAATTATAGATACAACGATGTGTATCATCATGTTAAAGAGAATACCATATCGTTGGTCCAATGCCAAAGTCAGGAATGTGCTTTTTTGATGTTCCGGGAAAAACGTGTTTCAAAAATTGCTATAAACATAGATTTCTTATCGTTCTACTAGGCTAGAAGTAGGAGAGGGGGATAAGCAAACTCTTTCGCGATTTTGGCATTGACACCATGACCATAATCGCGATATAGTGCACATATGCGAAAAGCACATTCGTGACTTTGGCATCGTACCGACGATATAACATACCTTCTAGAAACTTACCCAAATGAAACAATTGTTACTTATACTACATGGAAAAAAGAACATGAAAATACACAGCCCCTGTGAATGTGTATCAACATTTTCATTAATCGTTCGTTCTACCCCATGTACAAGAGTGTGAGTGAATGATATGAAGCATGTCAATGACTATCATTTTGTATGTCAATGATTGTCGAAGTATGTTAATCAGTATCAAATCTGACACATCGAAAAAAAATCATTCTCTTTCAATTTTCAAACAACATATACCAAAAGTTCTGAGTGTTTACCGAAGAAGCATAATTGAACTGTAATATTGTCAGGGTCTTCACCTTATTGTAAGAAAATTACAAACTGAAATCATTAATTGAAAGTTTCTATGCGCTTAAGGTGTCGATCACTACCTGTTACCCTATCTGAATTTTTATTTGATTTTCGGGAGTAAAGCTATGCGCAGACCGACGCGGGAGCGACTGCGAAACTTTTGCGGGACGAAAATACACGGCGGGATCTGGAAGTGTGCACACCGGTACGACTAGGTCGCATGCGAATTGCGGGATGTCTGCGAATGAATTTCAGTTCGCATCGTCAAATATTTTTCCCGCATCCATATCCATAGTAATATAATATGTATAAAAGTGAAAGTACGTGTGTTTATTTTTCTTCACAGAACTCAGGAACCACATGGCCGATTTTAATGAACTTTTCTTTTTAGTGTAGGGAATTCATCCGAGAAAATTTTCATGTAGAATTCATTCTCATATAACGAGGAAATGAAAAAATATATCAACTTCCCATGAAAAAATCCTAAATGAACCAGTTGATTTCAGGCTTTACGGCCGACGTTGGGTAAACTATGAAAGATAGAGGAACATGATCAAGGATATTTTAGTAGTGCTCGAAACGTTTCATAAGAAAGTCCGCGACTGCATATGTTCAACTCCTGAGGATAACCCATGAAATCAATTCAAACATCTCCAATTCAATCCAAAGTGATGTTCAATTTGAGGACCGCAGTTGACTGGCAAGGAATGAATTCATATAAATATTAGTGTGACTGTTATTACCGCAGCGGCATCCATTCCTGATGAAAAATACTGTTTACATCATAGTTTTTTAAACAATATTTCTCGAGATATAATAAGTAAGTGAGGAAACGAATTTGAGCAAGAAATTACACGGAAAAGCTTTGTCATGTACTACCACGATGTTATTGAAGGCGAGGCACGTTCTACCTACGATCATTCAGATTTGGAAAAGGATAATAATAATAATAATTTATTAATCCTTTTAGACATGTGAATACATGTATAGGATAAGTCAAATACAAAAAATAAACTAAGTTCTGATACAATCATACAAGTATTCATTCACAGTATAATAGCATTTTTCTAACAATAAGCTTTTTTCTTAAACTCGTTATAATTAAGATGTCTTATACTGAATGGCAGATGATTGTAAAGTTTTATGGACTGATACGTAGGAGACATTTCAAACTTAGCAGTCCTATGTTTAGGAATATGTAGCGATCGCTCGCTTCTAGTTTTATGATTATGAAAGCTAGATAGTTTAATCATGTCTGCTTCATTTTCTTTCTTTTTTTACCTCAGCTCAGGTTTTTTTTGTTTCAACATTTATTGTATTATTTTAGCTCTCTTATTCAAAAGAATATATATATATATATATATATATATATATATATATATATATATATATATATATACATGCAGAAGACATTTGAGTATGAAGATAGAAGACAAGGTGAGTATACAACTTTCAACAAATAATGCTCTGCATGACTGACGCGGAGGTATATTGTACATCATACGTAAAATTCGTTTCTGCAATATAAAAGCTCTGCCAACATCCGAAGAATTTCTCCACAGCAGAATATTATATGACAAATGGCTATAAACCAAACCATAATAGATATTTCTTAGACTTTCTGGAGGAAGGAAATCTTTTACCCTACTCATTGCAAAATAAAAACTGTTGAGCTTGTTACACAATGAATCGACATGAGTGAACCACCTCAAACCACTGTCCAAGTGGATGCCAAGAAATTTCGCACTCTCCTTAGACAGTACGTCATCATTCAAATAGTGAATGATGAGCTGCTGATCACTCTGACATAGTGTGAAATATATACATTCAGTTTTTCGAATGTTAATCATGAGATTATTTCTGTGACACCAATCTGCGAAGCAACTTACAAGAACACCACACAACCTTTGGAGCTGTACGAAAGATGGAGCTGTTATTACCACTGAAACGTCATCAGCAAATAAGGTTAATAGATATTTCCTCACCATCAAAGCATCCTGAGGGGCTAACGAGTCGACAAACATCATCCGCAGATTGCCAGGCATATTGAGAGTAGCTGAATCGAGGGGATTTGAAATTATTATAGAGTGTTTTGCAGGAAAGTTCTGTGAATTTTTTGATAACTCGAGTTTGTTTTTAGTTTTCATCATCGTGATATGTTTAGTGACATGCTTATTATTTTTTTGATGTTGAATATTTATTTTGACTATTTTTCTATTATATTTTTTGTAGTGAAGAGTTTTGATTTTTTGTTCTCACCACTATATGATGCACAAAATCTTTATATCATGGCACCGAATAGAAAATCGCAAAATATATTGCATAGTAGCTTTACATTGAAATATACGAATTCGAAAATGAAATGTTGAAACTCGAGGGGAATCCGTCTGTTTAACTTCCGACATTCCTTATTCAAAAATTAATCAACATAACTAGTCTGTTGTTCTGTTAATTCATAATATTAACAATTTTATTTGATGCATTTTCATGTTCCAGATTGAAAATTGAAAGGAATTGAACATCTCGAAGGGAAACAAAATTTTACACAATAATTGCTTCAATTTTATTCCTTTTATATTATCGCTATATGATATCATTCTGACCACAGTTCTCTGAAACAAGTAGAGGAAATGTAACCTGTTATTTCGAACATTTCGGCCGTCGTCGTGAATTAGTTCACGTTTCGCCAGTTCGAGTGTCTGGCATATTCAAGAGTTATATTTCAGAAGATGTTCTCGCTGAACTGTGCTGCCTGAGTGCGCACTCAGGCAACACAGTCCTAAATTGAATTTTATTCAAGTTCTTCAAAATGATTACTTGAGCAACCCCTATTAAGTTCCTTCAAATTGTCATAATATCTCAACTAAAGTTTTCAACCAAGATAATGAAAAATCTACTTTTGTAGATCAAGAATTTGTACCCACTAGAAAAAGAAATATCATTCACATAATATTATATGTTATATTTTTTAAATACAACGGTTGATTAAGCTCACAATTGAACTCATTATTTACTGATTTCCCCAGAATAATGAAATAAATAATGACAACAGTATGAAATAAATGAAAACAAAATCAGTAACATCAGAACGAGGACTAGATCGACATGATATATCTACTTCTCCACTTTTTTGTATTTCTGTTATTTATCCACTTTATATATCTCCGACATAGGTACGATCTCGGCAGAGCATTGTGTCCCATTTTCGTGCTGTCGCTGCACTATCCGTACTATGCGACTTGCGGGAAAACGTTGCATGCTGCGAACTGAAATTCATTCGCAGATATCCCGCAATTAGCATGTGTCCTAGTCGTACCGGTGTGCACACTTGCATATCCCGCCGTTGATTTTCGTCCCGCAAAAGTTTCGCAGTCGCCCCCGCATCCCGCGTCCCACGTCGGTCTGCGCATACTTTAGTCGGTGCCGCTCCCGCAATCCCGCATCGTTCTACGCAAATATTTCAGTCGCGTCGGTGTGCATGCAATTCAATCCGTCCGATGCCGCATCAGACGCATCGTTCCCGTCCCGCAGTCGCTTCCGCATTGACGCGTCGGTCTGCGCATACCTTTATTCACAAAACTTGAATGAAAAAAAAAAATATATCGTCTAATACTCGTTGCAGAAGGCAATACCAACACTCATGCTTTCGAAAACGAGCGAACGAATTTCGGATTCGTATTGGAATAGGGGCTCATTCTGCAACTTATATTACTTTAGTTTAGAATATACTATTCTCGAATGCTCCATATCTGATTTATGAAATTTTGAATTTTTTGATATGTATTCGAGAGTCTGTTGAATCAAAAAGCAAAGAAATGATAGATAGAGAAGCTCTAGAAAACTTCCGTTAAACTTCCATCCAGAATAAGGATGGTAAATATATTGTTAATTTACCATGGCAGCAAAAGTTTTCTAATACATGTTTAATGTTAAATTATGATTTAGCAGAAAGACGACTGTCCTCTAATCTCTAATTCCAATAGGTTGATGGATATTGATGAATTTTCAGACTATGAGACAGGGATGTTGCGGATGCCGATTTTTTCACATCCGCGGATGCGAATGCGGATGCGGATTTTCGAAAAGTCACATCCGCGGATGCGGATGCGATGCGGATGCGGATGTTTAAGATCTTATTTAAAAATAGTATACGAGTAAAGAATTAAAACAACTATAAAGCAGTTATTAACATTTTTGAAGTAAATTAGTATTAAGTATATCAAGTGTAAGTATTTACCTACATGTTTTTTTTAACTTCACTTACTTATTTTTATATTAGTAAGAGGAGTGGAAAATTGGAGCATTATACTTCATAAAAAGTAATTTTGCCGCCTTTTCTGCTTCAAGGCGGTTACGCAGAGGTTCGTGAATTAAACCCGCGCTACTGAATAATTGCTCGCTTGGAACACTGCCTGGTGGAGTGGACAAAATTCTTCGTGCTATCGGTGATAATATCGTAAACAATGAAACGTACTACCGGAGGAATATAATGGCATTCACCTTAATATTTCCCAATATACAATAATTCGAGTACACGTACACTCCTCACTATGATCAACTGTATCATAATAGTCACAATATTATTCAAAATCCCACAAAAATTTACTATTTGACAAGTAATCCACAAGGCCAAAAAACACGTTATGGTTCATTTACAATAAATGAGTATTGCACCATAACAAACGCATCGGAACTTTTTCACCAATTTCTTCGTTCCCATTGGTCAAATTCTCGTGCGAAGAGCACACGCACATTTTTTTCTTATCGCAACTCTCACGTTTTCCAATATGCCATATTCCGAAAGTAAAAATGATTTTTTTTTAATCTTTATCATCAACAGATGCCCAAAAATCGTCAAACTAGGCGGATTTTATAGCCCCTATAAACGTTTTATGAGCTTGCAACAACCCGGGTTGTTTAGGTAAACAAACGTAGACAATTCTCACTGATCGGACGAACATCTGGCTCTTTTTCTTGGGGAGATCTCTGTCAAATCAAAAAATAACCGCAACAACCAAAAAATACGAAATTCAAAAGAAAATGTTTCCCCCGATTCGCGAATCATAATTCATGTTCAAAGACGCTTGGTCCCTGAACTTTCTTTCAACATTTCAAATGCTTCTGAAACAACGGGTATCGCAAAAATATAACATTTCAATATCACGGGCGATAAGAAATCTTGGGACTGGGACCACAGGCGGTCGTTAGAAAGGAGACGGATTGGAATTTCGGACTTACCGGAAAAAAACAGATGGTATAATAAAATATGTATTTGGAAAGTGTTTCGAAAAGAGAATTACCAGTATGAATATAAACAGAATAGAGGGGTGCGTCGGAAATTCCACCCTCTTGGATGCAGATGTTTCGGTTTCAGAAATAGCTACAGAAAGAAGTAACAGTGAAAAACTAGCATCTTTCTGACACTTTCAAAATTGAAAAAGTATATATTTAGCATTTTCTAAACGAAACACTAACATATTTTGTTGGCCCTGACATGGCGACACTGCACAACTCACAAATTATATTACATCCGCATCCGCATGAAAATCCGCATTGGTTTTTGCGGATTCGGATGCGGATGCGGAAGTAGAAATCTATGCGGAAGCTCCGCATTTGCGGATGCGGATGCGAATATCCGCAACATCCCTGCTATGAGAATGTTCTTTTTGATTGTGTTAATCAGGAGATAATAGAAGAATTAGTAGATGCAAAGGGTATTATTATCAATTTTGTGAACACCAATGATGGCGATTGGTTTTTTTTTATTTTTTGGCTTGTGTGTAAGTCTTTGGAGATCTTTTTTGACTTGTTTCTATTTTATTGTGAAAATCAATAATTGTTGAAATAAATGTTTTTCTATTCTATTCTATTCTATCATTATTATTCATTCTGAACAGGGGTCGTTGTGGCTGCGTTCAGCCTTCCGGGAACTTCGATCACAAGGATCCTTCACCCAACTCGTTCATTTAAATCCCAAAGAGGCCGTAAATGGTATTGATAAATCCAACGACATCCTTAGGAGCTTTAGCGGTTACCTCATGAGGATTCAGAACCGACTTTCCTATGTGAATGGTTCTTAGTTGTGCCAGCTCTGGACTCTTGCATACCATGTGATCAGCCGTTTCTTTCTTTGATCCATCAGCACAGCATAAAAATGGTATATCTTTAAATGATGTATTATTTAAAGTTACTAATTTAATTGAATTGACTGTACCTTTCTTGATTCAGTTTAGAAACAACAAAATTAGTGTTACAGCCAACATTACGAAGGCCTTTCTGCAGATAGCTATTTCGGAGAATGAAAGAGACTATGCAGGATATTCATGGTGGGAACGGTTAATACGTATTATCAAAGGACTACCTATATGTAACGTCGAGAGCTTCTCTTCATTATGTTGAGTTATAGACCATTCGTTGTGACATAGAAGATGTCATAAATTAAAGAACGTTAACATACGTGGCAGATGGAGATGATTGGGTTCCTCCATCTCCTTCTAAATTTTTGGGTTATTCGTCAGGATATTTAGATACAAAAGAGTTTGTTAATTTGGACCAAAAAGATAGTAAATACTTGAAAGACATGTTTCGTTATATCAATCGAATAAGAAACTATTTGCGTGGTCGTTTCAGGAAAGAGTATTCACCAGAACTTGTTCATATGGGAAAATCAAAATTAGGATCATTGATGATTGGCGATGTAGTTCTGATCGGAGGTGTTGGAAATAAAAAGATTTATTGACCTATAGGAAGAATTGAGAAAATATATTTCGGAAAGGATAGAGTTTGCCGGGTGGCGAAATTGAAGACGGCTACAGGATTTCTAATTTGTCCTCTACATACATTGTATTTATTGGAAACAGGACATATAATTAACAAGAAACCAGAAAACTGGGGGGGACCAGCAACAGAAATCAGAAAACAATGAAGATTATCAATCTATTCGACAGCCGGAATTAAGGAATTCAAGATATGGTAGAATTTTGAAGAAAACAACCCCTTGGCTGGAATTCTTAGTTTATTTGGCTTTTCATCATTTGGTTTCATCAAGGTTCATTGTAAAAATATGGTTTTCATGAATTATTCCATAAATAAAATTCTCTCGTTGAATTGATTTTTTTCTCGAAAACAGCGCATCCTGTGGACATCAGATTAGTACAACATTTTTGGTGTGATATGATACCCTCTACAAGATTTTTGTATTCGAAATGTTAAAGAATTTCAACAGTTCACTAACGCCTCATACTGTATTACTGACTGATCTGAGTCATTTGCTATAATTCATTCCAAAGAGGCGTAAAAACACGAAGAATGCACAAATTTTCACTCGTTTCAAAACAGGAATTATAAATAGGTATAATAATCCCGATATTCAAGTTTATAATTATTGAATAAGGCTTAGTTCAGATGATCGCGCGATTACGCGCGATTCCCAAACGCGCGACTAGAGATACTTAGTCGTCATATAGAAATGTTCATATGGTCGCACGTCATCGCGCGTATATTGCGGATCACGCGCGATCGACTTTGCCAAGTCGCCAGTATCTTGTATTGAAGTACAACTGTCAGGCATAGAGGTGTTCAGATGATTCGCACGATTATACGAACAATGCTGAAATATTGACAGAGATTTTAATGACTTTTTCTGTGCTTGGAATCAAAAAATAGCCACAGCACAAGGATAGAAGAAGAAGAAGAAGAAGACAGTAGTCGCGGGCTACCGCGCTATCAACGCGGGACTATCTGAAACACCAACGCGCGTCAACGAACTACAAACGTGCGTTGTCGTGCGATCATTTGAACTTAGCCTAACTCATTAAGTTTCACAAAGGATTCCAAATCGAAGACTAACGTTCAATTCGATTCCGATAGATCGATTTACTATTCGAGAAGTGAATATACGAAGACACAAAGAAAAAACAATTACCCATACTCTCAACTCCTATTCATCGAGTGAATTGAATGCGAATTATGGCTGGCATTTCTATAGCATCCAATTTTCTGTTATGAAAGCCCTGTTGGCGAAAGGCGGAACGATTAAAAGTGACAAGTGGACAACACGACAATAATTTCAAAAGCATATGAAAAGCGATAGGGCACGTACATGAAAATGCTAACAACACCACTTTTCACATTGAGGATTTCAATAGTACGAACGAGGCCAATACTTCAAATGATGAATTCACAAATTAAATTTTCTTCAAAGAAATAGCTTGATAAGAGGGGGAACTGAAGATATTTGAATATAATCAACTCAGCTGCGGCAATTATAACTCGGAACGATGAACCAACTGAATATCTCGTTTCCTGCATTATGGCAATATATTTGGCAACTGATATAATCGAATATCTTCTTGAATTTAATTTCGTTCCTAAGTTGCCTGATCAAGATTGCAATCGGAACTAGGACTAGGCGCGCACTTGTGATTTCTTGTCGCGCGACTCAATAACCGCAATCGAGAAGAAACATTTTCGAAAATGTATCGTGCGCGCACTTGCGACTAATAAATCGCAACTACATTCAGAAATAACATTGATTTTCCTGAAAACCGCTTGCGTTATAGCTCTACTATTACGAGCTAAATATTATTAACAGTGAGACCCAAAGAAAAAAGAATTCACACTCACACAAAGAAGTTCGGACTTCGGCAGCAACTGAATTGCGATTGAATTGGAGCCAGTTTGACTCATTCTGATTTGGGACAATCGCGTGGCTTCAAAAATTCGATTGTTCAGTCGCGGCGAATGTGCGTGCATTCCCATTTAACTGTACGTGTTTCATTTTTTCGACTAAAGGATCGCGCGACATGAAACACATACTTTTAGATGGGAATGCACGCACATGCGACTAAAAAATCGCCGTGACTAAACAGTGGCATTTTTGAAGCCACACATTGTCCCAAATCAGAATGAGTCAAACTTGAGACATTTCAATCGCAATTCAGTTCCTGCCGAACTTCTTTGTGTGAGTGTGAACTCTTTTTTTTGGGACTTTATATTGTTATTATTATTTGGCTCGTAATAGTAGAGCTACAACGCAAGAGATTTTCAAGAAAATCCATGTATTACTGAAGATAGTTGCGATTCATTAGTCGCAAGTGTGCGCAGGAAACATTTTCGAATTTCTTTCTTGGAAATTGCGATTATTCAGTTGCACGAAAAGAAACCGCAAGTGCGCGCCTAGGATAACTGTATGTGTTTCATTTTAGCGACTAAACGATCGCGCGACAGAAAATCGCATGTCCTCGGGTACCCTAATGTGTAGAAAAATGAACGGCTAAAGGTTGAGCGAAAAATGTTGAAAAAGTAGGTACAATGATAAAAAAAATTTCAAATATCCTGTATCCTGGATCGAATAATGTGTAGTAGAACAAGGTCGATAATTTTTGACAAAAAATCAATATAGCATGAAATTTATTGGAAAAGAAAGAGAATATAACAAAACTGAAAAAAAAGGAAAGAACTGGTAATGTAAAAGGCAGAGGGTCTGAGCTTTCAAGAAAAGAAATGGCTTATCTCGACTTCCGGCTGAACTTGTCCTATAGAAAAAAGTTAAACGGCAAATTTGCAGGAAATGAAAAGATCTACAACTTGCATTCTATACTTTTTCACATAACGTAACCTAGGTGTCCGTTGTTTTTAACCTTCAGAAAAAATTAGGTGGGAACTAACCGTTATATTTCGATTCATGTTTTCACCCTATTTCGATATAAAATTGAGAAAGCAGACTAATAATTTTCAATTGAAAATCTGCTTTGTTCGCTGAAATCCCTACTTTTTTATGGCATCGAAAAATTATCAGCACCCCAGAGTTGAAGTGTGATAAGTCACATTTTTCCAGACCCGAGCTATCTACAATATGGGATTCACATTGTAAAATTCTAGCTAAGGGAACATATTTTTAACATTTTAGGTACATCAATTTGCCAAATATACAGGGTCTTTCACGGGGAACCTCACCCATATTTATACAGGGAAACTACTGAACGTATTTTCATGAAATTCAGCACTTATAAGTATTTCACGATGCTGATGAAATCTAAAATATTTCCAAGGCATGAGCACCTCTGGTTTTTCCGGAAATGACGTCAACTTCCGTTTTTCAAATTAGAACACCATTTTTTTATTGCAGAAATAGATACCTCAGAAAATCTCAAGTTATTTTGATGTAACATTTTTCAGTTTTGGTTGGAAAATTCTCTCTGAGCGGAAAAATTCCAAAAAAAAATCGAAAATAGAGCTCCGCTGAAACAAGAATCACTTCGAGGTTTTTGGATGGAAAATTTTCATTTTTGAGATTTTTCAAGATGTAAGATTGATGTATCCATTTTAAAAATCGAAATCGCGATTCATGATACAGGGGGTGAAAAAATCGCTTTCAAAGTTAGGGATTATAAAATCGTGAAAGATCAATTTTTTCAAATTAGAACCCCATTTTTTATGGCAGATATTGAATCTACGTTAGAAAATAATGTGAGTGTATGCATCACACCCTTGCCCTGAAATGGATATTTTCTGAGTTATTCACAAAAAACTGTTTTTCGTCTTGAATTTTCAGCTATTTCTTTTCCCTTCACGCCAAAAAGATGAAATTTTCAGGAACTGTTATTTGGACCATGCTGTAGATTTTTCACCCCTTCTTGAAACCGACTTCAAGTTACTATTATTAGAACCATGGCAAACTCTCGCAGTTATAACTAGAGAAGATGCTCAAAGTTTTGACCGTTAATTTCTAGACATTTATTTATACGTCTCAGGAATGCTTCGTGCGTTGCTCTTCTTATTTCATCGGGAGGAAGAGATCTGCAAAAGTGTTTAAAAACCAAATTGAGTTTCAAAACTATGAATCTAAAAATCTGAACAAACCTGAACGCATTTCTGACTCGTTCTATGCAGTCCTCTTTATCAGTCAGGGGAGTTGAGTAGACAATATTTTTTATCCTACCCCAAACATAATAGTCTAAAGGAGTTAAATCGGGAGAACGTGGTGGCTAAAGATGTGGACCATTTTTCGCCAACCATCGATCTTCGAATAGCCTGTAGAGGATATTTGACACATTGAGTGAATTGTGTGGAGGCGCGCCATCTTGTTGATACCATAAGTCATTATGGTTCTGTACTAGCGGCTCAATTATTTGAGTCAATATGTCAGAATATCTATCTCCTAAGGGAGAACATTCTTTAAATAATGCAAACATGTGTAGTGTTCTATCTTACCAGTTAAAGTCCCATCATAAATGTGAACATCGAGAATTGCATTATTTTTGATGGCGCAAAAAACATTGAAACTCCAGGTCTCTTGAACGTTCCATTGTCTGAAGTGGTGGTTGTTCTCTTCATCCAAATAATGACTGTTATGCCTATTGAAAGAACCATTCTTTGTGAATTTAGATCCATCTGTCCAAATTATACAGTCCAAAAAGTTTTCATTCTCTTGAAATCGAATCATCATAGCTTCGCAAAACTCTGTTCTCCTGACGAAATCAGTTTCCTTCAAATGCTGTACCCTATTGAATTTATATGGGTGCATTTTATGTTTTTTCAATATTCTCCAAACACTCGATTGAGATAATCCCAGATCAATCTCGGCATCTTTGAGAGAATTTTGAGGATTCACACGAAAATATGCAAGAACTGTAATTTCGTTGTTCTCATCTTCTACTACACTTTTTCTCTGTGTATAGTTTTTTTAACCAAAGATCCGACATTTCTCAAGTTTCTCATGGTTCTGTTAATGGTATCTCTCGTTGTTCTGGGTCGGTCAAGAAACCTCTCAATGAACAGTCGAATCGTTCTATCTACAACTTTATTACATTCTCCATGAAGTAGAATGAGATTTAAATAATCTTCATTGCTAAAATTAGGCATAGTGATCGATTTTATAACTTAATACGAATTATCACCAAATTAATAGTAAACACAAAATGCTACTGAATAAAGAGGAATTTGGCAGATGTAATTAATGATATCTATCATTAAAAAAAAGAATGTAAAACATGGTAAGTTTTTGCATATGGTTCATAAGGAATTATTTATTTATCACTGGAGAGAAAACCGATGGCCGATTAGTTGAAATAAAGAGGTTTCCGATACAAATTCGAATCAAAATTCGCCATCTGTTTAGGAACAACCTGTAACTTTTTTCTCTTGCATATTAGGGTAGTAAAATCTAAAACATGGTTTAAGTAACAGTTCCTGAAAATTTCATCTTTTTGGCGTGAAGGGAAAAGAAATAGCTGAAAATTCAAGACGAAAAACAGTTTTTTGTGAATAACTCAGAAAATATCCCCTTTATGGCAAGGGTGTGATGCATACACTTACATTATTTTTCAACGTAGATTCAATATCTGCCATAAAAAAATGGGGTTCTAATTTGAAAAAATTGATTTTTCACGATTTTGTCATCCCTAACTTTGAAAGCGATTTTTTCACTTCCTGTATCATGAATCGCGATTTCGATTTTTAAAGTGGATATATCGATCTAACATCTTGAAAAATCCCAAAAATGAAAATTTTCCATCCAAAAACCTCGAAGTTATTCTTGTTTCAGCGGAGTTCTATTTTCGATTTTTTTCTCGAATTTTCCCGCTCAGAGAGAATTTTCCAACCAAAACTGAAAAATGTTACATCAAAATGACTTGAAATTATTTCTGCAATGAAAAAATGGTGTTCCAATTTGAAAAACGGAAGTTGACGTAATTTCCGGAAAAACCGGAGGTGCTCATGCCTTGAAAATATTTTAGATTTCATCAGCATCGTGAAATACTTATAAGTGCTGAATTTCATGAAAATACGTTCAGTAGTTTCCCGTATAAATATGGGTGAGGTTCCTCGTGAAAGAATATATATATATATATATATATATATATATATATATATATATATATATATATATATATATATATATATACGTATTGAAAATATTTGCCGGAGAAAACAGAAAAAATTAAATTTGGGAACCTGATAGTTGATAATTGCCCAAACAACAATTGCCAGGTTCCCAAATTTAATTTTTTCTATATATATATATATATTCTCATGAAAAGGAGAGCTAAAATAATACAATAAATGTTGAAACAAAAAGTACCTAAGCTGACGTAAAAAAAGAACGGGGTATCATAACATTCTTCGTATGATACTATAGAATCATACGATACTATCATCACTAGTATCATACGATACTCTACAGCCAGTGGAAAAAACCTCAGCCGAAAAAACCTGTCTCCCCGTAAAAAAATAACATAAAATATTAAATATCAGGAAAATCTTGAAAGACATCAGTGTGATCATCTTCATGTTATCCGTCGATGGGCTCGGATAAACAGGTTCTTCTCAAAAAGGCTCGCAATTCTTAATCTGAAATGAAAAAAGACAAAAGCAGAAAAGAAACCGATTATTCATAATAAATCCAATGCATTTTAGAAATGCATTTGCTACTTCAAAAAACATCAACATTCAGATTTCTTGGCCAAATAAGGTTCGGAGGTTTATAAATATTTATGACAGAAATGTCACAAAATTTGAAAGAAATGAAAAAAACTCCATCAATTTCCCCTTTCCGAATCTGTTGAAAATTACGAACTGATAATTTTTTAACATAACAAGCTAAACTTGTAAAAAATCAATTAATACATAACTTTCAACTGTCCTCTTTCACGAGGATTTTTTTCTGTTGCTGCTGTACCTAGCTGCGGTTAGTGCAACGAGATACCAAACAGTTCTGCGTATGATAAATAAGAAAAGCGATAAACCCCAGCAGAGAAAAACTCTGACCTCTCCCGTGACGAAAAATTTATTGAAAATATTATATAACACAGGATCTTGAAGGACATATACGTGACGTATAGGAGAACATCTTCATGTAATCCTTCTATGGATAGAGAAAAACACAGTCTTCACCAATACACCCGAAATTCTAACTCTGAAAGAAAAAAAGACAAAAGCAGAAAAACAACTATTTAGATCTCAACTTCCCCACACTCAGAATCAGGGCTCTCATCCGAATTCTATCGGAAGAGCATGCTGTTGCATCGTCCATGACCTGTTTTAATATGATTAAGAACAGACCATAACCTATGGAAGGATCAGTTATAAGATCTTTGTTAAAAAAATTGCATGCATTCCATTCAGATTGCCAAATTTTCTTGTCGCTTCTAGTCATATCGATTAAAAAATTTGACCAAACTGGTTTACGCGACTTCAATCTGGGTACCTCATTATAGGCGAGTATGGGAAATGAATTAAATTTATTCCAAAAATTCGAAGTTGTTGTCTCTCTAAGAATATGGAGAAGTACAATATATGAGAGGAGTTGTAAACAAGGAGTAGTTGAAGATCTGATAGTACCAGTAATATTCCTCATAGAAAAATTCAGTTGGGCATCAATTTTTTCTACATGAACACTGTTCAACCAAACAGGCAACAATAGCTTTGTTCGCGGGTCGAGTTTCGAACCATTGCAGAACTCTACTCAAGACATTGTGTAGAATAGCTTTCTAAACTGTGCTCAAGCGCAGATCGACTTAACCGATAACGAATCAGTATCAAGAGTTCCGGGGTTGAAGCAAGAACTGGTAGTTCCAAATTGATTCTTACCCGAGTTTTATTTGTTTGGTGTCTCGTTATTGCGAGACATATCTTTTATTCATAATTAATCGTCAAGGGACAAAGATCTTAAGAAAATATCAAGAGTTGATGGAGTCCCAAGAATATAGCATATTTTGAAGAGGTTTTCCTAGACTTTAACGATGCACAATTATTCAACATTTTCGACTTACCAATGTAGCTAGGGAATTTTATCATGAAAATAAACACAGAGACCTTTTTTGATTCCAAGGTTAGGTCAGAATCTGTTCGTAAATATAGCCTAGTTTATTAATTCTGGACTTGGTAACAAACCGGTTCGGAATTGGACTCGCGAACAAACCTAATATTCACCAGCATATTTTTTTATGTGAGTTTATGGCGGCATCAACTGCTGAGGTTATTAGTCGCTCACCAGCAGTTAACACCAATGCTAGCGCTGCGGCACGGAGTGTTGCATCAGCGCCCCATGAAGTACCAGCTAGTTTCTGAAGGATGTTATTCCGAGTTTCAAGCTACAAACACAGATTTTTAAAAGGGCATTGAATTTTAGAGAATCAACTTTGACTCCGGGATTCAATAATAATTCCGTCAAACGTCAAAGGCAGTTGGAAGTTATATTCAATGGTGTGATGGGAAATTATGATACCTAGGAGAAACCGCACTACCTTATTTTCCTATCGTCAATAGCAAGCTACAATCCCTACTTACAAATTCTGACTCAAATCTTGCCATTGCTTCACAGAAGACACTACAAAAAATACTAATCAATAACAAGCCGAAAAAGGATTATAATGAAAAAGCGAAATATATAAAATTACCTGTCATAGCTGTCCTACTTTTTATAGGTATCGGTATGACGACCAGAGCTGCAGTAGTTAAATTCAACGAACTAAGTGTTCGTTCGACATCAAGTTGTCGCCAATTCGGAACAATATTTATCGACTTATTTTAAAATGTGATATTAACAAATTCAGAACAGTCAGAATGGTTGTATATGTCCCAGTCGGATTCTAAAATCTTTCAGTTTGCAGAATGACTAGTCATTTTGTAAACTGGCACAAGTTTTCTAAAATACTTTTCTCTATTTCAGTATCGTAATGAGTTCATTACAGTACTAAAAGTAGTGCTGTAATGAAATTCATTACAGCATTGTTTTCAGTTATATTTTTCGTTTTATGATTGTCAGTACTGACCTCCGATCGAATCAATTTTCGAATCAAATCAATTCAAATTCCGTAATCTGTCAAATTTCGTATGTCACACCAACTGTCAAGATACAATACAAAAGTCACTAATCTGAATTTTCATTTGAATTTCGAGAGGTTTTCACAAAAATGGACTGAAATAGAGAAAATACCGTCTAATACTCGTTGCAGAAGGCAATTCCAACACTCATGCTTTCGAAAACGAGCGACTTCGCATTCGTGTTGGAATAGGAGCTCATTCTGCAACTTGTTTTAGAATATACTATTAAGATACTGAAATTTTCAGTCGGTTTGTAAACCACGTATAACGTATCAGACGGATTGTCATATCCTATATCCTTTTGAACTTTCCACCTGAAACTATTAGTTTTATGAATTTTTGAACAAAGTACAACTGGTGTAGTTCACGTAATATTATGAATTATGACAGATCAAATTCTTTCAATATGGCAAATTTGGAGAAACTCGTGGAGGGGATATTTTTGTCAAGAATTAGATAATTACTCTTCTGTTGAGTAATTAACATATCCTATAATAGGGCTATGCGAATGAATTTGTTATTGCTCATTTGTTATTCTCTGGAAGTTTATTTGAACATGTCCTTTGATAATTCATTGATTGATATCAAATGCAACAGAACTCAGTTCTAGTAAAAAAAGTGGTTAATTTTTGGTGGAATCGCTTCTTGACGGAATGATTCATTCAAATTTTCTCATATGAAGATCAGTACCTAGACAGTATTTGAAATTTTTCTTCAGTTTTTAAAACTGAACCGTTTCTGTCGAAATACATATTCCAATTGAAAAAACAATTACATTAAGGGAAGTAGAAGCGAATTCCTCAAAGTTCGGCAGCCAAGGTTCCAACAAAAATCAATGTAATACAAGACAAGTATAACTTTTATTCAATTTGCATCAAGACAGGAAATGTTTTCAGAATATGATTCAAATGATTTGACAATCCGTCGGATGTGTTGCTCGCAGTTTACAAACTGACTGAAAATTTCAGACCGATGGTAAAACGATCTTCATTTCAAGAGCGTTTTAGGAAACTTTCGTCAGTTTACAAACTGCCTAGTCATTTCGCAAACTGACGAATTGGTTTCATTCAGCTACTTAAAACTGAGCTTGGTAGACAGACCATAGTCTAGAAGGAACTGAAGAAGTCCATCAATATTCAACCCTAAATACCTCAGAATAAGCACATTATCGTTCATCACGTAAACTGTCAAAAAAAAAATGCCGGAACTGAACTAATACATGCATTCTATCGACATTTTACATTGGATGAATTCGCATTATTGAGAATTAAAGCTACTATAACCCGTTTCGTCACGAAATACGAATTTCATAGTCCTGTTATCCGACATATTTCACTACCCAAGAGCTCAAGTAATTTACCTTTATTACACCAACGTTCATTATTGTCTACGAATAATGTAACAGTTATCTGCAATTTGCCAAACGCCAACAGAACATACGACACATGGAAATGCAAATTATTTCCCGGCCAAAGTTGCTACAAGATATTAATGGGTAGGACAAATCCCACACGTTCAAATAAAGGCTTTTTGTTCAGAACCATGTTTTTTCTATTGTCACAGCAAGCTTTGCGAACCAACATGATCCAGCTGATGAAGTAATAACATGGATAAATCCATCCAAATTCCATCTATTCCTACTGAACAATTAACAAGATTATTATCCTCATCCAAAAAAATACAAGCTGACTCCTTGATTTTTCTTTTATAACTATCAGGTTCCGTCATTGTAGTTTTTGTGCCATTCCAATCCATTATGTGATTGCCGGTATTGGAACACACATTATCTGCTATCTGCGATCTACCAATATCTCTATTTTTATGTGATTCTTATGTTCACGTTTTCTAATTTCTAATGGTCTTGATGTTTCTCCTATAAAAGGTTTTCCACAAGTACTGGAAATATTGTGAATACAATTTCTTAATTTTTGGTTCTCATTCAAAGGTTTAGTTTTTGTTAATAAAGATCGTGAAGCATTATTTGCTTTGAAAACATTTCTTATGTTGAATTTAGAATCAATTTATTGATTTATTGAAAAAAGAACTGGTTTCCGGGAATTTTGAAATAAAATAACGATATCAACATCAAGTAATCGATATTGAGCTATGTTCATCATATATTGACAAATGTCAATCCAAAAATCAAAATATAGTCACGATGCCCTGAGTTGTATGAAAACTAGAAATTGTCTGATGAAGGAGTCTGATTCAGACTCCAAAACTTTACTCTTCAGACTTCAAAGTGTTTTCTTTTTGTTCATTGTTAGTCAACAATTTCTTCTTGTAAAGTTTTGGCCCCTGACAAATTAGTACTAAAATTTTACGCAGAGGCCTCTCTTCTATTATTTAAAAAAAATGTTCTAATTGTTTCTTGTTTCAGAGACTGGGAGAGAAAACCCAAATTAAGTTTTCAGAAATCAACACTATAGTCATTTGCTGATTTCGAAACGAATCACTCTTGCCGTTCGAATTTCCTTCAATATTCAAACTTGAATTCTCAGTCTTGTTCTCTGATCGTGAGGGTTTTTTCAAAACAGTTACGACCATCCAGGTGATGATTTTTCGGAACTTCAGATATTTGAAGACCGCAACAAGACTTTGATGAGGGGAACTCATCTCTCCCATAGATGAACCAAATAATTTATAACACGAGGAGAAAACGGGATACTTTTCGGGATCAAAAATTACGACGTATTAAGGAAATTGTCAAAATGACAAGTACATAAATTATTAGACCAACAGCCAGCGACCAATTTTCAGTTCTCATTTCGAAAGTCTTGAAAATATACTGACTGAATGTCATCAATAAACTAGTAGTTGATCAAATAACTATTTTATTTCAATTTGGATTAATGTACCAAATACCATTGTAACAAATTGGCGAATGCGCCGGCATATCGACTGAATTTTCTGAAAAAACAATTAGTGGAGTTACTCCAGCTGTTCACGCATGATGCGATGACAACGCAAAACAGGGCTCCATTTTCATCTATATAGAATATAGATTATCCGTATCTTTTTATTTCTTGAACTTCCTCACCTCATATGAAATTTTAGTAGTTTCCTGCTAAAATGTCATAGAGTGAAAGAGGATATACGCAGGTCTTTTTAGCATGTTAAATCAATGAATCGATAGGTACTTCAGTGTGAATTTTTTTTATTATTTTAAAAACCAAGCGCTTTCGGTCTATATGAAGACCATCATCAGGGTTTTTCTGAGAATGGTTGTGCACACCAGAGAATGATAAATCAATGAATCGATAGGTACTTCAGTGTGAAATTTTTTTATTATTTTAAAAACCAAGCGCTTTCGGTCTATATGAAGACCATCATCTGGGTTTTTCTGGAAGGGTAAATGAGGTTATTACATGGGTAACGAATGAACAAAAATCATCACAAATGCTCGAGAATAAGGCTAAGTTCACATGATCGCGCGACAAACGCACGTTTGTAGCTCGTTAACGCGCGTTGATGTATTCAGATGGTCGCGAGCAAAGATTATAGAGTATAAGGCTAAGTTCACATGATCGCGCGACAACGCACGTTTGTAGCTCGTTAACGAGCGTTGATGTATTCAGATGGTCGCTCTTTGATAGAGCGACAGCCCGCGACTACTGTCATAATCTTCTTCTTCTTCTATCATTCACAATGTGCTGAGGCGATTTTTAGATTCCGAGCACAGAAAAAGTCATTGAAATCTCTGTCAATATTTCAGCTTTGTACGTCAAATCGCGCGAATCATCTGAACACGTCTATGCCTGACAGTTGTACTTCAATACGCGCGAAGTCGCGCGACGTCGAGCGAAACAAGATACTGGCGACAGAGCAAAGTCGATCGCCAATTTACGCGCGATGACGCGCGACCATATGAACATTTCGATGGGACTACTCAGTATCTCTTGTCGCGCGTTTGGCAATCGCGCGTAATCGCGCGATCATCTGAACTTAGCCTAAGGGCATCAGCATAGGTACTGTTATGGTTCAAAAGTATATAATTGTGTGCTGCAGTTATTCTATGTACTAAAGAACATTCATCAATTGCGTGAGCACAAAAGAGGCCATAGACAAAGGTGAATTGTCAAATGATGTGTTCAGTTAATGTAAGCAAAAACAACGACTTGGGGGGATTAACATGTACACGGTTTAGAGCGGTGCTAGGTGTCAATGAGCTAACCCGCACTAGAACAGAGAAGTTTCGCGCAAGGTGCGAAATACGGGTGCGTAATATCTAAATGCACACGATTTGTTCCAAGTAGTATTGAACATATGTATATTTTAATATTAGATTCATTAAGATAAATTTCAAGCGCACTTGAACATCATTCAATTATACACCAAAAAAAAAACTCTTGATGAAACTCGATTCTGCGTAACGTTTTTGGAATATTTTGATTTGGAAATCATGAAGTAATGATCTATGCTGGTAAAGAGTAATTATAAATGTATCAACGTCACCACTCTGTATCTCAAAACGTTAGACGTTTAGGAGATATTATGTTCATATGAAGTTTTTTTCTCAAAATGGGCCCAAAAATCACCCTCATAAATATTGATATTTAATTAGGAAACACCCTGTATATGTAGTACAATAAAACTATTATAGATCTGACACTTAAAATGAGAAACTACATGATAGCTATCCTCTATAATCAAATTATGAAACATTGATGAGATTCGAAAAATATTCCAATGATTCCATTCGTTTAATGAATCGAATATTTTTTCTCGATGTCTAAGATCTTGGGAAGGTGATACTGCGGTTTCATCCTCGACAGAAAAAGAAAACACAATCAAACAAGTTCAAATGAAATATAGTATCGCCATGATTATTCGAGAAAGGGGCTCAGAGCAATCTTGAATTGGACACTCCAGAGTCACGATAGCATATAAATTAAGTTGAGGAAGGAACTGTACGTTCTTTATGTAAATTTCAGAAGCATGAGATTAATTGCATCGGCAATGACTGACGCTTCAAATTGAAGCGTGATATCTCTCCAATAAAGGAACAAGTTCCCTTGAGAGTAGAAAACTCCAATTTAATTTTCCTTCCCTTCTTTTTCAGTTTTAGAATATCAATATGGCGGCATCATTAATATTCCTTATATGAAAGAGACAATATTTCATATCCAATTATTTATTATTTATTATTCTCGATATCATATCATTCTTGAGGTCCAACAATCTTTCATTTCCTCATTCTTTTGTCATGGCAAATTACCGAACAGAAATAGCTTCCTTCTAAAAACAAAAACCAACAGATCCTTGTGAATACGAAATAAAAGTGGAACATGCAGTCAAGTAAATTCATAGGTATCACATCCTGCACCATGCTGGAAGAAGGATGACACATCAAAAGCGTCTGTGAAATTTCAAAACGCATCTCTAGTATGGGTGGTACTTGTTTATTGAGACCATTGAAATTTTGGTAAATCAGAAAAATGGATTCAAATATTATCGAGTGACATCAATTGAAAGAAGGCTGGTATTTGATTATCTGCAAAGTATCAAGAGGAAAAGATACGTGTCAGATTAATAAAAGGAAGATACCAAGGATCTACCAAAAATTATACCTGCATATCGAAATCAAATAATGAAAAACGATCATTAAGCATGTTCTGTTGTGTCAGATGAAGATATATATTTTTTATGTTATTATTATTATCTATCATGATTAAGAGCGAAGGCAAAACTTATAAGGTGCAGAAAGTATAATCTAATACTAGAAAAATAACCAAAAAAAAAACAAATAACAATAAACAGTTGAATGGATAATTAAAGGACAACAAATGAATCCGCACACTAAACACAACCTAGACACTCCAGACCGAAATATAATGATCGTATCTGTTTTTGAACACGATAACACTATATCAGCTTGACACACCATTGTACATGAAGAATATTCTGTTTCGAATAACATATCAAGAAACGGAAAGTGTACTTTTTGAAAAATTTGTCATCTTAATTGTGTAGAAAAGAAGTAGGAGAGTGGGAACCTTGCAAAAAAACCACCACCAGGGACCAGTAACACAAACCATACAAGTGTAGGTACCTAACAAGTCTACAAGTGATCTGCCTGTAACGACAAGTCCATCTTGTAGTTACCCGTGCGGCACTGGTAATTAAGGAGTAATCTCTACATAATGTAAAAGTTTTCTGTAACACAAAGTTTACACTTGAAACAATGTGTTACAGAATTTTCAACAAATGTAAATAATGTTTTATCTATCTCCAACTGTAGGTAAATACACACACAATAATATTTACATTACATACAGGGCGTTTCAAAGAGAGGTGACCCCCTCTCTAGGATAGATAGAAAACTGAAAAATAATAGGGGTTTGTTCAGTAAAAAATTGTATCCAAGATACAGGGCGTTGAAAAAAATATATACACATTTTTTACGATTCTGCCGAAACTACTGGCTTGGAAGCTAATACATCTGATGAATGTGTTTTGATGTTTCCTCTGTTGCTTAAAATTTTTCTTCGAAGTACGACCAAACTGTTCAATCCAAGGGATTGAAATCTCATGACCGAGGAGGCCAAAGAATCGGAGCTTCTCCACCTCTAACAACCCATCGAAAAATGGTTAGGTACTCAACAGGTTATGACACCTTTTATCAATGTGGGGTAGAGCTCCATCGTGCATTGAAGTTAATAATAATAATTAATGACTTCATCAATACTTTATACCAGCATCCGTTAAGACTTCATAATTTTCAAATCAAAATATTTCGAAAACGGTGCACCTTTATCATCAAAAGAACCTTTATGGTGTAAAATTGAATGATGATCAATATCGCCCAGAATTCAGCTTAATAAGTCTAATATCAAAAGTGTTATGTTCAGAACAAAATGATACGAACCGTGTAAATAGCGCCCTCTATAAAAAACAGACATAAAAACACATTTATTAGATGATCAGACTCGAGAACATAGTCTTATAAAATTTCATTACAATTATGCCAGTAGTTTCAGCAAAATCCTGAAAAATGTGCAAATTTTTCTGTTTTCAAGTAACTGTATCTTGAATATGGATGGCGTTAAGGAAATTTTTTTATTTTTCAGTTTTCTATCTATCCTAGAGAGGGGGTCACCTTTATTTGTCACACCCTGTATTTGGCTACATACGTAGAAAATTATTGGATTTTTACAATTAATTGTAGCCATTCGCATTGTCACTTGTAGACTTCTATTGGCGATTCCAAATAACTAGACGCCACCTGGCGGATAAATATCGAACCTAGAAAGCAAGTAATAAATACAAATAATACACGTAGATTTTGATAGAATAAAAAATATTTTCGCTTCTTTTGGTATATTTGTCACGATTTTTTTTTTTTATTTTAGAATTGCCGTTGGAGAAAAATGGTAAAGGTATTTATATCAGTGATATTCAGTTTAAGTGATATTTGAGAGTTTTTCACGTTTCAGGCTGGGATCTGTCATGGACTTTGCGTATAGGAAAAATTATTGAAAGGAGTGGTAAAAGTACTATTACCAAGAGTGTATACCATTCGATACTGTTCTCGATTGCTCCTCAATGAAAGGCAGCAAAAGGAATATACATTTCCATCAATTTACAAAGAAAGGTTATATTACTTATGCCTTTGGGAGAGGACCGAAAGAACATTTTTTTCCAAAAATTACGCAAAGGAGGAACATGTTGCGTATAATAAGGTAGGTTGCTTCATTCTGATTATCTTGCTAGAGGTGATCGATTTTTTTATATTTTTCTCAGGTAAACATTACAGCCTTGATTACAGCATATCATATGAAGGCTCCCAAACTGAATGCTACTGCTGTTTCTTCCCAAAATCTACCAGAGATTCAACAGAAAAAAGAAATTAATAGGGTTACCATGGCTGAGCGCAAATTGAGGATGGAAAGACAAAATTCACTTAGAGATAAACTTTTTATTCCTCAACCAAAAGTGAGGCCATTCATTCATTCTTATGATTTCGAGAACAATGAAGAAATTGAACAACAAAAAACAATGGAAATGTGTGATTTAATAAAAGATGAACGCTCTGTTGTTGATACTCTGACGAACCTACAATTTGTTGTAAATGAAAATTCAGAGGAATCATTGAAGAAGATTCAAGTAAACTATGGTGATTTAATGTGGAATTTTGCAAAAGCTTACAAAATGAGAAACAGTTGAACTCATTGACAAGAATTTTAAATTTTAGAATGCTATATGATTTTGTTAGATTATTTCTGGAGATATACCCAGATAACATGAGTTGACTTGTTCTATATTTGTCAGCATTTTGTTCTAGTTGTTTCACTTTTGCTTTGCAATTTGATGATTTCTGAGTTTTTAGTATAGATATTTCTGCCTTCTATCATAAAGACAAATTTTGTGAGTAGAATATAAAATTTTCCAATGTAAAGGAATATTCTATTCATATTTGATTGTTATCTTTATATTGTGTGATGGACAATTTGTACAATTTCCCCTTCAATATTGCTTAAAGACTATTAGAAATGTCAGAATCGTTTATTTATGTTCACAAATAACACGCAAAAAATAATCATCTGTATATTGATTTTCTTTTGTAGGAAAAGAATGCTTGTGTTTCTTTTTGTTGATTCTCTGAGTGAACTCAAACAAGAGTTCTTGAATGAGCTCGCATCGAGAACGTAGCCTCTTATATTGTCGAATTGTGGCGAGAATAAGGTTAATAATATATCAATCTTTTGTTTTTGTTTTTATTGTTCTAATACCTTTGAGTAAAATCATCATGTATAATACATTGATACATATTCATTTGATCATAATAATTGTTATTGTAAGTTACTTTAATATCTGTGTACCATTCATTGCAAAAACAATTTTGTTCAAGTCAATTCACTTCACTTTTTTTAAATGTCCATAAACACACACCACCACCTTAAAAAGATTTTAAATCACTCTTTTAAATGAAAATCTATTAATTTACTTCACAAAAGAATTAAATCATGTAAATATCCAGTTATCATTCGAAAATTTCAAACCAAATCGCCTAGCGCTACCCAGACTGGTGGCGAAATAACGAACCTAGAAAACAAGTAATTGTTTACAACTCGCACCGCCCTCAACGGTAGCTGGAATCTAGAATTGTATACAATTCTCAAGACAAGATTATTCTACCTCTTTCATTTTGTAGTTAATACAATCTGATGTATCCGAGGTTTCTATATTTTGAAAAGTCACGTGACTCTCTGTCCATGTATAGGCTATGTGCATATTATTGACAAAAGACATCTGGTGGTGATTGTGAACGAGATATTTTTGATAATAGTGTATTTGTTGAAACATTATTTGGGCTGTTTCCATTATCTATGTGGGCTTATTAAGAGTTTGACTCTGAGGCCTTTGAGAATCAGATTGCGATCTCTGGTAAGATGTAGAAACGTTAGATGGTTCGTTTCTTTGGCAAGTTTTATAGAGGCTTTCTCATAGTTTCTGACCGCTTGATATAATTCGGGCCCATACCGAATTTCTTATTGTGACCGAGATATTCTTGATAAGGGAAACAGCCCAAATAATGTTTCAACAAATACATTATTATCAAGAATATCTCGTTCCCAATTAGAAATTCGGTATGTGCCCAAATTATATCAAGAGGTCAGAAACTATGAAATATCCTCTATAAAACTGGCCAAAGAACCGAACCATCTAACGTTTCTACATCTTGCCAGAGATCGCAATCTGATTCCCAAAGGCCTCAGAGTCAAACTCCCAATAAGTCCACATGGATAATGCAAACAGCCCAAATAATGTTTCAACATCTGGTGGTGACTTTTGGCATAACTGTAAGTAAAGAATTGAATGGTTAGCGTTCAAGATATTTTTCGATGATTTTCTGTGACATTTATAGATGTCAGTTTCTGGTTTTCCTTGAAAAAACTATGGAAATTATAACATAATTCAGATTTTTGAAAAGTTTTCCAGATTTTATACTTATAAGAAGACTTATAGTCCGTTTCAAAATGATTGGCATCTCGGGCGGCTGTGGAATCTCGAAAATATGTTGGTAATATCCTATCAGTAACTTTTGAATTCTGGGATTTAGATTGAAAACACAAAGTTTTGACATTTCAGAGTTTGAATTAACCTCCTGAATATATTTCGAATTTATTTCTGTATGCTCATGTTCTTGATTAAATCGACAAATAAGTTTTGGATTTGAATATTTATCAAGTATTACCGAATTGAAAATGGCTGGAATTCATCAAAATACCTCTCGCCTCGCCTAACTACAAGGGAACATGAAGTAGTTTATCGTCGGGACTGAGAGTTTTTCTCAACAATTCAGCAGGTATTTCTGCCAGTATTAATCGCGTTTTGCTAGTTATTCAGGGAACAATCCTTTATTTATTCGGGGTGTTTTCTGATAAATAAACGAGTCTCAAAATTTCAGTTTTCACCTAGACCTGTCTGATGAATTTTGGAGAAAAAAGAAGGCAAGACAAGTCATTACAATCAGGAGTGAGCAGTGGATGGAAACCTATTCCACATTATTATAACTTCAAAGAGACATTATACGACGTTATTTTTTCTTAAATAAAAAGCAATTAATAAATCAGTTTGTACATCTTTTTTGAACTGCCTGAGAAGTAACTGAATTTTAATCAAAATCAACATTTGGTATATTATTTAATGATTCATGAAATGGACAGTACATATCAATAAATACACTAAATACAATAAGTGATCTATTTTATAGCATTTCACACTTCAAATGATTCACAATTTGTCAACAAATATTTTCTATTTGTTTCAACAACTTTGCTATGTAAGTGTAAAGCCAGGTCAGCTTTATACTTTTTGTTCCAAAATATTCAGAAAAAAAACACAGGGCGAGCACTTGGCTGAATTTTCGATAGCCATCAAGAATGCAAAGATTGCCGAATGGTCTTCATAAAGAACGAACTTAATCATTTAATGAATGATATCTCTACATTGGAGTTATTTAGATTAGATTAGATTAGAGGAGGGGCGACAGATCAAAACCGACCTTGCGAGCACCTTGACCTTAAGATCTATTGTGCATCCCCGTGCTGTTTACCAGTCGGGCAGCAAAGTCTCGATGAACTTCACCACCTTTCTGGGGGCCACATCCATTACTTGTTCAGGCTTTAGGAACCAGGAGCCAAGATGCCGTAACCGTTTCTGGTGGACAGCTTCACACTCACATAGTAGGTGACTGGCTGTCTCGGTGGCTTCCTGACAGAAGCGACATGTACTATCGGGCGCCTTTCCCATGTTTTTTAAGTGATACCTCACGGGACAGTGCCCAGTGAGAGCGCCCGTCAATTTCCTCAGTTCCAATTTGCTGAGTGAGAGGACTTTTTTGGTCCAGCTCGTCGAGTGAGAGAGAAGTAACTTAGCTTGCCTTTGACCATTTGTCGTGCGCCAGGACATAAGCTTCCTCTTTTGTTCCCAGTCCTTAATAGCCATTGCTTGATGGCTGGCTGGGAAGCCGCAAAACGGTTCAGGTCCAGTAAAGGGGTTGCCCCTCCTTCCCTGGCCAGTTGGTCAGCCGCTTCATTGCCGTGAATCCCGGAGTGACCAGGCACCCAGATGAGGTTGACCTGGTTCTTTTCTCCGAGTAGGTTAAGTGACGTCTTGCATTCCCAGACCAGCTTTGACTTTACTTGTGGAGAGTCAAGCGCTAGCAGGGCTGCTTTGCTGTCAGATGCTATATATATTTCTTTACATTGGAGTTCCTCGAAATCCTGCAAGATTTCATGTTGAAGCATTCCACGCTATCTTTATTATCAATCCTGAATTTCCAATTCCTAATATGCTTGATCTACAGCGAAATTGTATGGGTGTGTGTATTTTAGTCATCATCTATCTCAGCTTGTTTCTCTATTGCAATTGAAGCTAAGTTTGAAAATTTTTCAATACAACAATGATGAAAATAATATAATTTCACAAAAAATTCTCCAAATTTATTTGTTTTGAAAAATATATTCAATCATTTAATATGTTATATTGATATACAGGGTGGCCATTTGAAAACGAAACAGACGAGATTACAGACGAAATAAATTTTTTCGATAGAAATGCTCGGACAGGTCGATTTCTGTTTCGAGGGGGACAACTTAAGATGTAGGTTACGGACTTATAGCGCTTCAACCCGTGCTACTACAACCCTCACCCCCAATTTTTGAATAGGGGAGATGGGGTGGGTGATACCTCATTTGAAAGGTATTTTTATACTGATTTCAGCACAAGTATTGTTTTTTCATTTTATGCATTAGTTCTCGAAATACAGGGTGGCCATTTGAAAACGAAACAGACGAGATTACAGACGAAATAAATTTTTTCGATAGAAATGGTCAGACAGGTCGATTTCTGTTTCGATGGGGACAACTTAAGATGTAGGTTACGGACGCATAGCGCTTCAACCCTTGCTACTACAACCCTCACCCCCAATTTTTGAATAGGGAAGATGGGGTGAGTGATACCTCATTTGAAAGGTATTTTTATACTGATTTCAGCACAGTAATTGTTTTTTCATTTTATGCATTATTTCTCGAAATATTCTTGACTAAGCATTTGAAAATGAAGTGGTGTTTTCATGGCACTTGTAGTGTTTTTTTTGTGAAAAACCTTTCAAATGAGGTATCACTCACCCCATCTTCCCTATTCAAAAATTGGGGGTGAGGGTTGTAGTAGCAAGGGTTGAAGAACAGAAATCGACCTGTCCGAGCATTTCTATCGAAAAAATTTATTTCGTCTGTAATCTCGTCTGTTTCGTTTTCAAATGGCCACCCTGTATTTCGAGAACTAATGCATGAAATGAAAAAACAATTACTGTGCTGAAATCAGTATAAAAATACCTTTCAAATGAGGTATCACTCACCTCATCTTCCCTATTCAAAAATTGGGGGTGAGGGTTGAAGTAGCAAGGGTTGAAGCGCTATGCGTCCGTAACCTACATCTTAAGTTGTCCCCCCCCGAAACAGAAATCGACCTGTCCGAGCATTTCTATCGAAATATTTATTTCGTCTGTAATCTCGTCTGTTTCGTTTTCAAATGGCCACCCTGTATTTCAATCTATGATGAACACAGAAATTTTTAGTAACTTTTTGTAACTAGAAATTAAGCCCCGGCTAGAATTCCATGGCTTGCTCTGATGACAATCATTTTGAAACGGACTATATATTGCAAAAAATATTCAGGGCTAAATATATGAAGAGTCAAAGGTGGCAGTAATACTTGGAGCATTGAAGGTTGTTATTTATCATGTTTTCAGCTTTTAAATTTTGAAATATATATCGCAAAATTAGATGTCATTAACTGGTTTTTTCGTTTTTGTCAAGGAATGTTTGAAAAATAGCTTTTGTCTAAGTCTTGCACCAATTCTTACATGAAGATCAGACTGTAGAAGTATCTTCGAAATATCAACCAAGTCTCATAGAATATGATGTGACAAAATTTTGAGTTCCAGTAAATAGGTATATAAAGGCTTTCGTGCTCTGCATAAGCAGTATGCATCTATGTGAATAACATGAGTTTGATTAACACCAACTACTCCAATTTCAAAAATTCAATAACAAAAATACAACATTCGAAACCTTGAATTGTAGTTTCGTTTAGAATAAAAACTGAATTTTAGTCATCACCTTTTAGGGTGATATGTCGGATAGGGGTAGGCTGAGGAAATTTTGTTATAAAAGAAAGACCCATCTTAATTTCATACTACACAGTACCGAACTCGTGAAATGCCTGCATTAAAAAATACTTCCAAGTCTTGAGAATTAATTTTCAACATTATGAAGTTATTGAAAAAGAAAATCAACTCAAATGTTCTTAGTTCTTAGTATCGTCGAAAAGACAAATATTTAACACCACTCTGGCAGGTGAAACACAGGAGCGATTTGATTAACTGATGGTGTTGTTTCATATTATATTTATCGAAAAGGACTATGAGAATGGGAACGTAGAATATATAGGACCTAATCGAACAAGGGTGGCGTAACAGATAACACACAGCCACATATTAATCTAGTATCTGTAATCTGTAGGTGGCGCGGGGACATAAAGCTGGACGCTGCGTTAGCTGATGCAAGCTAACTAAGTACATTTATTATTCATTTATTCATGAGAAATTAGTGCAATCAGAATAGAAGGTCGATTAAAAGTTGATAAATTTTCAGATGATGTTCAGGCAAATTCAAATACGGAACGAACGAATTTTTGGCCCATAAAAGAAAAGGTTTATATCAAAAAGTGCATATTTATGAGTTGAAAAGCATGATATGCTCGTTATTTGATGGATAATCTTTTACAATATGGGTTAGCACAGATAGGTCCATGTTTTGATACTGGCCTATGCTATTGCGATGGATTGATCATCGAAGAAACGAAATATTTAAGCCGTAAACTTGCTACGAAAACATTGGCTCCACAAATAATTCGTAACTGCATTTTTTGAGACATTTTTTTTTGGCTCATATATACATATATCCTCATAAACAACTGATTTTGTGGGTGACAAGAACTTAAAGGGATGTCTTCAATTAATCATCATTGTCATCGATAAAATACGATTTATAAAACGGAGGGATAAATTTGTATTTCATCCCAGTACGCTCTACATAGGTACTTGAGTGGCGGACAAATCATTAGGCATTCATACCTAATGTAGGTGTAATGTTATTTTCTCTTCTGCTGAAAAAAGATGGCCAAATAAGGATGTTCTATACTTCGATTTGAGGTCCACGAATACAAAAAAATCTTTCAAATTCGGCAGCAGCGATATATCCTTCGGGGAGCTATGGAAATGTTCGAGGAATTTCTAAATATTTCCACACATTTTCAAGCATTTCCAAACATTTCCAACCATTTTACACATTTCCATACATCTCCAAATATTTCCAAACATTTCCACATATTTTTTGAAATGACCACAAAGTATTTAGGTGTTCTAGGATGAAATATTCGGAAGATTAAATCATGATAGATAGTATATAGACCAAGTAAATTAGACTATTGCCTGGAAATAATTGGTGGAGTTCTGGAAATTGTTTTAATCATTTATTTAGGCCTCTAATATGATGAGTTTGAGTTTTGCCCCAATTTCCTAGTGGAGCGTATGTCGTGGCGTTCGAAAAACCTCGAAATTTTCGGACTATTTTAGGTTTTCCTCGAATAGCTCCTAAACTAAGCACTTCATCGAAAACTTTGTTACATTCAAAAGTGTTCAGCATGAAATTCTGTTTCTAAAGAGTACCATGACATCATATTTTGATCGAATAGTTTCAAAGATATCATACGTCGAAAAACGGGAAATTTTCACACTTTATGAAAAAAAATATTTTTTCACTACAAAACGTGAAATATCTATCAAACTACGAGCTTGAGAACAAGATGTCATTGAATAAAAACTGTAGACCATCAATTTATGATGAAAACGTAATCCCTTCCCAACCACAATGTAAAATCGCAGAGTAGCTCATTAGCAACTCTCCCTTCATTAACAATAAATAACCCTAATCGATTTACAACGTCAAATAAAATTATGTTAGAAACTTAACACAGATAGAAAATCATTTAAATATAGTTTGAAGTAACCATGCTAACTAGTAAAATAATATGATTTTAATATAATAATAAATAATATTCGAAGTAGAAGCAATCAGCATTCCACTGTTTTCTTTCCACATTAATAGCAAAATGAAAGTCTATTTTTTAAGATGTTTGGAGGAAGTTGGTTATGTTAATATGGACTCTAACTCGTCCATCTCTTCCATATTCAAATCGCCATCAAAATTTTCTTTGCTTCCTTCATGGAGACAGTCATCAAAATCCAGGTAAAAATCGTCAGTACCAAGAATCTCGTTTCCTGTTTCGGCATTTGTGCACGACTGGTCTCTTCATAATATACAAATGGTGGTGCACTTCATCACATTTTTTTCTGCACGAGCAAGGCAGCCTTTCGAGCATGTGACTTATTGGCGTAAGGTCTGAATTTTCCTTCTTCCACCCCCATTGAAGTGGGTTGTTTTTCCAAGATTGTACCTGCAAATTTGATATGTCATTGAAAAATATTAACATTAATTCAAGAAAATATTATATGAGCATGTAGACTACAATTTGTTGCACGAGTGTATTTAAAATTCATTATAAAAACAAACGTGGGACTCATAAACTAATAACTCACACTATGACTTACCTGTAAATACGTCCACAGTGAGTGCTTGTCGAGCCGCTGCTTCAGTTGGAGGCAAAGAGGCAAGATTAAATGAGGTCTTGGTTAATAAGTTTTCGAACATCTCATACCGCAATACATTTAATTGCTTGGAATCATTTCCATGAAGGGCTGCTATGCATTTCTCCCCTGCCTCGTCAACCTCATCGAAGGTAGCATAAGATTTGCTAAACACTTCTGCTCCTTTTAGCAGGTTTGAGTTGATTTTCAACGTCTTCAGGAATTTCAGTTTTTCTTTACCGAAAAATGATGACGTAGTGTCGCAGCCACTAAATGCATAAAAGAATTATATACTTTTTTCATGGTTTTCCTGTACTGATTGGTTTTTCCGGTGTAGAACAAATCTTTACCATATACTATATTCAGGTTTCTCTGTATCGTCTTTGTCTCTGGAATGTAATCATCATAGTTCTCCAAAATGTCCTCAAGTGCAAATTGACAATCCTGTTCAAATGGGTACAAATGAAGTCACGCACGCCGATACCTCATCAGCTTGTGACCGCCCAGCACCAATATGTGCGGCAACCTCATTTTTGAAAAACTTTTTTGAACAACTGTCATGATACCTAGCATTAGCTACAATAAGATCGTCAATGTGTTCAATTCTGGACATGAGATCAGCACTCCAATTATCATTTCTTGTTTTTATCAATTGCACGAACAACATTTTTTTTATTTTGGTTTTTTTATATTTTTTGTGAAATAATCAATTGATGCATCGTCCCCACAAAAAAACAATTCATTTTGCAGTTGAATGGTTTACTTAAAGCTCGAGAAGTACGAGGAGGATCTCCTTCAACTTCAATTCTCGGATTGTAGTTGTCTTTCGAATAGGCTTTTCTACACTTTCTAGAAACACTAGCCAAAACAACATGGTTTTCATCTTTTCTTACCATTCTCTTCTGTATAAATGATTGTATATGTTTTTGATTCAGTATAGTAGACCCCATCCTGTCTGATACACCTTCATCACAAATAAAACACACCGTCATCGCTGATGAAAACTTAGAAACTTAGAACAACTTGAAAATGGATGAATTTGAATATTGTAGTGGAGATGTAACTTATGTGGCACCCCAGATCATAATTATATAAAAAGTGCTAGCTGCTTTGTAACGGGGGTACAACTTTTGTGATATCTGGAAATGTAACAAAGACATGGGACCATTTCATGTTGATGCTCACGGGGAGTCCTCCTCTTGAATTTTTGCCATACGAGAAGCGATTAATCTATAGTTCTGTTAATTTTAAATATTATTATTTTAATGCAATTTCTATGTTCGACATTGAAAACTGATAGCAATTGATCATTTTAAAAGGAAACGAAAATTTTCATAATAATTGCTTTAATGTTGCTCCTTTTCATATATATATATATATATATATATATATATATCAAATGTTCACAATAGAATCAATAAAAAATTGTGCTTGTCTCTCATCTAGAAAAATGTTACTACAATAAAATTTCTTATCACAAGTTGATGGTCTACAACTTTTATTCAATGACATTTTGTTCTCAAGTTCGTAGTTTGATAGATATTTCACGTTTTATAGTGAAAAAATGTATTTTTTCAAAAAGTGTGAAAATTCTCCGTTTTTCGACGTATGATGGTACTCTTTAGAAGCAGAATTTCATGCTGAACACTTCTGAATATAACAAAGTTTTCGATGAAATGCTTAGTTTAGGAGTTATTCGAGAAGAACCTAAAATAGTCCTTAAAATTCGAGGTTTTTCGCACGCCACGGCATACGCTCCACTAGAAAATTGGGGCAAAACTCAAACTCATCATATTAGAGGCCTAAATGAATGATAGAAACAGTTTCCAGAACTCCACCAATTATTTCCAGGTACACAATTTTTTGGAGCTAATTTGCTTGGCCTAATAGCTCCGTATCATAATTTGATAGGGGATAATCATATAAATAACGATAAGACAATTTATTAATATGCAAAAATCTCAAAAAAGTTGGGAATCTCAGATGAATAATGAAAAATATATTTTCAAAACGAGAATTGCTTTTCTTCGTTTATTTTGATCAGTCTTCCTAATTGGGCTCGTAAAAGAAAACATAATATTTTTTTCAGGAAAAAGTTATGTAATACAAAATTTTCAGGCCAAACCCATCCTTACTAATAATTAAATTAAAACAACAAACAAAACAAAAAATAGAAATTTGTCGTATAGGATGAATAAGCGTTATGGTGATGACGCATAATAGCAGATACGATAGCTCCGTATTACAATAAAACTTGATGGTGTGAAAATCGGGGTATAAATATATAAATAACGATGAAATTTAAACAATTTTTTAACATTCAGTAATATCAACTAGGTTGAAAAACAAAAACAAAATATATATGCAAAATATCTAAAATACATAAATATATGAAAAAATATATGGCCATGGGGCTGCAGTATTCCCCCCGATATTCATTTTTGTTATAGAAAAATTGAGACTTTCTATCATACGTCAAAGAAGTTTGTTGATGGGCCCCCTCCGAAATGTTATCTTGGGTATGCCCTTGTTATGAGCTGAGTTTGAATCCTTTTCAGTGGGACAAAATGCGTACCAATTAACTCAATTTGAACATAAAAATTTCTGACGACTTCTTAAAAATAATTAAGCTTAGAGTGCAAATTTAATTAGTGATTGCTTTTATAGTACCACTGAGTGTCGCAACTAGTATAATGAGTTAGAAGCTAATTACTCATTGTTAACTACTCTAGGCAGTGAACTTTTTAGCCGCTCCTCGTATATGTAGTCAAATTCTGCATGTTATACACTTCAGATGATCATTTGTGAGATCTGTTGAACGAAAACTTCATCATCATCCTCCAATTGAATATTTTAACCTGACTTATATTACGCTTTATTATCCTATTGCGCAAGCCGAGGCGCATGCGCAATTCCAAACATTTCTAGATATTTCCAAATATTTCTAAACATTTCCAAACATTTCTTCACATTTCTATACATTTCCAAACATTTCTTAACATTTCCAAACATTTCCATACATTTCCTAAGCATTTCCACATATTTCCAAACAAGTGTACAACAATTTCCACTCGTGATCACCCCCTCGTAATAAAGCAATCTTCATATTCATATCCGACCATTATGCACAAAAATTTGAATTTACTCTGAATAATTGTGACGGATTCCAATTCGAAAATAAAATTTTTTTCACTATTTCAGTATCGTAATGATTTAATTACAGTACTAAAAGTAGTGTTGTAATGAAACTCATAACAGCATTTCTTTCATTTTCAGTTATATTTTTCGTTTTGTGGTTGTCAGTACTGACCTCCGATCCTCTCAATTTTCAAATCAAATCAATTCAAATTCCGTAACACACCAACCGTCAAGATACAATACAAAAGTCACAAATCTGAATTTATATTGGAATTTCGAGAGTCTAATACTCGTTGCAGAAGGTAATTCCAACACTCTTGCTTTCGAAAACTCGCTCGCTCGTCGCTCGTTTTCGAATTTCGCATTCGTGTTGGAATAGGAGCTCATTCTGCAACTTGTTTTAGAATATACTATTCTTTAACGAATTAAATAGGAATAATTTTGCAGATCAATCACGACAACAAACATGGGAAAAGTATTAACAATCGATAAAGCAGACGTGAATGAACAGTGGCGAAGTTCCATTTATGATTTTACGAACATTTTCAATGCATGCTTTCCTCTTGTAATAATTTCGAAAAATAAAAATCCGTACTTTGTCAAAAGTGAACAGACTAAAACAATAAAATAACAACTTGATATTCTTCTGCGGCTTTCCGAAAATAATTCCCGTTATAAAGTCCGTAACAATAAAATGAAAAAGCAATATGATGACTCATTAAAAAATGACACGAAGAGTGCATTCGAAGAAAGAATAATAAAATCAGATTATAAAATGAGAACTCCCTAACATAAAGTAAACATTTTAAAAGGTAAATGCACGGCATTGTTAGGAGCCTGTTGTTGACGAAGCATGCTCTACAACTCTGCCGAGTAGAAATTCTAAACATCATTCTCAGTATTCTTTTTTGTATGATCAGAACCCGATTGGAGTAAGAATATGCTTCCCGAAGCAATATATTATACTGCATATTTATGGGAATATACTAGACTAGAATACAAATTCAGAATTGATGATCGGGGTAAGGAGTTCTGTAATTTATATAATGCAAAGTAGGCTTTGTTCAAGCTTTTACACAAGTAATCAATATGTACATCCCATTAGCCCTTGAAATATAAATTTTTTTCTGGGTGAATGATTTTATGGAGGCTTCAAAAAGAATGACAACTTTTTTTCGTAAAAAACTACATTCATTTAATTTTTTTTTTCAGAAACCATATATAGGTTCGTATGCATTAAAACCTTAAACCCCATGGACATATATGGTTCCGTAAGTACATATGATTATTTTTATCAAAACCTTAACATATTCAAATAAATTTAATTAATGGAGAATTTTATGAAATTCTGAGGCTCCACCCAAAACTTGATATTTATAACCCCAATTATCTTGCTCTGCTGGATTATACTGTTTGAGTTTGTGCCTTTGGTGGGTACCTATTATCTGCTCATCTACCGCTAAATACTTCTCCTTTGTAATTATCAATAGGCGCTGTCGAATTTCCTCTAACAAAGGACGAACTTTGAATAGTTAATCGTGTCCTTCACTAATTAGAATAAATTTGGAGTTGTTGAAATGTGAGAAACATTGCTTATAAATTAAATGGAGAATATAAGAAATCAAATCATCATCGTTTAGGTCATGCTCAGATTTCGCGTTAGTATGCTTTTTTTGCCCATAAAACGGCTCATCGGGGTATATTCTGTCACCAAGAAAGAGAAAGGTAGGCGCATAAAGAAACTTGAAGCAAATTGAAACGAAAGTATATCCTCGTGCTCATTTACAAATCATATTTATATGCATATGAAACCATATATGTCTCAGAGTCTAAGCGAAGAAAAAGACGAATGCATAATAATAATAATAATAACCTTTATTCAATTCATAGGACATTTGAATGTACAAGAATAAATGTCAAAAAAAAAGCACAAAAGTTAAAGGGTTACATTCCTTTCCCTCTTACAGAAATCCATAAATTCTTCCACACTATATGGTTCACATTTCATTATAAATTCATTTAATTTTTTAATAAACAAACTTTCCCTATTAACATTACGAAATTGCATTGGTAGAACATTATACAATTTAATACACATATACATAGCATTATTGTGGGTCACAGTTAAAGAGTGTATTGGATAGAGATATTGATCAATTTGCCTTGTTTTTAAATTATTATTTTTGAACTTCTCGAATAATTCTTTGTGCTGCAGAAGAAACTTTATGCAATTATAAATGTCCAGTCCAGACAAGGTATGTATTCTGTGAGCACGGAAAACACCCCTGCATGTTTGCCTGTATTTCATACCAAATATAGATCCTATCATCATTTTTTGCTTAACAAGTAAGCTAGATATCAATGAACTATTGCCCCAGCACACAATACCATAAGACAGGCTAGATTGGAAACATGAAAAATAAACAACCCTCAATGTAGGAAGACTTTTCAAAACACGTTTCCCTGTCGCTGCATCAATCTAAAACCAACTTCGAAAACACTTTGGCATCATCCAAGAACAAGAAGAAACTCTTTAAGTATATCAGGTCCTCCTCCAACTCCAATGTGAGTATTCCACTAGTCAGGAACCTTTCTGGTGATATCTGTGGCAGCCCCGGAGAGTCAGCTGATGTCTTGGCTGAGGTTTTCTCTCACGCTTTCTCGCCCGAATTGCCCGGCCCAATGCCTTTACCTAAGTCACCTCGTTCTCATTTCGATATTTCCAATATCAAAATAACCGAAGTCATTGTTAGGATGCATCTTTCCGGATTGAACTCTTCCTCGGCACCCGGTGGTGATGGAATATCAACACTTCTCTTAAAACGCTGTGCCAGTGCATTTGCAGCACCTCTCAGTATCATATTTCGAGGCTCATTATCTTCCTCTTCTCTTCCTTCTGACTGGCTATTCGCCTGTGTAACCCCTATCTTTAAAAAAGGAGACAAGTATTCACCTCATAATTACCGCCCCATTAGCCTCCTATCAGTCGTTTCCAAAGTATTGGAGAGAATAATTTGTGACCAGATTCTGAGGTTTTCCCTCGAACATAAGATAATACCGGACCAACAACATGGATTTGTTCCGGGGCGTTCAACTATCACAAACCTTTTCTCCTGTTTGTCTGACTGGACCAAGTCGTTGGACGCCGGTCAGCCTGTAGACGTGATTTACCTCGACTTTTCGAAGGCGTTCGACAGGGTTCCGCACGGTCGACTCCTAACTAAACTCGATCACCTGGGGATCAGGGGGGGACTGCTGAATTGGATAAAGGCTTTTCTATCGAACCGCTCGTATCGCGTTCGTATCGGAAGCGAGCTTTCTACAAGGCCTTGGCGGGTACTCTCTGGTGTACCCCAGGGTTCTGTCTTGGGTCCTCTCTTATTTGTTTTGTATGTTTCTGACTTGCCATTTCACCTGAGATCAGCTTCATCCTTTTTCGCCGATGACCTCAAATTGTACAATTCACCAACTTCCAACCATTCAACACTTCAAGATGACCTGGACAGCCTTAACTGCTGGTGTGACACTTGGATGCTCCCTCTCACTACAAGTAAGTGCTCCATCTTGCACATCGGAAAAAATAACCCTCGTCGTTCATACAACATAGGCGGTCATGTTCTGTTACCCGTTTCCCAAATTTCTGATCTTGGTATCATAGTCTCGGACGACCTCAGCTGGCGTAGCCACATCGAGAACATCTCGTCCAAGGCCAAACAGATAACCTACATGTTCTACAGATCTTTTAAGGGTTGCAACGTAAGAACTTTTGGTATTATTTTGAAGACCTACATCCGCCCCACCCTCGAATATGCAGGTCCGGTTTGGTGGTGTACAACGAGAGGCGAGGTAGACCTACTCGAGACCACGCAGAGATGGGCCACTCGTATTGGCTGTGGACCTACTCGACCGACTTATCAGCAGCGACTGAGATCCATGGGGTTGACATCCTTTGAGGAAAGGAGAGCTCGCGGGGACCTGATTTACTCATTCCGTGCTATTCGCGGATTGTTGGGTGACAGAGTAGGTAACATGTTCACTCTGAATAACAACCATCTCAGAGGTCACGACTACAAACTGAAACGTGAAAACTTCAGAACCACTCAGCGTCAGAACTTTCTACCCAATAGAGTTTTCGGTGCCTGGAACAGTCTTCCAAACTCCGTTGTGCAGGCCCCATCAGTTAACGCTTTCAAGAACCGATATGACGCATGGAAATCAGCTCATCGAGGGCACTAATCTGCAGTCTGGATATATTCACATATTTTTTATTTTTGTTGAATAATTAACTTTTTTGTTTTCATTCTCAATATCCCACTTTTATTGTGTATGCGTACCAAACTCTGTATATTCTTTTTGAGTTTATAGGTTTCTTAACCTCAACTCTTGTAATATTGTATATTAATAATAATAATAATAATAATTTATGGCATACAAAGACGAATTTAATTTCTTGTTCAACTGATCTACATGATTTTTCCACTTCAATTCGCTGTCAACATAAATACCCAAAAATTTAGTAGAACCAGCAATTTCTACATTAGTGTTCTCCAAAACTACACTACTTGTTAACTGAGTTTTTGATCTAGAATTATGAAAAATTACACATTCCGTTTTTCCAGCATTTAATTTCAAGCCATTCATGGAACACCAGACCTTCACATCGACAAATGCGCTATTCAATTCCTCAACTAATTTTACTAGATCCTTTAGTAATTTCAATATATTAGTATCATCAACATACAAAATCATATGAAGCAACTGACTGATATTGAAGGGCAGATCATTAATGTAGAGAATGAAAAGGAGTGGACCTAAAATGCTGCCCTGTTGCACACCACGAGTGATCTCTTTCTCTTCAGATATAAAAATATTGTTATCAACATTAATACGCACTTTCTGTTTTCGTCCTTCAAGATATGATTTTATTAACTTGAGTTGATTGTCTCGAATTCCATAAGCTTTGAATTTCTTTAAGAGTATATCATGATCAACGCAATCAAACGCTTTAGATAAGTCCAGAAATAAACCAATCGGAATTTTGCCTCTCTCTAAAGCTTCTATAACTTTTTGAGTTAGTTCAAAAACTGCAGTTGTATTTTTCTTATTCATGTATCCATGTTGGGCTGGGCAGAAAATTTCGTGTTTTCTGAAAAACTTAACAAGACTATTGGCCAAAATCTTTTCAAATATCTTAGAAAAAGTTGTTAATAGATTAATCGGTCGGTAGTTGCCAAGATCATCCTCAGTACCAGATTTATGTATAGGTGAAACAATTGAAACTTCAAGTGCACTTGGAAATATACCAGTTATAAAGGCCTTATTAATAATATACTTTAATGGCTCAACAATCAAGTGAATAACCTTTTTTATGATAAAATTAGGAATTTGATCATGACCTGATGATGAGGAATTTTTCAACTGCTTGACTACTCCAATAATCTCCTCTGATTCAACTTCAAAAACAAAGAAGGATCCACTTACGTGCTTCAAACTACCATTATATTCTGTTTGTGGTATCATTACATTATTGGAAGCAACATTGACAAAACAGGTGTTGAAATCTTCCACTAGTAGTTTTGGATTGCCAGATGGTAGAGCTTGTTTTTTGAAACTACATTTACCAGTTAATGATTTAATCAATTCCCAAGTTGTTTTAGTCTTGTTATCAGAGCATATGATCTTGTTTGCTAAATAGTTTTGTTTTCTTTCAGTAATCTTCTGATCATATTGCTTTTTAATTGTTTTGTATTGTTGAATATATTCTGGTTCATTAAGTGATAAGACATAAAGTAAATCAAGTTTCTGCCTCAAATCAGAAATCTCACGATCATTTTTAAAACTAACATTACATTTATTAGAAATGCGCTTACCATCTGTTGTAACTGTAACAAGTGGAAATGAACTGTGAAACATATTGCCAAAATTATCAGAAAAGAAATCCCACATCTCATCGACCTGTTCATCACCAAATACATTTAGACCACTCCAGTCAAAAGATGCCAAAACATTCATAAATTTATACAAATTCTTATCGTTGTATTTTCTAATCATTTTCTTGTAAGCTTTGTGGTAGGATACATTTTTAATTTCAAAAGACATCAATTGTGCCAAATGGTCAGATAAATGCGGTTGAAATACTTGAACCGTGCATTCCTCTATGTTGGTAAAAACATTATCGAGACAAGTAGACGAGTGATATGTAATTCTAGTTGGCTCTCTTACTAGCATTCGCAAATTGAAACTATCCATAATTGTTGTCATGGCACAGGTGTTATTATTATTTTCTATAAGAAAATCAAAGTTGAAATCTCCTACAATAATGACTCTGACGTTATTTTCAAATTAATAATATTCAATATTTCAATTAGCCTTTCAAAAAATATGTCTGCACTAGCATAAGGTGGTGTATCCGGCCTATAAATACATAGTAACATTAATTTGAAATCACTCAAGTAGGATTCCAAAGCACAACATTCAATAACTCCTGAAACAGAGAATTTAGAAATATCTGACCTGTCTTTGCACAATAATTCATTCCTAGCATAAATAACCGATCCACCATGTAGTCTATCCTTTCTACAGTAACTGGTTACTTTCATATATCCATTAATATGGTAGCTGTCAAGTTGCTCTTCAGTTTGCCAATGTTCTGTTATTGCTAGAAATCAATGTTGGTGTCCTTAATGAAATCCAAAAGTGCATTATATGATGTATTCAAACATTGTATATTAATATGTGCGACTTTGAATATTTTTGAATTGCCTTCTGAGAGTTGTTTTAGGTGTACAGACTGTTCTTCTTCCATTGAAAAAAATTTCTGAAACTGAATTCCCTGACTACCACACCTTCAGGCCAAAATGCTTCATCACAAATTGACCTGAAATCTCCTTCTTCTGTAACACCAATTGTGAATGCTGAATTCTCACCCTTCGTCTCGAGTTTCTTAACCTGAAGACCATTAATTTCTTTAGTTTGCTTCATATAATCTTCCACATCCTTCACCGCTATTTCCTTTCCTTGAATTTTCCCCAGATATATCCATTTCCTTTTCTTTGCTCCCTGTAGGGATGTCTGACCAGACTTTGTACCAGTGCAAATAATTTTATTGAAGTGTTTACCTTTTTTCTTTCTGGTGACAGTTTGCCATTCTCTATCATTCTGTTCAATGTTATTCACAAAATCTCACAAAATCTTGTTTTTTTCGATATGTTATTTTTACTGGTTTTCACAATTTCACTGAAATTGTTCTGAGTTTGTTTAGGTTTCCCTTGATTTTTAACCTCAATAGATATTCCATCAGAGTTGTTTACCACTACTCTGTGACAATTGGCTGACATCTTCGTATTAAGATTTCGCGCCTGTTCCATATAATTGGATACGACATTGCCGGAGGTCGAACTTGAAGTCGATATCTTATCATGAACAGTCATGTTTACCGGTTTTTTTACTATATTATTACCTGATCTTATTTGATCTTCGAGGCTTGATATTTTTTCTTCCAACAGATACTTATTCTCAATCAAGATTATATTTTTACTCTTCGTTTCTTCTAGTAGTGATCTTAGATAATCAATTTTCATGAGAAGCATCTTATTTTCCATTTTCGTTGAAATTTCATCGTGTATTTCACCATCCTCTGCTGCAACGTGATGGCAGGCTGAATTTTTTTTGCCAGCTCCTTTTTTCAAACATGAATGATGAAAAATATAATCACATTTGAAACATTGTACAAATTCACCGACCTTACGTTTGCAGTAATCGCAAATATTTTCTGAATTCTCGGATTTCTCGGTAACACACGGACTCGGAACCCGTTCGCCTGATACATCTTCACTCAACGACATCTTTCTCACGAACCCAGATACGGTTTTGAAACAATTAGTGTTGAAAATGGATGGAATTGAAAAAAAGTGAAAATCTATTGTAATGAATACAAACTAGAGAATATGTCACACAATAAAAAATTTTTTTGCTTGAAAAACTCATCTTTTCATTCCTAATCCTTCTTGCTAAGTGGAGAAACGCACGTGCATATAATGATAATAATAATTTATTAATCCTTTTGGACATGTGAATACATACGTATAGGATAAGTCAAAATAACAAAAATGAACTAAATTCTGATACAATCATACGAGTATTCATTCACAGTATAATAGCATTTTTCTAACAATAAGCTTCTTACATTTTTCTTAAACTCGTTATAATTAATATGTCTTATACTAAATGGCAGATGATTGTAAAGTTTTATGGACTGATACATAGGAGACATTTCAAACTTAGCAGTCCTATGTTTAGGAATATGTAGCAATCCCTCGCTTCTAGTTTTATAATTATGAAAGCTAGATAGTTTAATCATGTTTGCTTCATTTTCTTTAATATATAGACATTTGAGTATGAAGATGAAGACAAGGTGAGTATACAACTTTCAACAAACAACGCTCTGCATGACGCGGGGGTATATTGTACATCATACGTAAAATTCGTTTCTGCAATATAAAAGCTCTGCCAACATCCGAAGAATTTCCCCACAGCAGAATATTATATGACAAGTGGCTATAAACCAAACTCTAATAGATATGTCTTAGACTTTCTGAAGGAAAGAAATCTTTTACCCTACTTATTGCAAAATAAGAAATGTTGAGCTTGTTACACAATGAATCGACGTGAGTGAACCACCTCTAACCACTTTCCAAATGGATGCCAAATAATTTCGCACTCTCCTTAGACAGTACGTCATCATTCAAATAGTGAATGATGAGCTGCTGATCACTTTGACATAGTGTGTTTTTCGAATGTTAATCATGAGATTATTTCTAGGAAACCAATCTGCGAAGCAACTTACAAGAAGACCACACAACCTTTGGAGCTTCTCGAAAGATGGAGCTGTTATTACCCCTGAAACGTCATCAGCAAATAAGGTTAATAGATATTTCCTCACCATCAAAACATCCTGAAGGGCAAACGAGTCGATAAACATCATCCGAAGATTGCCAGGGAGATCATTGATAAAAATCAGATCCCCCCCCAATGTTGAATGAAGTTGGCAAATTTTCAAAGTAGTTGAAAAAATTTCAAAGCGGTTGGAAAAATTTCGAAGCAGTTGGAAAAAATTTCAAAGCAGTTGGCAAAATTTCAAAGCAGTTGGAAAAATTTCCAAAGCAGTTGGAAATAGCTCAAAGCAGTTTGTAAAATTTCAAAGCAATTGAAATACATAATTTCGAGAGAGTTATGAAATACGAAGGAATCTGAATTAGAAAAAACAATCAGTATTTGGCAATATATGTATAGCCGGCAATAAATGGTATTTAACCCAATGCTTTTACCATCAAGTGTTGGGAGAGAAGCGGGCTCAAGAAGTGGACTGTGTCATAAAAAAACCATCTGGTATTATAAATTCAAGCTGTTACTTTCAGATGTACCGAGTGTGACGGCCTATTAGGCGTTTCTGGAGAACTGGACCTATTTTAATCTGAAAATGGGGATTATGATATTGTTCGACATTATCTACGGAGCTAGAATATTCTTGCAGCCTGACAACTTTCAGTTATACAAGGAATGAAAAAAAAATTTTCAAAAGTTTTTTTTAAATTTTTTGTTTTCCATTTCGATAGAGTATTAAATGGTGAATACATTCGTATTCAAATCGTTGCATTTGTCATAATAATTACCAAAATATCTAGAAAAAACTGAAGAAAAAAGGGAGATAGGAGTATTCGGTATTATGTTTGTTTTTCCTAATCTAGATATCTCAAGCACAAACCGTTTTCACATTTTTGAAGTCGAAAACTGTGGAAATATTGTCGATTTTTAAAATTTTGTAAAACTCGTCACAGAGTGTTCCAAATGTTGGGTCAAAAATCGGGATCAAGATTGGCCCATAACTTTCGTTTTTCAAATTAGAACCCTATTCTATTATGATTGTTTTGGATTGTGCGAAGAAGAATTAAGATAATGTTCCAACATGTTTATGCTCCTAAAATTAATGATTATCGAGATATTCAGGATTTTCTGATTTCATGTCGTACATAGCGTCAAATTCATAGAATCTATTTCATATCAACAATGATCTTGGTCATAGAAGATAAATTATTCCAATAACTCACTAGTGACACACCTCTTTTCTGAATTCACTTATCATTGTTGATATGGAACAGATTTAATGAATTTGACGCTACGTACGACATAAAATCAAAATTCCTAAATAACTGAAGAAATATTAAATTAAGGAGCATCAACATGATAGAACATTATCATAATTTTTTTTCGCACACTCCAACGCAATCATAAAAAAAGGGTTCCAATTTGAAAAAAGAAAGTTATGGGTCAATCTTGATCCCATTTTTGAGTCAACATTTGGAACACCCTGTGACAAATTTTTCGAAATTCAGCAAGTGTACAATATTTCTACAATCTTCGACTTCAAAAATGTGAAAACGGTTTGTGCTCAAGATATTTAGAATAGGAATAACAAATATGATATCGAATACTCTTATCTCTTTCTTTTCTTCAGTTCTATCTCGATATTTTGAAAACTATTTTGAGGAATGCAACTACACGAGTACAAATGTACTCAGGATTGGTAACAATTTGAATCCTGAGGAGTGGGGATGGATGAAAAGACAATATATTGTAACCAAAAACGACATCCCAACTTCCTGCGCCTGATTGTCTTTTAAAAATGATATTTGGCAACCGTACGAAAGGTTGTGGACCAATGTGTGGCTGTCGGAGTTTGGGACTTCGTTGCTCACCGGTTTGTGGCAATTGCCATGGAAAATCCTGACTGAATGCCGAACCATTTGAAGATTCCTCAGAAAAATAAAATGTGACAGATGCAGGAATCCAAAACTCTGGGATTGACTCCACGGATGTCATTAAAGAAAATATACATGCATTCATAGAAGGAGAAGACGAAGGAGAAGAAATTAAGCGTTCGAACACCTTTCCAAAAAACAAAGAAGTCGTGGATTAGGCCTATTAGGGAGCAACACTGAAAAAAAACGCGCCCTGTAGTCATCCTCAAAGGTGGTGTGGAACAGAGTACCTCTGTTCTAGAATATCATATCCGTTCAAATTGAAGGTAAGATTTCGACGAAACCGTTGGTTATATCGAAAAACAACCCGAAACCTTTTTTCTAGGAAATTTCATCAGTTTTCTTTTTGCTCTGATGTATTTTTGTCGTTAGTTCGATAGGGACCGAGATATTCACGAAAATTCACATTGGGGCAGGATTTTAGAACTTTACAGCGTTGTCAAATGTTATGCGGTCACTCCCGCCTAGAGGACTTTTGGGACATCATTTGGGACACCGAGACCTACCCGAAAAATCTTCATTTGCTTTTGTATGAATTGGTCCGAAGTTTGGGCCTATTTTGACCTAAATGCAGTGGACTAAGAGGGTTGGCCAACGGCAGTATAGCAGGTCCAATCTTTTTCATTATCTTTATCAACGACCTTGATGCACTGAAAAATTCAGATGACATAATATTTTGGTGTCCGGAAAAAGTCTATCAGAACTCGTCGAAGGTTAGATTGGAGTCTGCAATTGGTTTGATTAAATTCAAGAAGATTACAAAAAAAATGTTGATAGGTTAAGAATCCTATTCTACATACTACATACTCTCATGTGATTGGTTAGTCTTTTTTTTTTGTTGACGTCATTTCATTTCAACTCTTGTACCCCCATGTAGAGATGGTCTGAAATGAAGAAGCTTATTATTATTATCATTAAAATCAAGCATTCCTGCTTGTAAACTATTATTTTTTCACGATTCCGGAAAGTTTTGACAGGTCCTTTAAATCTTTGTTGTCTCAAAGGATTGATAAATTATTATTATTATTATTATTATTACTAAAAAATGGATATTATTTTATTATCAGCTCAGTCAAGGTCGATTTAGGATTAGATCTTAGAAGGAATATATTTCATGTTCCTTAATTTATTTTTCAATGACTTTACCTGAAACGCATTTTTCTGATATGAAAATTCATTAAATGTGTTTCACGTTTCAGCTTCCAGATGATATGCGTTAGTTTGATATTATCCATTTTGAAAAAATTTAGAATGCCATGTTAAATTCGGATCTGAGATTAAAACAATGTTTTTTCCACAACGCGAAGAACTATGAAATTTTTCATATTGAAGAACGACACTTCTTTGACATTCAAATTGAATTTCTCAATGACCCTGAAACATGGAAGCAAATAAAAGCTGCCTTTTGATGTCTTGAAATTCATTCTATTACGAACATTTTTTTCAGGGATGCATAAGGAAGAAGAAAAAGTCTCGTAAAATATTCCACGGTGTTTTCACAGGGTCTCGCAGGCACCTACTTACAGGTCCAGCAAGCTATGCAAATATACGTTGTCGACCCTTCCTTTTTCTCTCCGCGTAATCCACTAGACGAGAGTTGTCCCAAATGGCATCGAATCAAACATGCTCCGGCATAATGAAGAATGAAAATTCGTGTAATCCTCCTCTTTGTGATCAGGGTTATCATGTAGTTTTCCTCGAAGATCAGATCCTGGAATCTCTAAGGAACTTCAAAGTCAACACTGCACTTCTCCTTTTTTCACTTATTTTTGATGGAGGATTTATGGTGGACAGGACATGAATTTTTCAAATAGAAGAAACTTCAATAAAAATATCAAAGCAGTGTCAGGAACTTTCCTATTCGGATAGTTAGTGAATTCATGGATATAGAACGTAAATTTTTTATGACTCGGCTTGAGATTGAGCTGTCCGTTTTTATTGCAGTTCATGGATAGTTCTCTATTAGAAATTACTTCACCTAACATTTCGCCAACATCTGTGTTAGGCTTCTTCAGAAGATTCTTGGTCTGAGATTGTAACTCGATCGCCGAATTTCCGAGAGTGATGTTGGGTTCGGTGGAACTTATACCCCGGTTAATGGCGGGCGAAGGTAGTAGGTTTACGCCCGCGATGTTAATTGGCATATCTCTCCCACTCCGTTATTGCTTGATCTTGGTTTTTTCCAAACCGGTTGATCAATGTGTCAAAACAAATCAATCCAAAAGTTGGACTCATCAAAATATTATTCAATTTATAATACAATTGTAGAAAAAATATTGTTTCTAACTTGTACGGAAGTATATCCCGTACTCGATCTCGTAAAGGTAAGTACAACTTTCAGCACTTGATAGGAAAATAATCATCTCGATTGGAGACGTGTATCGTTTTTGATAAGTTGAATATGTTCTTCTCAATTTCTAGCTATATTTTTATGTCTATGAAAAATGACTCATCGTTCAATCATATTTACTTGCAGTTCTTTCATGACAGTAGTTCTGCTAACGATTAATATCTTTCAACTTGTCTGTTGTGTCTTTTTTTCTAGGATCTAGATATAGATTTTTTTGCGACAGTTTGAGATTTTTCCGCTTCCTATGTTCTTATACGTGACTCATAATTTTTATGAAATGAACTTAGATTAACGTGTGGTTCATTCTTGTACGAACATTTCATATTGTTGGAATATGTCATTTAACTTGATGAAAAAAAATAACCGAACGTCGGGAAAGTTGGAGGTTCATTTCCCGTGAAAACTAGAATTTTCCACCGCCATTCTCTCCTCATAATTGTTGTGAGGTTCCTAATTTCAATATTCAGAGAAGGCAAGGAACAAAATCGTGCCTATGCATAAGGTTCATGCTAGTTCATTAATTGGAATGAACGTTAAAGCGATTCATTCAAAATCGAAAAGTTCACTTGCGTGCACTTTGCGCTTTTTCATGTTCTAAAAGGGGATCCGGAAACCATAGTTCATTTCACTGAACGAACAAATTTCTGAGTGCCTCTCGGTGCTTACCCAAATTGACGAATTCAAAAAACCTCGAGTATCGCGTCTGCTGTTCAAACAGAATTGGAATTAGATAGGTTCGAGTGAACAAAGACGATTTAATTCTAAATGGCAAATTGGAATCAATAATATACAAAGATCGAATTTCTTTACTGTAAAGAAATTTCTGTGTTGAGTTTTTGAAAGGTAATCAACTCGTTAACACAATCTTGGCATGCCAGATGGCTCAGAGAAAAAAATCCAAATCGCATGATCAGGCCCATATCTACGATTTTTTTCTGACCGGTGCAAAAATTTGAGATATCGCCTCCTCTCCCTCTGAGGTTGGATATGAGAATTGAAAGCTTTGAAAATATACGAGTGTATCTACTCGACTGGAATGAATTAAAAGAGCAAAGTAAAATCGAAATTTTTTGACCAATTTTCTACAGGCAATAATTTCGAGAGGAATAGTTGTACAAGAATAAACAAAAAAAGATATTGTAGCCCAGGCTTTCTCGTTTTTGGATTATCATTTTGAAATTTTGAAGCGTTAGTAGTTTTTGAGTAATATAAGAAGAACCAACAACAAATTTTTGAAGTTTGGTTTTTTAGTGACGGGGTCGGAAATTTTTTTTCTCTATTTCAGTATCGTAATGAGTTTATTACAGTACTAAAAGTAGTTCTGTAATGGAACTCATTACAGCATTGATTTCAGTTATATTTCTCGTTTTGTGGTTGTCAGTACTGCCCTCAGATCCTCTCAATTTTCAAATCAAATCAATTCAAATTCCGCAATCTGTCAAATTTTGTAAGCCACACCAACTGACAAGATAAAATAAGAAAGTCACTAATCTGGATTTTTATTTGAATTTCGTGCGGGAAAATATTCCCCCAGAAGCAATTCGTAAATGCATTGAAAGTATGCCACGTCGTATGGTAGAAGTGATGAGAAAGCGAGGTGGAAATACACGCTATTAATTTTCACATGTTTTTTCATGTTTACTAGTCGATAAGGTATTGTATCTTTGAAAATGTGTATCTTTTTTTTAAGCAGATACTGACGTAAATCAAAAAATCATTTTGTTAAGAAGGGGTCGCACTTCAAATTAAAACTGAATGATATCAAATTTTCCGCCTCAAATTCACCACAGGGTGTTTAGAAATGAAGGGTATAAAACAAGGTTGTGTTTCACCCGGCAAAAAAACCTCCCTGATTTCAATAGGCATTTGCAAAAAAAATAAGAAACATATAGAACAATTACTTATATTTGTGAATAGCCTATATGATGCCAGTTTACATCACTTAGTACACTTTACTTGTTTTGAAAATTATGTCTGATAAATGATGTCCTCCATTGTTAAGACATTCACGAAGTCTTTCCCTGAAGTTGTCCATAGTTCTTCGTGTAACTTCCCTTGGAATGGCTGCCACTTCCTGCCTAATGGCATCTTTTAGTTCTTGCAGAGTTCTGGGAATTTGGTGTGTGGGGACCGTACTTTTTTGAAGAAGATGGACAAACAATAACGGTCAATACCGATCGCTATTGTCACATGATAGAGACATTTCTCCGACCCAAGATAAACCAGTTTGTTTTAGACCATCAGGAAGAAGAAGTTTGGTTCCAACAGGACGGAGCCACAGCTCACACTGCTCGGCGGACCATGGAAATGTTAAGAGAGTTGTTCCCTGGACGTCTTGTTTCTTTAAGAGGAGACATTTCCTGGCCCTCAAGGTCACCCGACTTATCACCTTGTGATTTCTTTCTGTGGGGGTACCTAAAGGCTGAAGTGTACAAACATCGTCCCAGAACTCTGCAAGAACTAAAAGATGCCATTTGGCAGGAAGTGGCAGCCATTCCAAGGGAAGTTACACGAAGAACTATGGACAATTTCAGGGAAAGACTTCGTGAATGTCTCAACAATGGGGGACATCATTCATCAGACATAATTTTCAAAACCAAGTAAAATGTACTAAGTGATGTAAAATGCCATCATATAGGCTATTCACAAATATAAGTAATTGTTCTATATGTTTCTTATTTTTTTTGCAAATGCCTATTGAAATCAGGGAGGTTTTTTTGCCGGACCCTGTATAACAAGACCCAATACTATACCTACCTGGTGAAAATTTCAACAAAATTAGAGAACCAGAAAAAAAGATACAGGGTGTTGAATTTGACAAAAATTTTGCCTATCCGGAATTTATTGACGGAGAGTAGAGTTGATATCTAACAATTCTGCCAGTTCCGATTCAATGGCAAGAAATGCTAGCCCGCTAAGGCGATCTAGTGAAATACAATTTCCCACGTAGGATGGTAGGATTTGGATTTGATCAATTTCAATTTCGAAAAACTACGCTCTGCGCTAGCCACGGACATAGGCAGAGTTAAAAAAATTCTGAGGACTATGCTTAAATTTGGAAATCCTTCCTCCAACTAATTTTTGAGCACGAATCCTTCAGATATCTTCGAAATGAATCCTTGAGTTTGGTTAACGCTTTTTCTTACTTCGCTTTCTTCTTTCGGAAAGAAAACCCACTTAATTTTTTCCTCGAATTCATTTCCGAATCAATGAAAAATTGATATTTTTTATAGCAATCGCAATAAAAAACATCGTTACCGGTTTTCTATATCATTCTTCTCGATAGATCGAACCTAGGATGGGTTCAATCTAGAAGAAGTGAACGTATTTCTTTGAGAACAGTATTTTTTAACGAATAAGTGAACAAGAGAGTAAGATGGTTCATCAAACTCGGATCAACATTTGGCCGATTTGGTGGCATATCTCAACGATGATTTCGACAAGTTTACAGCATCAATAAAAAAGGGGCCAACCTGCGGCGAGTAGTAAGGGTAATTAGGCGACAACTGGGATGTTTATGAGTGTAGTGCGTTATCTCTGGTCATTTCCGATGTTACATTTGTAAATGTGAACACTTCTGTTGCGTAGGACTGAATTTCATTCTCATTCGGGTACTTAGAGTTTTTACACATGTAACGTTTTTATTGTCAGAATGCAGTGACGGCTCGTGCTCTTTATGTGTGGGTCGGCCAGATTCATATTAATATGAATATGGTTTTTTGATTTTATTGAGAAACCTCGCCTATAATAGCCCAATTATAAGCCAAATGAAAACTGAAAATGAAAATAAACTCTCGGAAAAAAACAGAAATGATAAAAGATGCAATTATGAACATTGAAAAGTTATTAAAATATGTAACAAACAAAGGAAAACATTGATTATGAAGAAATAAATATAAAATGGAAGTATTGGGTATAAGAAACCCAATAAAAAAAATTCTCAAATGAATAAAAAATGAAAATAAAAATAAACTCTGGGAAAAAAAGATAGAATATTACAAGATATGGAAAACAGTCCTCATAAATATATGAATATAAAATAAAAGTAAAGGATATAAGAAACAAAACAAATTATTTATAGGTATACAAAATTCATCAAATAAATAACAGACAACAAAAAAATATTGTGCAGGTATCCTTCATTCATTTATATAAATTAAATCAATTAATCGCGAAGTCGTCAATGACTTTATCAAAAAAAATATTCCCCCTTGCTAGCTGTTTAACTAAACCTCTTTCGATTGACAGTAGTGCGAGGTTATTTAAACGGTTTTGCGAAATCGTGTTTCTACTAAAAGATTTTATTCTTTTGAGCGCTGAAAAACTTTCTACGGACGCGGATGTTGGTGGAAGGGACAAAATCATACAAAACAACTTATATAATTCAGGAACATCGGAAACAATATTATTCGCGAAAATGAATTCCGTCACACCATTCAACGTATTTGAATTGCCGAAGATAGCTTTGTCCGAGTACAAAATCTGTTATTCCCGTTTCAGTTGATCTTTATCGAATAAATTTTTATAATTATCGATCAACGAAATTTTCTTCAGACCGATAGCGTCACGTATCGAAATATCATCCCATTCGTCCAGATTCTCATTAATATAATCAAAAACTTCAATTAAATTTTCCCGCTTATCAAATATCGTTTTTACAGCGCGAGTTTTGAAATTCCAACGAGTTTCCGAGCTAGAGGGTAATCTTTTCCTACAAATTTCGTCTAAAATATTAGTACGTTTAGGAGATTTAGTGAAAAAAGATGAAAATCCGGAAAAATTCGAAAAAAACACGCGACATTCATTGATTTTCTTCGTAGAGTCTTGCAAAACTAAATTTAATTTATGTGCATAACAGTGCGTGAACATGCTCGAGGAGCAATTGTTTTTATTCGCGATCCGGCCGGTTTTTCCTACCAATTTAGTCGCAATATTAAAATGATTGAAATTATCCAACAAGGTATTGAAAATATCATTTGCGGTTCGACCCTTATTGACGTCGAAGAAACCCCAAAACCGTTCCGATATTTTACCGTCACGAACGAAGCGGAAAATAACGGACATCTGAGAAAAACATCTTATATCTGTTGTTTCGTCTATTTCCCAAGAAAAGCACGATGCACTTTTTATTTCGTCATGAATTTTCTCTCTCAAAATTTTGGTCACCGAATCAATTAAATCGTTTTGTATTGTTTTTGACAAACCACAAAATACGGAGGACACGGAAGAATCAATGAACTTTTTGAAATCTTCGTCTAAGGTCGCGGCGGATTTAGCGAGCTCCTTGAAGTTCCCCTGATTGTCGGAATCAACACTTTCATCGTTTACTCTAAATTTGTCGATAAGAAAATGATCATATTTAACAAATGCTTCATCATTTTACGATTTTCCCAAACCTTATCGTTGAAACTCTTTATGAATTCGCGATGTGCACTGTCCAAGCTATTCAAAATATTTTGTTTTCCAAACAACTTAAATTTTAGAGACGAATGAATATGCTCTTTGGACATTTCATGTTTACCCGAAGCGCGATGAATGTCCTTCAAGTTATCGTATCCAGTCGAACAGAAAGGGCTCTTTTGATCAGAAAATAGAAGGCAGTACCAACAGAAAAGTTCATTTCGAGTTTCGCTACCGGTTAACCAAATGAATTTTTCATAAATAGTTTTTGAAAAGGCGCGATTATGACTCGTTGTACGCTGAACCAGATTTGACATAGAAGGTCTAGGAATTGGTAACTCCTTCACGAATTTTTTTTCGTCGTATGAAAATGCGAGAAACTTGTTCTCTAGTAAAAAACTTACCAAGTCGCCGCTATTTGATAATACTTCCCTTACATTCGCTATCACTCATTTGAGTTTAATTCAACAATCTAATAAATTCGTAATTTGATTGCCAAAGAAAACAAGTGTACACTACACCCTCTCAGTTTTAAATACACCCGACTCACCCGATTTCACTCTACGATGCAAGTCTAATTCCACACTCTGGACTCAGGGATAGGTAATGCGGCTGGCCGAGCCTGGCATGAATCCGCATTTATTTCAGAACTTTTGAAATCGGGGTGTTATTTATTGAGAGTTAGGAATAAATTATATTTTCATGAATCAATAAAGTACCCTCAAACGGTATAACAACCCTCTTTTCTGAAATAGATATAATATATTTCAATTAGTCTTTCATTTGAAATTTGGAATAAACATAAAGAATATCGCCCGATTGACGCTCTAGCAGGGAGGCAAGCACGGCCGTAGAGACTGGGCCGACCTTGTCTATATATATTGCTACCGAATATCGAGGTTGTTCCGTTCTGCTTTCGTCGTGTCTATCTGTAACATAGCGTGCCTAGTACGGCAGGCCGCACCGGGGTAGTTCCAGCTTCCAGCGTAGTATAATTGAAAGATGAGAGAATCGACTATGCAAGTCGCGTTTAATCGAAGTTAGGTATATTTTCCTGTTCTAAGTGGAAATATATACCTATTGAGGGAATTTGAATATCGAAATCGGTCATTCAGAATAAGTTTGAATGAATTGAATTTTTATAATTATTTTTTGGGTCGGCCCGGCCGACCCTGCCTACCCTGACGAGCCGTCACTGTCAGAATGACAATTCTCGTAATATGTCTTAGTTTTTGGTTCTGAAAAATATTCTGTTTTTCTTGTGTTATAACATGTTTGGTTTATCTATGGGAGATGATTGCCTTTCATTGGGGTCCCGTAGCGGTCTTCAAACATATGAAGTGCCGCAAAATCATCACCTGGAAGGTCGTATCTGGTTTGAAAAAACTCTCACGACCAGAGAGCAACAATTTGTGGAATTTGAATTTGAAGGAATTTCGAAAGACTAGTGTGATTACGTCTCCAAATTAGCTGATGAACATGGTATCAAAGTGAATCTTCTGCAAGAAACCCACACGGCAACAGAAAAAAATCCTCGTGAAAGAGGACAGTTGAAAGTTATGTATTAATTGATTTTTTACAAGTTTAGCTTGTTATGTTGAAAAATTATCAGTTTCGTAACTTTCAACAGATTCGGAAAAGGGAAATTGATGGAGTTTTTTTTCATTTCTTTCAAATTTTGCGACATTTCTGTCATAAATATTTATAAACCTCCGAACATTATTTGGCCAAGAAATCTTAATGTTGATGTTTTTTAAAGTAGCAAATGCATTTCCAAAATGCATTCGATTTATTCTGAATAATCGGTTTCTTCTCTGCTTTTGTCTTTTTTCATTTCAGATTAAGAATTGCGAGTCGTTTTGGGAAGAATCTGTTTATTCGAGCCCATCGACGGATAACTTGAAGATGATCACACTGATGTCTTTCAAGATTTTCCTGATATTTGATATTTAATGTTATTTTGTTTACGGGGAGGCAGGTTTTTTCGGCTGAGGTTTTTTCCCCTGGCTCTTTAGTATCGTATGATACTAGTGTTGATAGTATCGTATGATTCTATAGTATCATACAAAGAATGTTATGATACCCCGTTCTTTTTTACCTCAGCTTAGGTACTGTTTGTTTCAACATTTATTGTATTATTTTAGCTCTCTTTTTCAGAAGAATATATATATATATATATATATATATATATATATATATATATATATATATGGACCCAGCTTAAATTGCCGCCCTTGAAATCTTGGCGCCCTAGGCGGTCACCTACCCTGCCAACCCCCTAGCGACGGCCCTGGGAACTGACAACCCTCTTTCCCTTCACTAGAAGAAAGAATCTTAATCTGAGAGCTCCGATTCTGAATGGACAGACTCTCAACTTCTCCAGCGAGTGTAACTATCTGGGAGTCATTCTGAACAGCAAGCTCAACTGTAAGAAGCATGTGGAAAAAACCCTCTCCAGAGCCAGGACGGCCATGTGGGCCTGCAAGAGGCTCTTTAGAAAAACATGAGGAATGAGACCAGAAATGGTACTGTGGTTATACACTGCAGTAGTACGCACCGTTGTCACCTATGTTTCACTAGCATGGTGGACAAAAACTGAAGAGGCCACTACTCGCAACAAGCTGCAAATGTTGCAGCGACTAGCTTATGTTGGGGCCACAGGAGCTATGTGTACAACTCCGACAACAGCGCTCGAGGTCATACTTGATTTGCCTCCCCTACACTTGTATTTAAGGAAATGTAGCCTGCTGGAAGCCATCAAAATATCCCTCAAGGGGAACCTCCTACCCGGAAACTGGGTTAGACATATCATGATACTGAATCAACTAGACTCAGGCCTCTGGGCAAAACCATCAGATGTGATGCCAATCATATACGATTTCGAAATGTCATTCGAAACGGTCATTGGTAATCGGTCTTAGTGCAAGGAACTTCGTAAACCGTATAGACAAAAAGTCATCCATATGGTACACTGATGGATCAAAAACAGAAAGGGGTACAGGTATTGGGGTATGTGGATCTACATTGAGGATATCCAAGCCCCTTGGAAGTGAACCTTCTGTTTCACAGGTAGAGACACTACCTGTATATCCCTGCTCCCAAGTGTGCCTTCAAAGGAATCTCTTGGCGTACAATCAGGCCACTCTGAGATCACTAGAATCATACATCCACGAGTCTCGGCTGACATGGCTGAAGCCTGTTGGACCTGAACCTTTCTGTGGGCTGGGAAAAGACCAATAGAAGAAAACGGTTCATCAATGGGGAGCGGCAAACAAAACAACGCTCTGGAGAAATACTCCTAGACTTGCGCAAGCGGAGAGATTCGTGGAATTCTCGCCGACCTACACTAGGATGCCTATAAACTCGCCTATAAAGCTGCCAAGAGCTGAGCTTCGTGTAATGGTGGGTCTGCTGCCGGGACACGGTCGATACAAATATCTTCTGTATAGCATGGGAAAATCAGCAGATGAAACCTGCAGGCTATGTGGATCAGAGAAAGAAACGGCTGAACACATAGTATGCAAGTGGACAGTGCTGGCGGAACTAAGAACCATTCACATAGGGAAGTCGGTTCTGGATCCTCATAAGGTAACAGCTAAAGCTCCTTAGGATGCCGCTGGATTCATCAATGCCATTGACGGCCTCCTTGGGATTTGAATGAACGAGTTGGGTACAGGACAAAAGATCCTTGCGGTCGAAGTTCCCGAAAGGCTGAATGTAGCCACAACGATTCCTATTCAGAATAAATAAGAATAATAATGTATATAAGTTGATTTTTGAAGAACACTACGGATGTCCAAACCTTGAATTTGAAACTTTTTAATATGGTTTTTCATTCTGTTCAGGATAGTAGGAAAAACTGATTTGTTATAAGTAAAGTAATTCACTTCAAAATTTAATAACTTGGCCAAGCAAACAAAATTGCGAATGCACCTCTCCTCCATCAATCCGAGAATACTAGATTCACGTTTACATCTGGAAAATATAGACCTTGACTGTCTAGATCTAATCTGTCTGTGTGTACATGAAATTACGTCATAAATTAGTCATGAAATGGGGATTCGGAGGTTAACACATGTCAAAGATAGGCCCTGAAACCTTCGAGTTATTTATTCTTGACAAAACTCTCAACCATCTACAAACACAGTGTGTAATTCCAGAAATTACACTTACATCACCTCACTCCTAATCAGGGAGTAGTGGATACCTTCAGAACTTCGAATAGATGAGTTCCAATACAAAAAAGAGGAAGCGCTTTTGAAATTATTTTATTTCTCCTTCGTTTTAATTTGAGACCAATTAATAAATTTCGCCAGCATCTCTTAAGTGATTATTTGAAAACGAGTAGCTTGAATGAAAGAGGATTATGGATATTTGAATCAAATTGTAAATACCCTTATTATACACAACGAACGTATAAGTATTTTTTACAGAAATAATGAACAAAATTTGTTCATTTAATGTGTTTCGATATTTCATTGTACCTTGAAATGAATAGGTTTTGTTAATTTCGATCTAATTTTTTTATCTTTGTTTGCTGGTTTCTACAAATGAAATGTTTTCTTGTATCCATATAAATATTTGCAATATTTTTAATGAGCATGATGTAGAAGTGGTCATTGCTTATATCATATTCGTTTCTGAAGACTGAACATTTTCTAAATGATTTCAGAAATAATTTTTATTTATTCTGATATTTTTGCACAATTCAAATTTCAAACATTTTTCTGCCTTTTTGTAAATATTCAAAACGGAGGAACTCGGATATTTCTGGCCTTCAAGAGATTTCAAGGATGCTTGGATTCAAGTAATTTCTGTTACCAAAAAGTACTGAAATACATTGTTCACATCTTATTTTTCTAGTTAACCTAAAACTTACAAAACCAGCAATGAAAGTGATCACATGTCACATGGGAACTTTAAATTGATAAACTATCATATTATATACATCTTCAAATCCATAATTGTCTTTTTGTAGAAAAGTTTAATCAAATTCAGTTCTTGAATGTTGTAGAGTTTCATTTGGCAGTAGTTTTTGGTTTGGTAAGCTCTCGTTTATCAATTGTTCAGGAGGATTTTAGAGGGAAGTTGAATTCAATATATAATTTTCTTCTAAAGGAATACAATTCCCTGCTCGTCCATTTCTCACTTCAGCATTAGGGGGTCATGTTGAAGAAACTGAAGCGCCTGAAGGGGTGCATTTAAGACCTGAGTTGATAGGTAGTGTTCTTCATATGTTGATCTCTAAAACCTGAAATATATGAACAGGACCGGATCTAGGGGGGGAGCAAGCGGGGCGCTTGCCCCGGGCGCCAGCTCAAGGGGACGCCAAAATCAAACATTTTGATTTTCTCGGGAGAAATTTGGCACTATCACTATGCCAAAAATCTTTAAAATCAATTAATGGCCCCTCTGACATTTCAATCCCCGTGGAAAAAGAGGAAGGAGTTGGATTCACAACAATTTACTGGTTTTCAATCGACTTAACTATTATGTAATCGGCAGAGGTTTTTCATGAATTGATAACTTCCTGTGGCTCGTGGAGCACTTTCTGGTTGAACAAAAATCATTGGTCGCATTCACCGGACGAAGATTCCGCTACCGCTACCCAGCATAAAGGCTTCCCCAAACCAATGCGGAAATATTCGCCTCGCGAAATTCGCAGCGGATAAATTCGCGAAGGAAAAAAACTAAACATTGCGTCTTACGGGAGTGCCCAGACCGGAGCGAAGATTCGCTGCGTTTTACAACGTTTTTATCCTTTTCAACACACCAGTTCGTTACAGATTGCGTTTTTATTCAATCAATCAACAAAGAGTGATAAAACAAAACTAAATTATTCAATTTGTGACTGATTCTATCAATAAACAGGCGAAATTTATTTTCAGTTGATAACATTAAAAAAAATGGAAAAATCTCAGGGATTCCACTGCAAAATTCCTGAGAAATACCAATTATGTGTGAAAATATTTCGTCGAATGTTGCGGTTTTATTCGCTTTGGTTTGGGGGGTACTGCGGATTCCGCAACGAATATTCGCTGCGAATCCGCGTCACGAATTCGCGGCATTTATTTCGCATTAGTTTGGGGGAGCCTTTAATTGAAAGCGCTCCCAGAAATGCCCGCTGCTCCATCCCTCTTCAATATTTATTTCAATATTCGGGGTCATAATATTAGTAACATTAGAACTATTTTGGTAAATAGCTACCCCACCTTTTGGAACAGTATCGCGTTTAGATTTGAACAATACAATTGAAATTAGGTATTTCAATCGGATTATCACGTGTCATGCATGTTTCGGTAAGAAGTAACACATCGGTTTGTCTCGTAACTGAATCTTGTAAATCGTATTTGTGACTATTATTCCCACTGGCACTGTTTTCTGGTTGAGCACCCTTATCTAAGGCGCCCTTAAATTTTGAGTCATGCTTTTCCCCGCCTTAACGGATCAGATCTTGCACCGCATATCTAATAGAAACGACTTTGTCAAGCACGCGCTCAGAAATGCCAAATCTGGCAACACTGTATAAATCAGTGAATTTGTTTGTTTTGACATAGAAATGCGACATGACCATATCGCACCCTCGCTACAAAAGTGACACAACTCAAAATTTACTATTTTCAGTTTATGCTATGAATTAGATCAGAAAACGAGCCTAGATTTAATCATGGAAAATTTTTACCTACATCAGAGGGTCCTACATATATCATATGGATACCTACATATCAAAATTGGTGTTTATTCCATGTTTCCAATTAATCAAAAAATATTTAGCATTTGAATATTTTCGACTTTTCATTTTGAGTTGTGTCACTTTTGTAGCGAGGGTGCGATATGGTTTTGTGTCGGCACTGAGCACAGCGAAGTAAAAAGAACATGCGAATTCATAGACGAAAAAGATAATTTGTCTATGCATTTTCCTTTTCAGTATTCTAATTCACAGAACGACATATACTTTGGACCACTGACGAACTGGCATAGTACAACCAATTTTTTTTTTATTTGAAGCAAATGATTTGATTTGATTTGATTTGATTTCAACAATTCTTTATTCGTAACTTGAAAGACATAATTCTGCACCTGTGGAATATCATCGAAGTAATATTTTTCATATCCACAAACACACAAAAGTAAATAGTATCTGCAGAATTAAAGATTACATGGGCACAATCAATAGCTCTAATAACACGAGAAATCCAGCAATTTGGTAAAATTGGGTTAGGGTGGAACGTAATTCTGCTTCTGTCTGTGGCATTTTTATGAATACTGAAACTCGAATTCTTGATACTGTAGATTCGTGGATTTCCATCAAATCGTCTACAGCCAAATAAATGTTCGGCTGATGCGTAGAGTCGGAGGCACGTAAGGCGTTGACTCATCCGTGATACACTCTGATTCCTACAATCATCAAGGCTCAAACTCCCTTCTTTGAGGCTTAACATCATCATACATAGGACATAATAAGATATGTACTTACATATCACTTGGCAATTCTGAATCATCCTCAATAATTAATCTAAGCAGTTGCAGAGTCGTTTTTTTTTGGTCAAACGAAATCGCCGGAAAAATGCTAATTCGTCCATATCATGGTAGTGATCGGCCCTATTAAATTCTAGTCTTCTAGGAAAGCCATAGTCAATGATATCTAATATGTCGAAATCATCCTCATATAGATCATCAATTTCATTTAATAAAAATCTATCCATAATAATTATTAAATTCACGCAATCAAAAACAACACGTCAAAACTGAAGTTCGTTTTTGACCTCGAAGTTGTCTGTAGTTCAATTTTGAGATTTTTTTTTCGTATTTCCTCATTTAAAGAGAATTTTCTCGGGAAAATTCAAACTTTTGGAATCAAAAAGACTCAGAGTTCGATGGAGAATCTATTTATGCAAAAAAATGGGTCTTTCCATTTGAAAAACAAAAGTCCAAGAACCTTCAAAAAATATACGAGAAGTCGTCTTCTTACTTGAAGCTCACCTCTAGAATTTCAATCCTGAATCTTGTCTTTCCTAAAAATATTCTATAGAGCCATATTCGTGAATAACCCTGTATACTTTATTGAGGTTCTCTGCGGCAATTTTCTAAATATATAGATATTTTCTTTTAAATCTAAGGCAGCAGTGGAATGCCACACGAGAACGATGCGATTTTTATACAGGGTGGCCATTTGAAAACGAAACAGACGAGATTACAGACGAAATAAATTTTTTCGATAGAAATGCTCGGACAGGTCGATTTCTGTTTCGAGGGGGGACAACTTAAGATGTAGGTTACGGACGCATAGCGCTTCAACCCTTGCTTCTACAACCCTCAGCCCCAATTTTTGAATAGGGAAGATTGGGTGGGTGATACCTCTTTTGAAAGGTATTTTTATACTGATTTCAGCACAGTAATTGTTTTTTCATTTTATGCATTAGTTCTGTCTATCTTTTCTACCCTTCTCTGCTACCTGTGAACGGGCCGCCTAGCCAAGCTAGCGAGTATGCACACACTATCAAACACATATAATTCGTTACTTCAAAAATAAGTAACGTCTGGGGGCCCTGGGAACTTAGACTATATGTAAACTTTGGCAATTGAAAGTCATTATTGAAATGCCATTTCTATTACTAATGAAATCTAAGACACTTTGAGCTATCATCTGAACACTATTTAAAGGCAGTCTTTTGAATTCTTGCAACAAAGATGGAGTCGATGCAGCTTGCCTTCGATTATGATGAAACTTAAATGAAGAATTATCATTTTTTGTCGTAATACACAATCTTTCAATATTAGTCACCCGAGAGAGTGCAACATAGACGAGTTCCTGAGAATGTGATTTACTAAACTCATATACTATTTCGTCAAAAGTTCCACCTTGCGACTTATGTACAGTTAGAGCAAGAGCTGAAGTTAATGGAAAATGTTTACGTTTGGCTATACATTTTCTATCCGATGTTAATGAAATATTTTCCGTTCGTAATTCAATGGGAACAGCGAGATTGCCGACTCCATTTTGCACTACTAGAGTGACTGCACGCATCCGTCTAGTCGCAACCACCACACCGTGCCGAAGTCTGCCGAACTGAACCGACGATACACGGCTGTGTTAGGTTTTTTCGTTACGGAATTTCTACATTCGGTCGCCGCGCTCAAAGCCCGTGATAAAAGCTATGCAATAGCTTAATAAGTTTGTGGATCATAATCTTACCATTCTCAAATTCTGTCAATATCTGATTGCACCTAGCATCCTATTTGGTATGTTACCTATTCCTGACCATTTCTATTGGGTATCTTCTTATGTGAATTGGTTAGAAACTTTACTAGATTGAAGATCCGTGGTTGTTTTTCAATGATTGAATAATGATAATGATAATGATAATGATAATCCTCAACGAACAACTGTCATTTATGAAATGTGTCAGTGTTGCCGGCTGTTTCGATCACACCTTTTCAAACGTGTACCTTTCATGGAACGAATGGTCGTCAAGAATACCGACCCGGAGAAGTACCCGCACATGAACCGTTCGTTTTGAGACGTATACGTTTAAAAGCTCACTTGTCGAGAATACGGGCCCTGGCATGTTCAAATATAATCTCATTCACCTTCATATTATTGAGAGATGACAAAAATCCAAGATTGAAAGGCTGTAAGTAATCATTTATTCGTGAGAATAATCACCTTTTGTGATCTTTAATCTATGGCATCAACAATAAAATAGTAAATGATTGGGGCTACCAACTTCACCACAATCACATCGGTCGTTATTTCTCAGTCCGATCTTATGAAGGTATTGAGGACAAACCGAATGACCACTTCTGAGGCGGGATATTGTTCTGATGAACAGGTGGTTACTTTTAACTTCGGCAAACCAAGCAGATTTGGGTAGATGTTTACGAAACAGTTCTTAGCCGCAGTTAAACCAGTGCAAATTGTACCTTTTCGAGAATTATTTTTTCTAGAAACAGTTTTCCATTCATCATTTCCAGCAGTTATCAAATTAGACTCATTCTCATCTTCAGATGATTGTTTGTTATGAGATCAGGGACGGGCCTAAGGGGGGGGGGGGGAACGAAGTTGGCAAATTTTCAAAGCAGTCGGCAAATTTTTAAAGGAGTTAGAAAAATTTCAAAGCAGTTGGAAAAAAAATTCAAAGTAGTTGGAAAAATTTCAATGCAGTCGGAAAAAATTCCAAAGCAGTTGGAAAAAGTTCCAAGCAGTTGAAATACATAGTTCCGAGAGAGTTATGAAATACGAAGGAATCGGAATTAGCAAAAACAAGTTTGCAATCAATACTTGACAATATATGTATAGCCGGCAATAAATGGTATTCAACCCAATATTTTCACCATCAAATGTTTGAAGAGATGCGGCCTCAAGAAGTAGGTACCTATATAGTTGTAAATTTTTCAGTTACATCGAATGGACTAGGTCATAAAAAACCATCTGGTATCATAAATTTATGCTGTTTCCATCAGATAAGCAGAATCATCATTAGGTACGCTCTTCGTACATTGTGTTATAGTTTTGCGAATTAACAATATGTGTAAATAAATTTTAAAAAATGGACCGAAAAAAATTCAAAGTGAAGTTTGATTTTTGTGGTGCCTTATAAGAAATTAGTACGAAAAATTTCATGAACAGAAAATGCCGAAAGGTCAACAAGTGTGAGAAAAAATTATGGGTAGCGACCGTAGAATATAGATTATCAGAAATGCAATTTGTAATATTTTTTTCAACTATAAAAACTGAAATTTGCTACGAAACACGAATCGAACACAACAAAAATCGTTCAAAACACTGAATATATCCTCAAATGCAAACACTAATTGCAATAAACGCTGCAAAGAGTTCGAAATCGCAAACTCAAATTAGAAAGTTATGTTCAAAAATGTAGTATCGCACTGATGTATCCCATACACCTCTCATCTCAGTGACAAAATCTAATATCATTTCTCCAACCTCATGATAAAAGATCACTGAGCCTGGGAATTGAAAATGGTATTCATTTCGATATTTCATCTATGTTTCAAAAATGTTTTCAGTGTAGCCTCCGTAAGGGCAAAGAAATTTTTGTTTTCCGTTTTATTCTTTTTCAAAATTGTTTCTTCAATCATTTATTTAGGTCCAAACCGTTCCCCTACTAAATTGGGAATCTGTTCTTTCAAGAAGTATCTTGATTTATAATGCTTGCAACTTTGCCACACATTATCCGTTTTATTTCTTAGTTATGTTGTTTTCTTTATTTCATGGAATCAGTGAGCAAAATTAAGGCTCATTTTTTATCAAACGAAATATATTTTCTGAAAATTTCGTTCCTATTATTCTTTGAAATGGGCATATGTTAGGGATGAGTAGTTTCAATATTATGAATCTCATAAAAGTGGTTAATAATTAACTTTGATTTTTCATCTACACAACATTCAATCATGCATATTTATTTACTTTATGGAATACGCTTTTTTTGTGAAAAATAACTTGTTTTATGATGCTTGAAATTTTGGGATACACCGAGGAATAAAACGTTCCAAGCCATGAGATCGAATTTGTTTACATTTTTTCGACTTGTTATCTGGTTTATTGGCAAGTTCCATTTGTTCAATATCATTACGGAGGTTGCCAGACGTATCCGTTATTTCCATCACACGTTGATGTTTCATGATTGATGTAACCTCAGGTTTCCCCACTTTTTCATTCGAACCGTTTGATTTATATGACGACATAGCAACATCGTACTTTTTGGTTTCATCATTTGGATTTTCTTTAATTAATTTTAATAAACACTCCTGAGATGCAATTGTTAATTGTTGATTTGAAATGGATCTTCCCATCTCAGTGATTAGTCTCTTTTGACAATCAATATCATAGTTCGCACACTTTAGATCACTTTCAACACACAATAATTTGTATGTTTAGTCGGGTTGATCAATTTTCTTTGAATCATAGGTACTGTTACGGCTTGATATTTGGAGTCGCTAAATTAATACTTAAATCGAAAAAATAAATAAAATTCAATTTCATTATGAGGAGAAGTGAGATAGCTGCGGCGATAGTAGAAAAGAAAGATACGAGATGACGATATGTTGAAACTCTGTAGTCCAAATATTATTCCTTATTTGGTTAATATTTTCAACTCTAGCATTTTGAGTTCAATATTCCCACAAATTTGGAAAATATCAAAGGTAATACCTATTGCTAAGGTGTCGCAGCCGGAAATTTGCGGGGATTTTCGCCACATTCAATATATATGCTATTATGAATGAGATTCCTGATTCTTACCTATCATTAAATATATGGCAGTTTAGGAGGCGATACGAAAGACATCTATACTCTGGATTTTGGGGCTGATATTCCTTTTTGACCAGTACGGGGTATCATGATGAGCGACCACATTATATATAAAAATTTATTGATTCAGGTATTTTTTTTGTATCACACTGCTCTTCTCGCATTATATTTATAAAAAATAACATTGGTGAAATTACCGTCATCGGTTGCAAATCTTAGAAATTAGTCGTTTCCATTGTACAGCAATCCGTAGGCCTTTTTCACATTTCATTGTGACTGTGATCGCAATTTTGTGTCCTGATATATTTTTTTACCTAGGACAGTGTTTCTTAACCTCGGGTCGCAACCCAAATTCGGGTCGCGAGAGGAATTGGGTTGGGTCGCGGAAAACCTCCAAACGACTCTGAAGAAGTGGTAAAACTTCACATTATATATCATTTTAGTATCTGTCACTGGAAAATAAATTGAAAAATTTGATGAGGATCCCGAACTTCAAATATATTCGTACTTTGGGTCGCCAGCGAAAAAGGTTAAGAACCACTGACCTAGGCACTCAAGATCCGAATCCAAACCAACCCTTCTGGGCTGGGCAAGTGTCCTCCTTAACGAGAAAGGAGGGAACTATAAACTTTTGTAAGTATTCTGATATTTCAACGAAAGAATGCTACAGTACTTAGACACTATTTTCAATTTTTTTTATCTAAAATTATTTTTGTATTATATAAGATGAAAAATAAATAGTTCGTATTTAGAATAACGAGGGATTTTTTCCACCCTTAGTTCAAGACATAAGGAAAATTGAATATACCGTCTTATTTCCTGTAAAGATGCCTCTGGAAAGTATAAATCGTTCCCTAATATTTTCGTGAATAAAAAAAATATGGCACATTTTCGAAATCGATAATATATCGAAATTTAAAAAAATGAAGATATCGTGAAACGGATTCCAGTAATGGTGTCTTCACGAAAATTGAGCCCAGGACTCCTTTCAACATTTTTACCTATGTAGTCCAGAAGTACCAGAAACAGCCAAAATCAAGCAATTTGGGGTACCCTGTACAGTAACCCAGATAATTAGGAAAATGTACATAAAGAAGGAAAAATCCGAAAGGGAAACACTCTCTCGGAATCTCCCAGGAATGGACTAGGTACTTCAGAGACTTACTTTTGGACTTTGAAACTACAAGATCCAAAAGGTATCTGGATCTCGATAAGAACCAACTACATCTCCCCCGGCTTCTTTACGGGGCATTGTCGCCTCAGAAAGCATCTGTTGAGAGTGGAGATTCTGTGGGGAAGGTTAAGAAAGTTCTTTTTACATAGTAACGGAATTCTTTGCCATTGTCAGCCAAAAGAAACAATGCCTTAGTCAAGAAACTTGTAGGTGTGAGGAATTAGCCTCGCTGAAGCCTTCACAGATATTGGATTTCATAAGATATCTGGAACCGGAAAGTGAATTGTGGGAGGTGTGGTGGGAACAGCTTTGTGAGGGGGCACAATAAAGGTCGAAGTGTGTTGAAATAAAAAGATAAAATCTTAGGTCTTTTCGTTCTCGGATAGGTAATTTTCGGATGGGTGAAATAAGAGAAGCACTTTAAAACAGTCTAGATATTTTATTCACAAAAACAGTTTAACATCTATTTCACAAAAGTACTTACTCGTGTACGTTCACCACAGTAGAATAACAAGAAGAGTCGCCTTTTCGTCCGTCTCTGCTCCTTTTACGTCTTTATCCCCACTCTTTTTTATCCCTTCTCAAAACTCGGTAATTTCCGAACCCACTGTAACCTTATAGTTCGCAAAGTTGCCGATAGGGGCGGCGTTGCCAGATTTAACATCCTCCCCACACGCGAAAAGAGCGAGGACATCTCAACTTTGCGAGATTCGGACATTGGCCAAAATACAAAAACAATTCCTACACACACGAATAAGTACAAACATAATATAACAACACAATAACAAAAAATCAATCAACAGAATACAAAAAAAACAGCAATAAAAAAATGAGCTTCACAAGTCTAAGCGCCTAGGTTTCTTCGAAATACGCTTCTTGCCTTCTCTGAACCTCAATAAAATGTCCACTACTTCTTCGATCAGGTTAGGTCCTTTTTCCAAACAGCTATGGGAAGGACTACCTGCGGACGCATCGAATATGGGCCTCGTTTTTGTTGTGGATTCTTCCTTGAAAACCGGGCGATGCGGCAAATAAACACCCCTCTTGAGCTGGTACCTGCTCTTTTATTCCTTCTTGGCGCCATTCTCGAAGTGTCCCATCGTATTCCTGGAATTTCTGTGTTTCTTGCAGCTCATCGGACATTTTCTTCAATCTATGCAAGGCCATGTGCTTGTTATCTTTGAGCTCGGGATGACAATCTAACTAGGGCAATTTTACCTCTCTAAATTTCAACGCCCATTTAGATGATCTGCGTTTGAAACTTAAAACTCGAAACAATATTCTTCAGAAACTAGCTGGTTCCTCATGGGGCGCTGATGCAACAATACTTCGAACAGCAGCGCTTGCTTTGGTTTATTCTGCTGCTGAATATTGTTGTCCTGTTTGGTTGAACAGTGTTCATGTAAAAAAAGTTGATGCCCAACTAAATTTTTCTATGAGGATTATTACTGGTACTATCAAGTCTACACCTACTCCTTGGTTACCAGTCCTCTCAAATATTGTCCCCCCCCCATATTCGCAGAGAGACAACAGCTTTGAATTTTTGGAACAAATTCAATTCCTTTCCAAATTCGTTTCCCATACTCACCTATATTCCAGATAATAGGGTCCCCAGATTGAAGTCGCGTAAACCTTTTTGGTCAAATTTTCTGACTAATATGAATAGAAGCGACAAAGAAATGTGGCAATCTGAATGGAATGTATCCAATTTTTTCAATAAAGATCTTATTTCTGATCCTTCCATCAGAGTTCCTGGTTTTGACCTTCCCAGGAGAATATGGTCTGTTCTAAATCGCATTAGAACAGGCCATGGACGTTGCAATAGCATGCTCTTCCGATGGAATTCGGTTGAGAGTCCTAGTTGTGAGTGTGGGGAAAATGAGGAGACTATAGAACATCTTATAAATAGTTGTCCCATTTATAAATTTCAAGATGGTTTCGAGGCCATACATAAAGTAACGAATGCATTTCTAAAATGGGTGGTTAATTTCAAAATTATTTGATTTATTCTGAATATTCGGTTTCTTTTCTGCTTTTTTCTTTTTTCATTTCAGATTAAGAATCGCGAGCCGTTTTTGGGAAGAATCTATCGACGGATAACATGCAGGTGATGTCTTTCAAGATTTTTCCTGATATTTAATATTTTATGTTATTTTTTTACGGGGTGGCAGGTTTTTTCGGCTGAGGTTTTTTCCCCTGGCTCTATAGTATCATATGATACTAGTGATGATAGTATCGTATGATTCTATAGTATCATACGAAGAATGTTATGATACCCCGTTCTTTTTTTACCTCAGCTTAGGTACTTTTTGTTTCAACAAATATTGTAATATTTTAGCTCTCTATTTTCATAAGAATTTATATATATATATATATATATATATATATATATATATATATATATAATTCACTGGAGAAATACTAGTCGGAGAAAAATACGAAAAGGATACGGGTGTTTCGACTAATTGAGTAAATAATGTCAATTTGTACTAATAGCTCTATATATTTCGTCAAACTTTGTAGACATCTTCAGGAGCTTACTGTAAAGAAACATAATTTAACATCTATATTTGTTTACATTTACGGTCACTTACAATACTAAGACATTAATGGGCATAACAGCTTTGTGAAAAAGAACATCTTCTGCATATATCCTCCTAATATAATCGAACAATACTTTATTTATTATTTCTTGGATGTTTCAAAACATGTCTACAAAGTTTGACGAAATATATAGAGCTATTAGTACAAATTGACATTATTTACTCAATTAGTCGAAACACCCGTATCCTTTTCGTATATATATATATATATATATATATATATATATATATATATATATACCTCGTAGCGCTCTTCCGGGTTTTTCAGAATACCCCGTTTGAACGACTGTTCAACTTCAATGTCCAGGTCCCTGCGTGATTTATGGTCTATAGAATCGTTCATTCCTATGACATCTAATGACCATAAATCCTTTATATCAACATCCTGCGTCAACATGGAGATGGCGACAACGGCTAGGTTTGCTTCATTCTTGATGATCTTTTTCTTTGGAGGCACTTTTTCCATCAACGTCCATCCAAGATAAGTTTCGATAGCTGTTAATCCATTCTCTAGTTGGTGCACCCGTCCCGTCAGCAATTTTCCTGCTATATCGGCGCCAATGAGAATGGATACGAACTCTTCTTTACTATCGACGTCGCTTATCGTGATGTCTGCGTTGCGATCTTTCAGCTCTTCCAACCACGCACCTCTTTGCACACTTGGTACGTTAGAGCAAATTGTTTGTTCTCCGAGCGCTTCAAAGTTGCACCAATAAGTCCCATCTAGATTCTCGACACGAACTTTGAATTTTGGGTGCGTCGCGTCAACGGATTTACTCCCGCCGAACAGTAAGTGCACCATATCTTGCTGCCCTCGCGGCTTGTAATCTAAATCTTCAGCCAGTTCGTTCAAGACATAAGAGTTTTGCGACCCCGTGTCGATTAACGCACGAACGACCACTTCTTTCGCGTCATTTCGCACCCGCACTCTCAGAGACTGCATGAACGTCGCGGGGATTTCAGCTGATGAAGCTAAAGCGCATTCTTCCGGGATATTAACCGCACTTACGGAGCTTTCCGAACTAGATCGCGAACTAGTTCGACTTTTTTGTCCAGAGCACATTATGTCCACGTGTCTTTTACCGCACTTTGAGCATTTTACTTTTTTCTTGCAATGCCTCTTCAAATGTCCGCTTTGCAAGCAACCGAAACAAACTCTTTTTGTTTTTGCCACCTCTTGCTTTTCCGCTAATGACATTTTCTTAGCTCTGAAACACCGCTCACTGTTGTGGTTAGTCTTGTCACAAAAAACGCAAGTATCCTTTTTTACTACCGACGCAAGCAGATTCCGCGCACTCGGAAAGTTCTTTTCTGCTTTTGGCTCACGTTCCGGCCTTGGTTCCGACTTACCGCCTATGTCGAATCCCTTTACCGCCATAGATATCCGCAACTCGTTTTGGACCTCGGATTCAAAAAAACGGATAAGTCCATCTAGTCGCGTTTTCGACACATCCGACGCTTTTCCTACCTTACCGTTTTCTGTGGAATTGTTAGACCGCTGCCACACGCGCAATAAGTCTTCTGGTAACGAGGATTCAACTAACGGATAAAGCATCGCCGCGCATTTATCCGTGGTAACGCCGAGAGTTTCTAGTGCCCGAATGTACGACTCGATTCGGTCATAGAGGGAGGCGAGGACGACTTTTCTCTTCAAAACGGCGTTTTCTAACACCAATTGCAGAAGTTCCCTCACATAAACTTCTATTTGTAGGTCTTCGCGCCCGAAACGCTTCTGCAGACCTTCGATTGCCTTTTGGTAGTTTTCGCCGACCGGAGGGTAACTATTCACCAATTCAGCTGCTCTGGATCCCGGCACCATTGACTGTATCAAGTACTGGAACTTGTCCTCATCACGCAGTCCAGCGTCCTCGTGGATCTTGCTGAAGAGACTCCAGAATTTCAACCAGCCCCGAATATCCCCGCTGAATTTGGCAAGCTCCACTTTTGGAAGATTGCACCTCACTCTGGACATAGAATTTTCGCTGCTGCGTACGCTTTGGGCCTTTTCTTCAATCGAAGCCATCCTGACCTCATACTGGCATTTCGCCGCTATGAATTGGCTTTCATACGCATCGTTGTCCTCGGCGGTCTTCATTAGGTCGTCCTCGTCGATGTCTTCACCAGCGAACATTTCTTCTAGTATCGCCTTAGAAACCTCTTCTAATTCGTGGTATTTTATCACCAGCAATTCAAAGGCTGCTTTGATACCCACAGTATTCAAACTTCCTTCATCCAACAAGGTGTTGAAGGATCTGAGGGACTTGGTGAAAGAAATGCGGCGGATCGTCCTCTTCTTAGCATTCATCTTCACTGCACGAATATTTTACCCAACACGAAAATAATTTACCTCTAAATTCCGATACAAAATCACGAGGTCCTGTCACGGTCGCCAGTTGTTGAAATCAAATATAAAAATCTTAGGACTTTTCGTTCTCGGATAGGTAATTTTCGGGTGGGTGAAATAAGAGAAGCACTTTAAAACAGTCTAGATATTTTATTCACAAAAACAGTTTAACATCTATTTCACAAAGTACTTACTAGTGTACGTTCACCACAGTAGAATAACAAGAAGAGTCGCCTTTTCGTCCGTCTCTGTTCCTTTTACGTCTTTATCCCCACTCTTTGTAATCCCTTCTCAAAACTCGGTAATTTCCGAACCCACTGTTACCTTATAGTTCGCAAAGTTGCCGATAGGGGCGGCGTTGCCAGATTTAACAAAGTGGATTATAACCCCTTTCAAACTAAACTCACTTATCTAACCAAGATAATAAATTTTTTCCATTGGGCTTTTCCACACTGTATAATTAACAACGGATTCTGATAATCTGTTAAGTTTCCGAAAAATTCGTGCTCAATATGGAATTTGAAACTATCTGACAATCTCAATATTCAGATCCCAATAGTGAGCAATTCTACAAGAACGTTTAATGGCATTCCTTAGGTACATATGATTATAATTAGGGGTTAGTCATCATGATCTGAATGAAATCATTTAGAATCCCTAGAGAACTAACATAAATAATATTCATTCTATATATTATTAAGAACGAAAATCTGATACAGACTCAGTTCGGACCAGGAAACTGATTTTAAAATATTATCGACTGGAGAAGACCCAGTCATATTATAAATTTCTCCGTCAACGGGAATTGGACCTATTCACATAACAGAAAACATCCACTGAGTTATTTGCGAGAATACTATAGAATTCGTACTCTCGCTAACACAATATGATTGTTCATAACTTCGAATTCCCCGTTTCATTTTGCAGAGTAGGTAGGGACTCTAGAAAATTATTTTTCTGGTAGTCTCTCAACATAATGATGACTTCGGATTATGAATTCCATGCTGATATAGATATAATTTCTGCTGAAGTATATTTACGGAAAAAAGCAACATTTGCATATTGTTAGTCTCCTCTTCATACTGGTTCTATTTAATCAACTCTATTCTAGCGACAATTCAAAAGCATCAAATAGATTATAGGCATATGCAGGAAGTTCGAGAACCTAAAGCATCATTGATTGCAATATTTTCAGAGACATTTTTCATTGCTATATTCTTCATTTCGAAAAGCATCTTCATCTGCTCGTCTGTTTTGTTTTCTTCATTCTTCACTTTTCGACCGTTGCTATATCATCGTCACCGTCAGTAGAGGAATCATTGGTTTCATATTCATTTCTTGTACATTGGTACACTAGCGGTACTCTAACATTCGTCTGAATCAAAGATTATAGAGTTTTCTATAATCTTTGGTCTTATTCGTGTCTTAACTCGTAAATTTCAGACGCGGTCGCTTGTGTGCGTCCGGATTTTAGAGATACGTCCGGACTATGGGTTTTGAAATCAGTCGTACGGAGTACTGGATGTCCGGATTCGAATGTGTCCGAATTAAAGAGGTTACACTGTATTTATGAACATTTCAATCCTCCATGGAACAACGATTCCATGGCTGTCAATGAAATTTCCTATTCGATGTTGTATTGAAATTTTAAAAATTACTAAATTATAATGGACGTTCCCCCATCTGAGAATAACCTCACAATTGACATAAAATCGGAGTTATCGGAACTCTAGATGGCATATATGACTTTCTTTTTCGAGAAAATCTATCCCTTTTTGAACCTTGTTTTACTTGTTCGGCATTAAGATCAACCTGAAATCGCGATATCGCGCAATCACAATCACTGACGGAAACGACCAACATGAAAATCACCGACAATAAGAACAGCATGAACTTGAATCCTAACACTCATAACTCTCGTAAGTAATGCTCTTCCAAAAATCACAATGGTAGTATCCGAGTATCTAAGGCCGGGTCCAGACGGCTGCAATGCAACCTGTAATGCAACGCGTAATTCAGATTGCACCGTCTGGACGGCTCACGAATACACGGCGAATCTTCAACGCGAATACTTGTTCGTCGGCTGTTCCACTCGATAGGGAAAGTTGCAGGGTTGGCATAGAAATTCCGCACTTCATAAAACCCAGTGGATTTTTTCAACTTGATAAAACCCACTATTATTGGGTTTTTTGGGTTTTCTCAAAAATAGCAAATTTTCGGTTTAACACAATATATTTATTTGTGAATGTTCTTCAAGATCGTTATATCATGGTTTATTTAAAAATTTTGAATAAATATTATTTAAATGAATATGATCTCTCTTTTCGAGTCCCTTTCACCATTGTGATTGATAAATAGAATGCGGTATTTTTCGTTTTCGACGAAAAACGGGCATTTTTGTACAGGAATGTTTAAAATAAACAAGATGAAACAATTCTTACAGCTGTCTATTAAGAAACCAGAGGAAAACCAGCTGAACTTCGAACTACCTTTCAAAAGCAAACTCCACCTTTTTTTTTTCAACTAGAGGGATTGACGACTTATTTTCATTTTCGTCATCTTGGACCCAGAATTTGTGAAAAATGTGAAATTTGCTGCGTTTATTTTCACCTACTTCAAAATGAGTGAAGACCGGAAAAAACGTCGATGATGGAGAACAAATTTGTATGAAAGAAGATCTTTATTATTATTTATTATTGGAATTGAAATCCCAAGAAACGAGTGGACAATATGGAAACTTCACCGGGATCTTGAATGTCGCCCACGGATTTTGAATATATATTTTGAAATGAAAATGAAACAGAAATCTTTGTCCACGCATCATTTTGAATTTCATCTTGTGGTAATTCGGATTCCTTGGGTCCCAAATTACGTAGTCCTACCCATAAAATTCAATATACTCGAGAGATTGTTCGTCACTCCACAACAAAAGCGCGAATAGCCGTCCAAACGAGAACTGTGAGCTCCTTTGAGATCGCGACAAAAACCGACATCCCGATGGATAGCCAAGAACGGTCTGACGAACGTTACAGTCAAAGATTATAGACTATAAAGATAGGAAACGAAGCGACTACAGTTTTCAGCGCCATCTGGAGAGTCTTGTGTTGACTAAAATTTAGCACGTGATCGATCACGTGCTAGCTTCTTGGCTGGCAAGGCGCCATTCCGCCAATCGCTTGTTGATTGACAGATTGACTAGTTTCGAAGTTTGCTTGGTTTTGGCTGTCGTGTGTTTTTTCGGTTTTTACTTATATTATTATTTATTATTCTTCGAATTCAAGATGGGTTCTGGATCGTGTTGTATGGTGAAGAACTGTTTCATTACCAAAGAAAATGGAAATGTAAGTAATGAAACACGACTCCAGTAACTGTGTTATTCATTCCTTTTATTTTCAGTGCTCAGAAATGGGTAGAATTTTCAAGGCGAGACGATATCGATCTCAATAAATTTTACACGGTATGCAGTGAGCATATTCTCCAGAACAAATCAGGTACAATTACCCTCGAAAATTGCTGCATCCAGGATGCATTCCATTCCTGAAGGGGCCTTATTCGAAAGAAAATGAATCAATTTCTGAAAGTGCTGCAATAAATTCTGTCGGTGAGTTTAACCAAATATTAATATAATCAATAAAAAACACATATGTCTGACATTGAATTCGTTCATTAAAGCTTCTCCTTTTACAGAAATTCCAACATCGGGATCTTCCAAAACAGATGCTGCACCACCGATTGAGAGTTGTAATATGGCAAATCCTAGTGAATGCTCAAATAATAATTGTAAGTCTCTCCATTAACCTCATAGTTTTATCTTTAAATGTTTTTTGAATGTCTCACTGACTTCATTCACAATAATTTTTGAAACTTAACCATTTTCATGAATACATTCTAGCTTGATAATGTAAATTCGAGATAATTTTCATTCAAATTATTGAATGACCTAATATTCCTCTTTTTCAGCTATTTCTTTGAGTGAAACTGAAAAAAAGGGGAAAAGTCATCTATACAAGAGTCCCCTATGACAAAGAAAATCAAGAGGATGAAGGCTACAATCAACTCTGCGGTGCAAAATTAATAGGATGAAAGTGATCCGTCACTCCTTCAAAGGTCAGCCTCTCATATCCAGTAATAAATTAGCAATAAGTAAATTGATTAGAGAATCAAAAAGTTATCTGTCTGAGGAGGCACATGCTCTTTTCTCAAATGAATTGAGAGCTGGGTACATGAAGAAGAGAAATCGAAGTTATGATGACAAATTGCGAGAGATGTGCCTCCTATGCCATTATGCATCGCATTATTATTTTTTGATGTCTTCTTTGTTCATTCATTATTCAATTTGAATATTGTTTCATAAAGAAATACTGAAAGGAAGTTATTCCTATTCCAAGCTTTCATTCCTGATCCTGTATGCGATGCATACAATTCCGTTCATTCAAAAACTCGCCACTTCGTGGCTCGTTTTCGAATTTTGAACTAGTGTAAGAATATCAATGCTTTCTGCACTTGTATCATAAATAATTATTCTTGAATTGGTAGTTTATTTTAAATGGTTCTGATACTGCTGTACGATATTCTTGAAATGTATTTATCTCAAGAAAAAATATAAAATATTTAACAGCTTGTTTTATTAATATGAATTGAGTTGAAGTCCGAGTGAAAAATAAAATCCTGAGCAGAACAAGAAAGAGCATTGGTTTTTGTTTTGTCGCTCAGGTTATATTCTGGGCCTGACAAAGTCGAAATTCAATTTAATACGTATGATTTCATTCAAATTTCGCACTCTTCGTAGAATGCAGAAGTCTGTATCGACAGATTTAGTTAACATGGTTTCAGCGCCATCTAGTCTGTCGTGTGTTGACTTAATCGAAAATCGTTGTCGGTTTTTAGTACTGGAGATATATATATATATATATATATATATATATATATATATATATATATATATATATATATATATATATATATATATACATATATATATTCTTATGAAAAAGAGAGCTAAAATAATACAATATTTGTTGAAACAAAAAGTACCTAAGCTGAGGTAAAAAAAGAACGGGGTATCATAACATTCTTCGTATGATACTACAGAATCATACGATACTATCAACACTAGTATCATACGATACTATACAGCCAGGGGAAAAAACCTCAGCCGAAAAAACCTGCCTCCCCGTAAACAAAATAACATAAAATATCAAATATCAGGAAAATCTTGAAAGACATCAGTGTGATCATCTTCAAGTTATCCGTCGATGGGCTCATATAAACAGATTCTTCCCAAAACGACTCGCAATTCTTAATCTGAAATGAAAAAAGACAAAAGCAGAGAAGAAACCGATTATTCAGAATAAATCGAATGCATTTTGGAAATGCATTTGCTACTTTAAAAAACATCAACATTAAGATTTCTTGGCCAAATAATGTTCGGAGGTTTATAAATATTTATGACAGAAATGTCGCAAAATTTGAAAGAAATGAAAAAAAACTCCATCAATTTCCCTTTTCCGAATCTGTTTAAAGTTACGAAACTGATAATTTTTCAACATAACAAGCTAAACTTGTAAAAAATCAATTAATACATAACTTTCAACTGTCCTCTTTCACGAGGATTTTTATCCTGTTGCCGTGTGGGTTTCTTGCAGAAGAATCTCTTTGATACCATCTTCATCAGCGAATTTGGAGACGTAATCACGCTTGTCTTTCGAAATTCCTTCGATATTCGAATTCAAAATCTACAAATTCTTGCTCTCTGGTCGTGAGGGGTTTTTCAAACCGGATACGACCTTCCAGGTGATGATTTTTCGGCACTTCAGATGTTTGAAGACCGCTACGGGACCTCAATGAAAGGCAATCATCTCCCATAGATAAACCAAACATGTGAAAACACAAGAAAACAGAATATTTTACGGGACCAAAAACTGGAGATATAGGGTCGTTTCCTATCTTGATACCCTATAATCTTTGGTTACAGTAATGATCGCGGTGCCGTCCAAACGGAGAATTAGCATTACGTTACGCGTTGCATTACACGTTGCATTACAGCCGTCTGGACCCGGCTTAACATTCTAACGCGATCGCAATCCTTATCACTAACGGAAAGGAACAACGTCAAAATCACAGACAATAAGAACAGCATGAACTTGAATCGTAACATTCATAACTCTCGTAAATGATCCTCTCCCAAAAATTACCATCGTCGTATGCGAGTATCCAACATTCTAACGCGATCGCAATCCCAATCACTGACGGAAAGGACCAACGTGAAAATCACCGACAATCACAAGCACCATGTTTTGAGGAATTCGATCATCGCAGTGAGCAATCACCGTGAGTAAATCAACGGTAGTGAAATATCGCTCATCTCTATCTGTCTGTAATCGCTATTTATTTCGATACAAGGGCAAGTGTTAGGTAGTGCAAATTTATTGAGGCGTTCCGTATTTCTGTCTCCGAAAACTTGAAACGACCATATTGGTGCTTCAATACTGGGCACAAATCCATCAAATCGCAGGCTCTAAGATCGGAATCTACAATTATTACTCTCTGGTGATGATATTCATTTTTTATTTACAAAAATGCAATGGTTTCCCCCGTATTTCTCAACTTCAAACAGGACCCTTCTCCTCTATTCCTAGGTGCAAGTGGAACTCGAACTGTGGTACTATACTAGGTTCAACGTTGATGTGGAATATACATGTCGGGACAGTGCATTAGCTTCTAGTAGTAGGGTTTTTCGATTTTTATAATAGTTGCATTATAAGTCCGTATTTGGGGGTAGAAATCCCGAAAAATCGCTTCGCCCAGTACATAGTCGTCGAGCAACTATTCGGTCGACAGCAGTATCTGTACCCGAGATCCTATAGAGTTGGACAGGATCCTTTGCGATGTCGATTGGACGTCACTGATGCGTTTCCAGCTGTACGTTAGTACCGCAAGAGAGATCTTGATGACGCGGAAATTCCAATTGGTGCCTTTGTTCGCACATCTTGAAAAATCTTCATATTCAAGGTCGGTCCAAATTTGTTAGAACGTTACACCGCGATTTCTCCCTTAAGACGTTGTCCAATGTGTTCGAATTGCTCCTCGAAGAGGTGCATCGTAGTCCGATTCAAGACGTGTACCAAGTAGTCGGTCTAGGGTATTCCTGGATTTGCCACACTGCTGCCATACCAGTGATAGAGCAAGCCTTGACCTCTTTCCTTTCCAACTTGGAGAGGGAAGGAGCGATGCTGCAAGAATCCCACCGGAGCTGTTCGGCCGAACAGAATATCGAATACCAATTAGTGCTTCGATGCGAAGTTGTTCCAACTGTCGTAGGGGTAGAAATTCTACCGATGGTAATGCGCGAAAAGAACTTCGAGAAGATTTCTCATTGTGTGCCTAATAATTTAATCATGTGGATTTACCAACATAAAAGGTATGAGGTATGTTGAAGATCAACCAATTAATTCGAAATTAATTGGAAATTTGTATTCAATCTCTTGTATATATTCTAAATATTTTCCAATCTGTATATAATAATTGTATAGTTTTAGCTGAATATGATGAAAAAATTCCATTTTCTTCACTCATCATATTTATTGTATATATTGCTTATATTGTTGATTATTTTCTTTTTTTTTATCAGTCGAAAAAAATCATCACGAAAAGAATTATATTTTTTTTTTCATCTTACATGTTTCTGTAGTACATTTTACAAAATTAAAGCGTCTATTGTCATAAGCCGCCCCTATATATTTTCGTGGGAAATATTTTACCGGAATTAATGAAGTCAGGGATGGTATATCAACCTTTCTTGATGTAAATTTTCGTTTGAGTTGTGATCAAATTTCAATCGATTCTGAAATCATGATTTCTAATTTAGAATAAATCGGAATCTGCATTAATCGACATTCAATATATTGATATGACATAAATTTCCTGGATATCTTACTTCAACTCTGGAAGTGAATACGTATTTCTAATATATGATAATACATTTCTTTTTCTAATTGAAATTGAATCTGTTGGCGATCGATTTTCATTTATGGCTTCTCAACCCAGCAAACACCTTACAGCGCCTGACACATTTGTGGAGTTACATTTTCAACATAAAATAAAATCTTAATTGTGATGTCGCATATGCGTCCAAAACCTAGTAATTTTGTGATATCGCTTTGTTAACGAGATGTGGAAGAAACATTCTCGACATTTTGACGATGAATAAAGATATCTCAAATGTGATTCCCATGCGATGCAAATATTCGTTCGTATTGTGACTCATGGCCAAAGAGTGTTGAGCTACTCAGTGTTGTTATCTCAGGGGAAGCAGAATATGCTAGTTTTGCGTTTTGAAAATGCCAAAAATATGCTTTTTCATCTGGGAAAGTGCCGAAAAAATGCTGGTTATTCATTGATATTTTTTTCTATAGCTATTTCTGAAATATAAATTTTCTTCGACTCAACTTTTGAATGTGAATGAATATTGGGGTTGTGAGTTAACAGATTTCAAAATATTCCTAGGTCCTGGGTTTAATTTTCATTTTTTTATTGTAAGAACTGTTTTTCTCAAACTTGAATGAATTGAAATACATATGGTTGTTGTGGTATAGATATTAATAAAATATGTTATATCTTAATATTCCCAAATGGATATGCACGTTACTGGAAACTTCTGAATGCGGAAGAACTTTTGACGATATGCTCCATAATATGCTATATGCTTAACGTCAAAAATATATGCTATACATACATGAATCAAATATGCCAAATTTAGCATTAAAAAAGCTGAATTTGCACCCGAGTAACGAATTCTTCGATCTTCAACTGTAGAGAAACTACCACATCTGGGTTTTATTGCCCCTCATTACATTAGGCCGGGATATTTTTCTCTCGAGATAAGAACGCGGTTTGGACCATGGAATTCGCACTGGTACGACGAAAGGGGGGTGGGTTTACGTCTGACAGATTCAACGTATAACAATTTTTAGACTTGAGTTTTTTCATTTGGATCCATTCCATCATTTTGTGACTAGTGTTTCGTAGTGTTCGATTCGAGAAGTTCGCTGTTCGTTCGATCCGATATTCAAATTTTTTGGTTTTCTGCAATTTGAGTGCATTAATTGGTAAGTAAATTCTTTTAGTTATTGTTGTAAACTAAATATTTTGATATTTCATTCTACATATAATTATCGTATAATGAAGTTTTTATATGTGTGTTGGCGCAGAACTTTTTGATTTAGAAAAAAAAAAAATCTTCTGAGAATTGTCTTGATTTTTGCCGTTGAATTTATTATATTTCATTTGGTTCTGAAGATATTTAAAATTGAGTTCCAGTTTGCTTGTCTGATATAATGCTGTACATGTACATTGTATCCCAAATTGCTCGATTTTGGCTCTCTTTTTGTGAAAACCATCACTAGAAACCATTTCACGATATCTTTATTTTTTTATAATTTCAATTTATTATCGGTTTCAATCATCTGGAATTCAAATTAATGAGAAGTGATTCAACATTGAAGAATAGGGTAAGAAATTCAATGCGAAATTCACAAAAACACAATTGAAGCATTCGAATGAATTTAAATTTTGGTTTTTGAGAAAGTTATTTTACTTGAAAGAAACTAGTCCCTTGAATTCCCCACTGGTCTAATTTTTCTAAATATGATGTGATATCGGTATAGATTTCTTAGTAATTCATATCTTTTTTTTATATTACCATAATTGGAAAGCCTAGATTTTAACTAATTATTATATCTTTAGTTAAACTGCTTTGAAATCTGATCTTATTTGGATTTTTTATGTCTTATAATTTCTAAAACTAATGTTCACCTAATCCAAATTCAACATTTTCCAGTACAACACTTATGAGGCCGTTGGGGGTAACGGCAGCAAAAATTTCGTGGTGAGATGCCTCAAAAGGACTTTCACCGACGAAACTGCCGAACTTTCTTCATGGACGGGCCAGAGGTCAAATTATAAAATTTCTGAAAGTGAAGATTTTATTCAGTGAGTATTTGATTTGAGTTTTTTTTTTAATTGATTTGAGGTGTAGCCGCTATAATGTAAAACACAACCTTTGCAGTTATTCAAATAATTCTTGTAAATTTGTTGTCCACAAATTTTTCAATAACCTACGACGGGTTTCATAAAGCTTTGATTGTACCATTCAACAACCTTACGAATATTCGAACCAATCGAATCACTCGTTTTGTAGTTTTGACGAATCGCGGTAGCTCCAATTAATTTAACGCTACAATCGAAGTTTTTTGAAACCGACCCTAAGGGCCAGTTTCATAATAAACGCCTAAAGTACACTTTAGTTAAAGTGCATTTAAAGCTAAAGCCCACTTTGAAAGTCCACCCGATTTCATAATGAAATTAAATGGGACTTTACGTAAAGGAGACTTTATGTGAAATGTTGTATGTTGGCATAACTGAAATCGTTTCATTTGACCTAAAATGGACAGTTGCAGTTGTATTTAACCACAGCCATCTTAAAATTGAAGGAGGTTATGTTATTTTCATGTCATGTGGATATGACGTTCAGGTTCAAATTTGAAATATACAACTAGAAATTTGGGGGAAAATACCAATCCCAAACTGAATATTACAACAACAAAAAATGGAATTGATGATTGTGGCTGACAAAAGGAAGAATTGCCTCAGATTAACATCATTAGATTTAGAAATCGAAATAGGAAAAAAATTGAATAAACATAATCTTTGAATAAGCATTTATTTTCACCAATTGCGTTACGCGTTGCATTACACGTTGCATTACAGCCGTCTGGACCCGGCTTAACATTCTAACGCGATCGCAATCCTTATCACTAACGGAAAGGAACAACGTCAAAATCACAGACAATAAGAACAGCATGAACTTGAATCGTAACATTCATAACTCTCGTAAATGATCCTCTCCCAAAAATTACCATCGTCGTATGCGAGTATCCAACATTCTAACGCGATCGCAATCCCAATCACTGACGGAAAGGACCAACGTGAAAATCACCGACAATCACAAGCACCATGTTTTGAGGAATTCGATCATCGCAGTGAGCAATCACCGTGAGTAAATCAACGGTAGTGAAATATCGCTCATCTCTATCTGTCTGTAATCGCTATTTATTTCGATACAAGGGCAAGTGTTAGGTAGTGCAAATTTATTGAGGCGTTCCGTATTTCTGTCTCCGAAAACTTGAAACGACCATATTGGTGCTTCAATACTGGGCACAAATCCATCAAATCGCAGGCTCTAAGATCGGAATCTACAATTATTACTCTCTGGTGATGATATTCATTTTTTATTTACAAAAATGCAATGGTTTCCCCCGTATTTCTCAACTTCAAACAGGACCCTTCTCCTCTATTCCTAGGTGCAAGTGGAACTCGAACTGTGGTACTATACTAGGTTCAACGTTGATGTGGAATATACATGTCGGGACAGTGCATTAGCTTCTAGTAGTAGGGTTTTTCGATTTTTATAATAGTTTCGACTTCACCTTTGCATTATAAGTCCGTATTTGGGGGTAGAAATCCCGAAAAATCGCTTCGCCCAGTACATAGTCGTCGAGCAACTATTCGGTCGACAGCAGTATCTGTACCCGAGATCCTATAGAGTTGGACAGGATCCTTTGCGATGTCGATTGGACGTCACTGATGCGTTTCCAGCTGTACGTTAGTACCGCAAGAGAGATCTTGATGACGCGGAGATTCCAATTGGTGCCTTTGTTCGCACATCTTGAAAAATCTTCATATTCAAGGTCGGTCCAAATTTGTTAGAACGTTACACCGCGATTTCTCCCTTAAGACGTTGTCCAATGTGTTCGAATTGAAAGTGAAGATTTTATTCAGTGAGTATTTGATTTGAGTTTTTTTTTTAATTGATTTGAGGTGTAGCCGCTATAATGTAAAACACAACCTTTGCAGTTATTCAAATAATTCTTGTAAATTTGTTGTCCACAAATTTTTCAATAACCTACGACGGGTTTCATAAAGCTTTGATTGTACCATTCAACAACCTTACGAATATTCGAACCAATCGAATCACTCGTTTTGTAGTTTTGACGAATCGCGGTAGCTCCAATTAATTTAACGCTACAATCGAAGTTTTTTGAAACCGACCCTAAGGGCCAGTTTCATAATAAACGCCTAAAGTACACTTTAGTTAAAGTGCATTTAAAGCTAAAGCCCACTTTGAAAGTCCACCCGATTTCATAATGAAATTAAATGGGACTTTACGTAAAGGAGACTTTATGTGAAATGTTGTATGTTGGCATAACTGAAATCGTTTCATTTGACCTAAAATGGACAGTTGCAGTTGTATTTAACCACAGCCATCTTAAAATTGAAGGAGGTTATGTTATTTTCATGTCATGTGGATATGACGTTCAGGTTCAAATTTGAAATATACAACTAGAAATTTGGGGGAAAATACCAATCCCAAACTGAATATTACAACAACAAAAAATGGAATTGATGATTGTGGCTGACAAAAGGAAGAATTGCCTCAGATTAACATCATTAGATTTAGAAATCGAAATAGGAAAAAAATTGAATAAACATAATCTTTGAATAAGCATTTATTTTCACCAATTGCATCAGCTTAATATAGCAAAATATATACCATAACATTCTTCGTATGATACTATAGTATCATACGATACTATCATCACTAGTATCATACGATACTATAGAGCAAGGGGAAAAAACCTCGGCCAAAAAAACCTGTCTCCCCTTAAAAAAAATAAAATAAAATTGTTGTATCTGAACATTCTATATAGAAGGACATCACGACTATCGGAAGGGCACTTCGGAGGAAGGATTTTCAAACATAAACTCCAACCTGAAAATAAAAAAAGACGGAACAGCGAGAGAATTCAATTTATACTAAATCAAATTGATCTAAAATTTACAACCCATTGCAAAAATGAGTTTGATATATTGTGTAGGGCTCTAATACCATCTTGGAATTTATAAATCGAACAATTATTAATTAGGTGTTCAACTGTTTCCTCTGATTCACCACATTCACAATTAGGACTATCAACTGAATTCCACTTGAAAAGCATGCTGTTGGTACGACCATGACCTGTTCTTATTCGATTAAGAAGGGACCATATTCTCCTGGGAAGGTTAGAACCAGGAACTTTATTCGTTGGATCAGATATTAGATCTTCATTAGATAAAGAACATGCATCCCATTCGGATTTCCAGATTTTCTTGTAGCTGAAGTTCGAATTCAGAAAGTTATTCGACCAAATAGATTTATGGGATTTCAGTCTTGGAATTCTAATTTCTGGAACGTAGGAAAAAAATTTTTAATTATCACCTAATTCCTTTTCAAAATTATTGATAGGAAACATGTCATTGAAATCAATTGCAACACTGCAGTTGCAACCACAATGAGCCGTATGGTGTCTAATTGTAGTCTCATTTCGAAATTGGAAATCTATACGTTTCAATACTCTCATTTTCGTATTCTCATTCCACTTGTGAAAGTAGATTTTGAATTTCGAAATAAAACACCACATAACTAACCTCAAATGAGTTGACAGTTTGAACACGAGAGGTTAGGAATTCAGGGCTAAAGGATACTTTAGCTGCTAAAGTCCCGAAATTGGGCCTTTAAATATAATGTGGCTTTAAGAAAGTTAAATGTGTTATGAAACCGAAATATTGAACTTAAAGGAGCTTTAAAATTAAAGGGACTTTAAAACTGATTATGAAACTGGCCCTAGATTAGATTTAGATTAGATTAGAGGAGGGGCGACAGATCAAAACCGACCTTGCGAGCACCTTGACCTTAAGATCTATTGTGCATCCCCGCGCTGTTTACCAGTCGGGCAGCAAAGTCTCGATGAACTTCACCACCTTTCTGGGGGCCACATCCATTACTTGTTCAGGCTTTAGGAACCAGGAGCCAAGATGCCGTAACCGTTTCTGGTGGACAGCTTCACACTCACATAGTAGGTGACTGGCTGTCTCGGTGGCTTCCTGACAGAAGCGACATGTACTATCGGGCGCCTTTCCCATGTTTTTTAAGTGATACCTCACGGGACAGTGCCCAGTGAGAGCGCCCGTCAATTTAATCAGTTCCAATTTGCTGAGTGAGAGGACTTTTTTGGTCCAGCTCGTCGAGTGAGAGAGAAGTAACTTAGCTTGCCTTTGACCATTGGTCGTGCGCCAGGACATAAGCTTCCTCTTTTGTTCCCAGTCCTTAATAGCCATTGCTTGATGGCTGGCTGGGAAGCCGCAAAACGGTTCAGGTCCAGTAAAGGGGGTTGCCCCTCCTTCCCTGGCCAGTTGGTCAGCCGCTTCATTGCCGTGAATCCCGGAGTGACCAGGCACCCAGATGAGGTTGACCTGGTTCTTTTCTCCGAGTAGGTTAAGTGACGTCTTGCATTCCCAGACCAGCTTTGACTTTACTTGTGGAGAGTCAAGCGCTAGCAGGGCTGCTTTGCTGTCAGATGCTATATATATTTCTTTTCTTTGGTAGTTGCGTTCGGCACAGAGCGCAACGCACTCCCTTATAGCAAGTGTCTCTGCCTGAAAAACCGAAGGACAGAGACCCATTGGTATGGCTTATTGGGTTGAGGGGCCGTAAACACCGGCTCCGACTCGTCCGTCTTCAGTTTTCGAGCCATCAGTATAAAATACCGTAGACCCTCTGGGGAAAACTGATTCTTTATTAGCCCATTGGTCACGACTTGGGAGTGTCGTGGTGAAGTTTTTCCGAAACTCATGTCTCAAAGGAAGGTTGTCTGTGACCACATCCTGAAGCTCCTTACACTCATTTAGAATGCGAAGGTGCCCTGTGTAGTCTCCAGTTTTCAGCTCCCGCTCCCTTGCCACCCGGAGAGCCCATCTGGCCGCCTCGCTTTCCAGAAAAATCTCTAGAGGAGGCAGGTCCAGGATGACTTGCAGGGCAGCAGTTGGGCAGGAACGAGATGCGTTATGGATTATGTTATGGATAGGCACGCTGTTCTTTGTAGTTTTCCTAGGGCTAGTTGACCCGAAACTAGTTTTGCTCTTGGCCACCAAACGAGAGCCGCATAGCTCACGATTGGCCGGACAATGGATTTGTAAATCCAATTCGTTAGTTCAGGTTTTAACCCCCACGTACTTCCGACCATCCTCTGGCACGTGAAGAGAGCTCTCTGGCCCTTGCTGATCACAGCAAAACTGGCCCTAAGACACCTATACGAATAAAATTTAAAAACGTTGGCAATTATATTTTTATCTTCTCATCAATTAAAATACGTTGAACCAATAAATTGAATAGTTGAACGAAACTGTTCAAATTACCCAACTTGATATTGAAAAAAAAATATTTTATTTATTTATTTATTTATTAACGACTTTTTTTTACAAAATATGAGAACTCTCGAGAGGCGAAGTTTAGCCTACGGCTACTCTTACACTTAACCTCTCGATAGTTCATAAACAGAATTAATTATACATTACATATTATATGATATACAACCCGCTGAAACAAAAAAAAAAAAACAATTGTCTACTCTAACACATCCATTGCACAATAAGAGAAATTATCAGTGATAGATGCGGTGGAAATGAGAAATACAAGCCTACTGATCCCCGAGTAGACTCATTTTCAACCTGAACCTGAAGCTGAGGAGGGTCTCGTGATGAATATCAGCCCGAGATTCATTGAATATCATGATTGCGTTGAACGAAAAACTTTTTCTGAACTTTGCAGTCCGATGATGAGGGACGGTCAGCGCATGGGGATATCTAATATTCAGACTGTGAACGCTATGTCTCGTCTCAAATTTCCTCCTCAAAGTGGGCGGAGATGGATACTTCAACAGCCTGAAAACAAAGCAGCCCATATGCAACCTGAAACGATTCTCCATCCGCAGCCAGCCAAGATCATTGATTCTCCGGGTAATTCCTCTGTCAAATTTCCTCAAACCAAAAATGAACCGACAGCACCAATTCTGGATGTACTGAATTCTGCACTTATAGTGATGGTTCAGACAGGGGAAGTACACAACATCGCAGTAATTCAGCAATGATAGCACCAAAGACTCAGCAAGGCGCTTTCTCAACGAAAAAGTGAGAAAACTTCTCGATGCGTAGAGCAGCTTCAGACGATAAAATGCCGAACGAATCAAATGGGAAGCATGATCGGAAAAGCTCAGTTGTCTATCGAATGTCAATCCCAAACTCCTAACACAATCAGACACAGGTATAGGAATGCCACCCACCGAAACATGAAGGTTACTTTTGATTAACTCATACTCTCTTTCCTTCGCAAATATAATGATCTTACTTTTAGATGGATTGAGAGCCAGATTATGATTTAGAGCACATCGATTCAGTACGGAAAGATCACTATTAATATTTTGGGAAGCCAAGTGAACGTTATCAGGCGAAAATCTGAACTTAAGCTGGGTATCATCAGCATAGCACTCAGGATCGGCGAATTGAAGGGAGCGGAACAAATCAGTGGTGTAAATGATAAAAAGTAGAGGTCCCAAAATGGAACCCTGTGCCACACCCGAAAGTATGGCTCTAACGCGCGAAGCAACACCGTTCCCCCTCACCTCTTGATCTCTGTTAGAGAGAAATGATTTGACAAAAGACACCGACGCTCTGTCAAATCCGTAATATTTAAGTTTCGAAAGAATTAAGCGATGATTCAAAGTATCGAATGCCTTCGAAAAGTCAAGAAGGAGGAGAATCATAATGTCGCCAAGATCAAGAGCTCTAAATATATCGTCCGTCACAGATGCCAATGCCATCACCGTACTATGAAATCGTCTAAATCCATACTGAAAGGAGGAAAACAGCTTGTTGGACTCAAAATAATCACAAATCTGGTCATACATAACTCTTTCGAGGATTTTGGAGAGCAGAGGAAGAATGCTTATAATTCTCAAATCAGACAGTGAAGTAGGATTATGAACCTTCGGTATAGGGTGACCCACCGCATGCTTCCAAGCAGAAGGAAAAACATTGGTCAGGATACAGCTATTCACAATATGGAGGATATAAGGTTCAACAATCGGGGCCGCTAAATGAATCATTCTCAGAGAAATACCATCACTTCCAACAGCGTTAGTTTTGAGGCCGTTCAAAACTCTTCGCACATCCTGAAGATCGACTACTGTGAACTTGAAACGGAGTGTCTCATCAAACAAGTGGTTCTCATAAAAATCCGAAGCTCCAGCACATCTCTCGTCCCCCGTGATACCACTATACTCAGAAAAATAATCATTTATTTCATCAGGGTCAGAAAAGGTACTGGGTAACTGCTTATTGCGGGAACCTGCAACGTGTAGCGTGCGAACAGCACGCCACATATCCGTAGAACTACTCTGAGTCGATTGATACAAAAAATGTTTCTTACACTTCCGAATCTCCATCAGGGTTTCATTACGAAGTCTCTTATAAATGACCCAATCACAATCCAACCCCGTTCTCTTGAAGCGTCTTAGAGCTCTATCGCGTTCCCTCATGAGAGACCTCACCGTATCAGTAAGCCAAGGGGCTTTGGGCTTCGTGGTCCTTCTTGTCACAACTGGTGCAAATTCATCATAGGAAGCCAACAGAAAATCAGCAAATAATGAGACCTTTTTATTGATATTCGGTTCAATCAAAAATCTATTCCACGGCCTAGAGGAGAGCGATCTGAGAAACCGTTCCTGGTCAAATCTTGAGAAATCTCTATAGGTTACAAATTTAGGAGGGCCTCTGGCGGATTTCAGAGCAACCGTGGCATACACGAGGCCGTGATCACTGATATGATCGGCATTTAAAACGCCTTTTTCTGTTACCAGATGAGTGGGACAGGAAGTGAAAATTGGATCAATGAGAGTACTAGCTGTTCGTGTCACACGCGTCGGCTCTTCAATCAACTGGGTAAGTCCATACGAGGAAAAACAATCCAATAAAGGGTGGGATCCTACAGCTAGATTGACATTGACATCGCCCATGCAAAATATATGATCAGCCATAGGACATACAGAACTCAAAATTTTATCAACATCCCCAATGAAAGTATTAATACCAGACTGCCTGCCCTTTCTGTTAGGAGGTCTGTAAAAGACTCCAACAATCAACGTGATACCCTTGATTTTCATTCGAACCCACATATGTTCCAGTGGCCCCTCCAAATTGACATCAAGATCAAGCACCTCAAACGCATAGCAATCTCTGACATACAAGCACACTCCACCACCTCTACCATATTCTCTATCCCTGCGGACCAAAAGATAATTATCGAGCTTCATGCAATCCGATCCGATACGAGCATCAAGCCAAGTCTCAGACACCCCCACCACATCAAATTGGTTCTCCCTTACAATATCAAAGAAATCGCATAACTTAGGAATTAGAGAACGTACATTTATATGAGCAAATTTCATATTAACAACAACAATGCCAAATCGACTACAAAATCACAAAAAATTAAACAAAATAAAATAAAAATACAATCTATAATAAACAATAAAGAGCGCGTGAACTATTTCTTTGCAGTAGATTTATTGCTTCTAAGAGACCTTGAAGTTGTATCCAAGGACTTCACTCGATCACGCACAACTCCCCCTGAGCCACAAAAAATTTCACTCCGCCCTCCCGAATGTCCCTGCCCGTGATCAACAACACCAACACTCTGCATCAACTGTACCTGCGTATTAGTCATAACATCAGAAGCACCGTCCGCACAAACATCAATCTTCTCAGCAGCAATATCCAAGGCCAAACCAGTAGAAGAGCCAACATCCAGCCTTCGTCCCTGAAATTCCCGATGGTCCGCTCGCGTCTGCAATCCTTTATCCTTCAGATCGTTCAATGTAAACCTCTGTCCATTCACAAAAAGGACGGAATTTTTCATAAAAGCTTTATTCGTCTCCTTTTTAGCCTCCTTCAAATACTGTCGCAATATTTTATTAGACTCCCTGTCGAAAGCACACAGGTCGTGGTCGATGAAGACAGAAGTTCCTTTAAGTTTTCTCTTGTTACTCACAACCACCGACTTTGTGAGGAAGGATAAAAATTCAACTTTGATGGGCGAGGAATTCGTTTTACCAAGTTTATATATGTTACTGATGTCTTTCACAGTAAGATTCAGACCAAGCAGACTGTTGATTTCGGAAATAGTCGAGGAAACAACATTGCCAGAATCGACGTTGAGACCAGAAACTATAATGCTGTTCCTACGCAGACGACGCTCCAACAGCACAAACTGTTCCTCCAATCCAGAAACACGATCCCGAAGTGACGAAATTTCCTTCCTAGTAATCTTTCCCTCCTCTCCGATACGTTCCTCAATCTTAGCAAGATCACCCTTCAGTATGTTGGTTTGCTTGTTCAACTCGTCCCTGAATAATTTCACTAATTTTTCAACATCAGACATGATGCAAGATCGTAGCGGGTATGGACCGCCTGCGATTCAAATTGAAGGGCGACAAAAACAACTAGGAACAGATAACAAGTAACAGATAAACAAAACGATGAAACTTCCTACCGTGATCTTGAAATCGCAGTGGTGGCACAGGTGACAGTATCAAAATTCGATGCACTTTCATGAACACTATTTAGTGTGAAAATTTAAATTTTTACCCTGAGAGGACTTCACGAATATTATTAATTTTTCAGGAGCGATCGAAACAACAGGTTGTATATCTAAAGGTACCCATACAATCTCCAACTTATACTTTCATTCTTTTCAGATGTGGTGAGGAAGAATACAGGCATTACGGAAAAAGACTTCGAAATATATGTAAAGGAATGGCTGCGACAAGCCAGGCAGAGAAAAGAAAGACAGATGAAGAAACTTACTACATAGTATATACTCAAACCTATTTTGCATCTTTTTTTGTTTACTATTTTCCATTTTTTCGTTTTTTATTTTATTCTATCTTAATGTTATTAATCATTATAGTTTTTTTGTTCGAATAGATTTTTTCATTATCCTCATGCAGTCAATGATTGAATCTAAAATATATGTAAATTTTTTATTGGTAAATTTGCTCTCCGCCAGTCAATAAAATAATGTAATTGGGAGCAAATCTTCTTATTGGGCGAAATGAATATTGGAATTGAAAATTTCGAATAACGTCACATATATAAAGTAATAAAATCCAAATTGAATAACAATATTTCACCTGCATTAAAAATGGTTTGATATTTATCACAAAAAACCTCTCATTAGTCAACGCAATGAGTATAACAAAATATGTCTCAAATGCGATAAGAAATGGCTTCCTATTTGAAGAAATCTTTTAGTATCACATCAAAATTCCTATGCGACGTCGAAAAGAAATAAAGAGAAGTGGTCTCAAAATTAACTCGTATGAGCGTCTCAAATGTGACAAGAAATGGAGTATCATTTGTGACCAGTTTTGCGATCGCATATTCAACTACTCATTGTTCCGAAATGCGTACTTGATGTGGAGGACATTTGGATGCATATGCGAGCGCGTGGAGAGGTAAACAGTACATCGCACAAGAGTTACATTTGCATCGCCGTGTTTGCTGGGAACTAGGGAAATTATAAGACTTGTCACCTGTCCTTTTGAGCATTTCGGCCGTCGTCGTGGATTAGCTCTCAACGTTTCACCAGTTCGAGTGTCTTGCATCTTCATTAGTTATATTTCAGGAGATGTTCTCGCTGAATTGAGCTGCCTGAGTATGGCGGGGAAGCAGATTTTACGTCCTTATATAAGGACAGCTCAATTCATCGAGAACATCTCCTGAAATATAACTAATGAAGATGCCAGACCCTCGATCTGGCGAAACGTCGAGAACTAATCCACGACTACGGCCGAAATCCCCGAAAGAACAAGTTACAGACAACTGAAGTGCTTCTCGAAACATTTTTCTATTTTGATGTCTTCACCATTTGGAAAATTATTTATAATTCATTTAATTTATTTGATAGATTATTTAATGATAACAGTTTCACAGTTTCCATGTCCATGGAATATATTTTTTATATATAATAATGTCTGAAGCGAATCAAAATATATATTTTCTCAGATTGTCTAACGAAAGGCTATTGAAAAATATCTCAGCACATTATGGTTTCCATTAGAAATTTTTTTTTGAGTTGCTCTGAAATTTGAAGCGGCATGAAAAGGTCGATAGCACTCGAAAAAAATACCTGAGAAACTACCATGAAGATATTTTTATTTCGAGATCGTAGTTATAGCCAGTTATAATAATTGCCTAAATTCCAATATCTCCCTATAACATAAAAACTAGACACCGTTGCAACTTGCGGTGTTCAGCAATTCATGTGTTTCGAAAAAATTAAACTTGACATATGTATCACTATTTTTCTACAAGGTGTTTCAAAAAAGGTGCTCCCTTCTCTAGGATATATAGAAAACTGAAAAATAATAGGGGTTTTTTCAGTAAAAAATTTACGTACCGCCATTCGTATTTAAGCTAGGTACAGGGCAGGGCGTTGAAGAAGAAAAAAATACACATTTTTTACGATTTTGCCAAAACTACTGGCGCTATTTACACAGTTCGTACCAAATTCTTTTGAACATGACTTTTTTGATATTAGATTTATTGAGCTAAATTTTGAGCGATCTTAAACATCATTCATTTTTACACCAAAATGTACTCCTGATAACCCTCGATACTGTGTACCCTTTTCGGAATATTTTGTTTTGAAAATTATGAAGTAATAACCGATACTGGTATAAATATTGATAAGGTCATTAATACTTATTATTTTTAATTAGTAAGCAAGATGGAACTCTACCCCACATTGTTAGAAGTTGTCGTAATCGGTGGAGTATCCATTTTCCGAATATATGGATTGGTAGAGGTGCAGAAGCTCCAATTTATTGGCCTCCTCGGTCATACGATTTCAATCCCTTGGATCACACAGTTTGCTCGTACTTTGAAGAAAAAAATTATGCAAAGGCCAATTCACCTCAAGAATTGAAGGGCATATTCAATGACCTCATAGCTGACTCCCAAGCGTTTAAAAGATGAATGGATTTTTGAGGAATAAGTATAGTATTTTGTATTTGTGAAAACAGAGGACCTTTTGAACACCTACCCTAATTGAGTTGTTTCTTATGTTATTAACTTTTTTTTTTCTCATGATATTTTGTTCAATCATTACATTTATCAATACTTTATACCAGCAGCGATCATTACTTAATGATTTTCAAACGAAAATATTCCAAAAACGGTGCACAGTATCGAGATTTATCAATAGTACTTTTTTGGTGTAAAATTTAATGATGTTTGAGAGTGCTCTAAATTTAGCTAAATGAATCTAATATCAGTTATGTTCGAAACAACTTGCTACGAACCGTGTATCTAGCGCCCTCTATGTGAGTCAGTCATGAAAACAAATTCATTAGATGTATCAGCTTCCAAAACAGATTCGTATTAAATTTCATCACAATGTTGCCAGTAGTTTCGGCAAAATCGTGAAAAATGTGTATGCTTCAATGCCCTGTATCTCGAATACGAATGGCGTAACGACATTTCTTCACTGAACAAATCCCTATTATTTGTCAGTTTCCTATTTGTCCAAGACGGGTGAGCTGTAAAGCTTTGTCAGGGGGCACAATATAATATCAGGTCGCAGTGGACCATAACCCCTTTCAAACTATTAACTAATACACCGAAATCTGACCACCCTGTACATACTGTTTCCATTCAATTTCAGCATCAGATGTCGTATTCTTTGGATGTCGACTTACGGCCGTTTTCAATAAACAACCGAAGATAGTCGATAGAGCTCTATCTTCGGTTTTGTCGGCCTTCTATCGGTGCTGATATCTATCTATGGTTTGCGTTTCACAATCATGGTTTAACCATATCTTGGTTAAAGCATGGATAGATAGGGACTTCTTCAGTTCTGACCTCAATCCATAGAACTTGATATATTCATTTTATTTTTCGAATCATTAATCGCATATTTTTGTATTATCACTGTGATTGGATGTCGAATTGGAATGTAATTATTCATATAAATTCTGCTGTTTTTTCATTTTCCCCTTTTTTTGATGAAAGAATAGGCATAAAGACACCTCATGATCTATGTTTAGAATTTGGAAGTTTTATTAGTTTGAAATTGGAATTGGAGAATACCAGGATGAAAAAATAAAATACTGTTATCAACTCAATTGGAGTCGGGGGAAACAAAAATAAAGTATTTCATCAATCCCAATTTGATTTGGTTGAAGTAATTGTACTTCAACCATTCCTTTGGGTTTCACTTGTGATGAATGAATATTTAAAACAAGTATTGGGGATCAAGGGATCTAGAAAAATAATTGAAAAAATCATGAACCTGATAAGAAATTGAATGAGGTTGCATGAATACTGATACGAACGATATCAATTTCAAGATTTCTACTACTCGTTAACAGTTAAATAATGAAAAATCTTAATTTTAGTGCAGAAAATCAATTATTTATATGCAAGTGACTGTCTTTTTGCTGTCTTATATTTGGATTTAAAGAAACGAACTCCAAAAAAAAACAGAAAGGAATATCATTTAGGCTGAAATCACAATGTTAAAATTGAGAGACACTAATTGAAAGCACAATTGCAATCATATTTGTTTGTTATCGTAAGGTTACCCATTTTGGTCTTGTTCAACTGCATTTCCACGTGAAACTCCAATAATGGGTAAATTAGTAGAGAATTATCCTATCTAAGCAGTAAGGACAATAAAAAAATTATAACAATAAATAAATTGAACAGCTTTATTTTCATACAGGTGAAACCTAATTACACAATAATTAACAAAAACCTTAAATTAATTAGACAAAAAATAAAATGATAATCGTATGCTGAAACAACGTTGGATGTGTATATTTTTTAGGTGTAAATTTTGTAACATCCAATGTTGTTCCAGCCGACCGTTCAATTATTTTGTACAACTCCATTTATTGCGGTGGCAACGAAACTTACAATAAACGGGCACTAGGGGCCTATTGTACCAAACTAATTTTCAACTTTTTACTTTGTATGTTTTAATTCTGAACGCTTTTTGTGCATTGAAATTGATTTGAAAAGAGCGAAGTGCAAATTATCCGGTGCAATAGGCCCCAGGTCCTAAAAATTGTCTTATTTGGCTTGTTCAATCAAAAGCAAATTCACATCCATTTCAAATATTAACTCTATGGAATAATAAACCAAGCCGAGGTTATGTCTGAATACAGGAAACCAACTATCTTCAGGTGACACTCATTTCTGCGTGTACTTCTTTCAAATTGTAACTTTTGGAAATATCTTGGAAGTAGCTGTAGCTATAATTACAGCTTGCATATTTTCAAGTTTCAACCTCATATCAATTCTCGAACAGAATATCTTCTCCTCCAAACACCTAATCTCCTGAAAAAGTATTTGACTTGAAATTCAACTTATTGTATATATATATTTTTTTTCTAAATTATTATCTTTCAGTTTGTTGATACATAATATGAGATTCCGTGAATATTTGTTCAGCTCTAGTACTGGATATCCATTGTCACACAATAACCAGCGATTTCCAAGTCTTTCTTGTTGTTCACAATATCCTAAAATTATTATGCAATGGATACTTGTTGCTACTGCTAAGAACAGTTAATAAAATTCACCTTCCAAATCTGAATGATTAAACATTGTTGTATCATGAATTCATCCTGGTCATCAAGTAGAAACATTGGGAAGCATAAGTGTTACATCGCACACAACTTGAACATTCGAAGATAATATACCTTTTATATTTCTTGAATCTCCCAATGTGAGATGTCATATTTTCACTATTTCTGAAAATAAAAGTTCGTTAAAGCCTATAAATATCAGCAATTTCGTGAAATTCTTGTTGGAAGAACCCTTCTATTTAAACGTACTGCACGCACAATTCCGCTACACCTATTTTTTCCGTGATTCCTGAAAAATAAGAACGTGGATATTTCTAAACTGAATAGGTTCAAATAGTCTTACCTTGGAGATTTTACTTTCGAATATAAATGAAAACTTCATTCACCACACTCTTGCTCAATCAGAATTCACATGTGAATTCCTAATCATTAAAGTATTTTATGGACTTCTCGCATAATCGTTTCTTTCCATTCCTCATCTCCATTCCTTCAATTTATTGCAATAATTCTATATCGCTATTAACATAGCTACTTCATTATTACAATTCAATTTCGCTCAGGTATCCCAAAAAACAGCAATAAAATGGACTTTAATAAAAATTCCCAACACTTATCCATAGCTCTTACTGCCCGAAATTCACCGGTAAATAAATAACGCTACCGAAGATTCTTTCAACTATCTTTGGTTAAGTATAAAGTTCTTTGAAAAGCCGGTAGGCTCATTTACTTCGAGTGTTCGTATCTCTGGTAGGCTTATCTGACCTCTTTCCGAAACCAGAGATACATTGTACCAAGCGGTAGAAATCGCCGTCGGCAGATAGTATATTGAAACCGAAGTAGGTACGAATGGATCGATTTCTCTAACCCTGGTATACAAATATCGGCTATCTTCGGTTGTTTATTGAAAACGGCCGTTAAGAAACACGTGGTGTTGCGTAGCGGATAGAGTGGTTGACTTGGGACCGCGAGTTCCGAATTCAAACCCGGGCTTGTGTAAACATTTTCTAGTAAATACCTACCTTGATTTTGTCGGACAAGATGTTTTTTTCTAGGGAATGTTAATTTCAGTAATCATGATTGATAGACTTGAAGTTATGCGGGATTTATTGTTATGGGTAAAATCGCTCATCGAATAAACGCTTCACATTTTTCGTATTTTGTGTCTAGTCCTGAGCAGACTTGAAGGGTTGCCCTCAGTTCCTGAGAATTCGTGTCACGATGATGCATTGTGTCTTAGAAACGCGACTATGCCGGAAGGTACATTGCATCTTTGATTTTCCGTGACGTGGCCAACATTTGCTGTTTCTCGGTTTTTGAACCTTGAGGCAACAACAATACACCGTCTGTAGGGATTTCATGCCTGAATATTTGGAAATAGGTCATATGGAACCAATTAACACGAGTCTAATGAGTTTTGAAAAGAAGAAGAACACAATCGAACAAAAATACCCGACTATGAAAAACGTTTTGAAGGTTCTAAACGAGACAGAAAAAAATACTGAATGGAAAGCGGATCTATACCGATGTATTAATGAAATTTGGCCAGTGAACAGTAATATGTTCAATCATAGAATTTAAGCAGAACCCAACTGCCAAATATGTGAAGATCCAGAGAATTCAATAATACATCGTTTGAAGACCGGAAATGAGGCATGGAGTTGGATCAGAAGAAAATTTATGAACAAATTCTCAATCGACATAAAAAAAAAGAAATCACTTGGAATTAATAGCCGACGCACCGAAAGAGAAAAAAGAGAGGAAAACATCGGTATGGTTCATGTCAGCCCTCGTCCACTATAATATTAATCGATCGACAGATTTTGAGGAAATCCTTAGTATGGAGAGAGAGCACCTTATTGAAAAAAGGAGAATTGAATTTTTCTCAAGAGAAATCTTCTGCTTTTGATCACTGTAATAATATATTATATTATTTAATTAAGAAATGTTTAAAAAAATTGAAGTTTATAGAATTCCTCCGCATTCTTACTTCCCGCACCATGGCTTCGTTAAGGCCGAGGGAACGTCCACAAAAATAAGAGTTGTTTCAAATGCCTCTAGCAAATGCCCTTCGCAGTTATCATTAGCTTCGTTCTCAGATCAAATTTCGAACAGGTTCATTACCAAGTCCTTACGAATGCAGAATTAATAAACTGGGCTTTATTCTCGAACCTATTCTGAATTAGTCTTACTGCTAACGTTCTTGGAATTAAAAACGGAATGTGTCATGATAATATTCCGCAGCTAGTTGAACGATCGACAATGTTGAATAATTGTGCATCAGTAATAGTCCATTCGAGATAATTGGCTGTAAACTTGTGATAGCCTTTCTTTTGACATCTCAACACTTGTCTCAATCCCTACCGATTGTAGACTATAAAATCTTAAAGGTCAAAGGTAAAAAAACGACTTTTTGCGTGTTTTTCTCTAAAATCTCGGTTCCTACCAGATTTTCGATATTTTTATCTATCACATGTGTATTATAGAAGAATCAATTATCTTCAACATTGGCCCCGAAGGTTTTTTGTACTTTGAGCTGAGATAGAGGGCAGTGAGCGCGCAGTGTTTTACAATGTCGTATAACATTCGAGCTCCGTCGGGGGTCTCATTCATATCTTCAAAAATTGTTCATACATTCTGGCAGGTAAATAGGAGGAAACATTATTGGAAATTAATTTTTGTTTTTTTTTGTTATTGATTGAGAAAGTATGAAGTATAAATTTGATTAAAAGCAAAATATAATGAATATGTTTAGCGTTATTCACCTATCAGCAAGTTAACTTAAGAAACTTAAGTATTGAGATTACTTTTAAATATAAAGAAAATGTTATTTAAAAATGATAATTATTCATAATTACCCCACCTGAAGAAGTATTATCACTTCTATATTGCTAATCCCTTTAAGTGGAACTATAGACTAAAGCACAGAATATACCCTTTGGTATGTTCTGTGGACTAAAGAGAGCGACTGCATACTTTCATCTAGCTCACGTTTATTAGTTGCGTATGCGCGAGCGTTGTTTATGGGTGGTTACAGAAGCATATACAATACATATATTTATATTTTATTTTTGGTTGAGAATACGTCCACAGATTCACTGAATGAAGCCGTACGTTTTGAGTTTAATGGCCAATTCACAATGAACGTGATGGTAAGAATCCCGTAACTTATACGTAAAGCTCGAAGTTGAAACTACAAAATTCATACAAAAATATTCAAATTAGGTTCAATTTTGCGTTTGAATTCCATGAGTTCAATGTAAATGTAGAAATTATGACGACAAAAAAAACTCATGATACTCATTTTTGTGTATCATGTGTACCAAGTTCGACGGCCTATTAGGCGTTTCTGGAGAACTGGACCTATTTGAAATATGAAAATTAGGATTATGTCATTGTGTGACATTATCTACCGAGCTGAAATATTCTTGGAGCCTGACCACTTTCAGTTATACAGGGAATGGAAAAAAATTCTCAAATTTTTATTTCTGTTTTTTGTTTCTGAATTTATTAGAATATGCAATTCTGAATACATTCGTACTCAAATCGTTGCATTCGTCAAAATACTTTCCAAAATATCAACAAAAAAATGAGGAAAAAAGGAAGATAAGAGTATTCGGTATTTCAAATAGGTCCGGTTCTCCAGAAAGGCCTAATAGTCCGTCGAACTTGGTGAACCCTGTATATACCTATATGGTCACCAGGTAGTTTCAGAAGGCATGCAAGTCATGTTTTTGGCGCTGTGATGGGTTGATTTGGGATACATCGCGAGAATGGGGTGCTGGTGGTGATGTTTTTTTTTTGTGGACTGCTTGCGATGTCTCTGAGAACAGTTTTCTTTCTTTCTTTTCGATACTGCCGCTTATCCCGAAAACAGTTCAGGGTACAAAAAAACTATTAAAAAAATATGTAGAGAATATATTCTTCTACAATACTTATGATAGATAAAAATAGTGAAAATCCTACAGGAACTCAAATATTTGAGAAAAACATGCAAAAAGGCGATTTTTTGACCTTTCGTTCCTTAGAATTTTGAGTTTTGAGATTTCAAAATAAAGCCTTTTACAAGTTTGCAGACAATCTAGAATTCCCTAAATTGACTGGACTAAAATTTTAGGAGTACCTCTTCAAAATATGCTATATTCTTGTTCAGCAACTCTTGATATTTCCTTAAGATCTTCCTTTCTTGGCCATAAATTATGAACAAAAAACATGTCTCCCATTTACGAGACATATAAAAAAACAAACTTTGGTAAGAATCAATTCGGAACAACCCCGGAATTCTTGGGACCAGTTCTTTATCGGTGTTAGAGTTTAGAAACTTATCCTACGCTGTGGCTTGAGTATGGTTCTGAAATGGTTTGGAACTCGATCCGCGAACAAAGCTATCACCTATTTACCGGACCAGAACTTGAAAGTGACATTTTGTCCATAGGTACACTTACGATTCAGAGTACACGCATACATGATGAGTGCAGATATTAAACAAATGTATCGGATAATCTGGTTGAGCCCTGAACACCAAGATTATCAGGGCATTATTTGGTGATTTTCCCCTGACGAAAACATTCAACCTTTCTGACCGCACATTGTAACTTATGGTACCTCTATCAAGTGCTCTCTCCATATTTGACTGACTCTTCGTACCCTGAGACAGTTTATTGTGACAGATAAAAGACCGAATTCTCCTCCCGCCGTTCAAGCTCTTGATAGGCAGACATAAATATATTGGTGTAATTGTAATGAATGTGAAACTGGCAACAGTTCTGCCAGCAACAGATTTAGCGTTCAACCGGTGCGCCGTAACTGGTGATCCCGCGGCACGGCCGACAGACGAGTTAGTTAGCGTCTTAAAAAACATTGAAACATAGTGGAATGGTATCATATTTTGAAATGAAATGTTGTTTATGTATTAACTAGGGATAATAGTAGACTATATCCATTTCCGTAAAAGGGTGGGCGGAGGAAATAAAAAAGGACTTTGAAAATACATAATTCCGATCATTTTAAGTTCTATAAAAACCAAAAAAAAAAGTTGTTCCATATGTTGACTTGGTTTTTTGTGTTGATTTTGATATGAAAAATCATTACTAATCGATGAAAGTCATTGTCGGGCCGTAGGAGGAGTACAGGGGGAATCTGAAGAATACTGTACTCTTATTACTCAATGTTCTATGAAAACTAAAAAAAAGTTGTCCCTTATGTTGACTTGGTTTTTTGTGTTGGTTTTGATATGAACAATCATTCCTAATCGATGAAAGTGATTGTCGGGCCGTAGGAGGAGTACAGGGGGAATCTGAAAAATACTGTACTCTTATTACTCAATGTTCTATGAAAACTAAGAAAAAAGTTGTCCCATATGTTGACTTAGGTTTTTGTGTTGGTTTTGATATGAACAATCATTCCTAATCGATGAAAGTCATTGTCGGGCCGTAGGAGGAGTACAGGGAGAGTCTGAAAAATACTGTACTTCTAATATTCAAAGTTCTGTAAAAACCAAAAAAGACGTTGTCCCATATGTTGACTTGGTTTTTTGTGTTGGTTTTGATATGAACAATCATTCCTAATCGATGAAAGTCATTGTCGGGCCGTAGGAGGAGTACAGGGAGAGTCTGTAAAATACTGTACTTCTGATATTCAAAGTTCTATAAAAACCAAAAAAGTCGTTGTCCCATATGTTGGCTTGGTTTTTTGTGTTGATATTGATATGAAAAATCATTACTAATTGATGAAAGTCATTGTCGGGCCGTAGGAGGAGTACAGGGAGAGTCTGAAAAATACTGTACTTCTAATATTCAAAGTTCTATAAAAACCAAAAAAGACGTTGTCCCATATGTTGACTTGGTTTTTTGTGTTGGTTTTGATATGAACAATCATTCCTAATCGATGAAAGTCATTGTCGGGCCGTAGGAGGAGTACAGGGAGAGTCTGAAAAATACTGTACTTCTAATATTCAAAGTTCTATAAAAACCAAGAAAGACGTTGTCCCATATGTTGACTTGGTTTTTTGTGTTGGTTTTGATATGAACAATCATTCCTAATCGATGAAAGTCATTGTCGGGCCGTAGGAGGAGTACAGGGAGAGTCTGAAAAATACTGTACTTCTGATATTCAAAGTTCTATAAAAACCAAAAAAGTCGTTGTCCCATATGTTGGCTTGGTTTTTTGTGTTGATATTGATATGAAAAATCATTACTAATTGATGAAAGTCATTGTCGGACCGTAGGAGGAGTACAGGGAGAGTCTGAAAAATACTGTACTTCTAATATTCAAAGTTCTATAAAAACCAAAAAAGACGTTGTCCCATATGTTGGCTTGGTTTTTTGTGTTGATATTGATATGAAAAATCATTACTAATTGATGAAAGTCATTGTCGGGCCGTAGGAGGAGTACAGGGAGAGTCTGAAAAATACTGTACTTCTAATATTCAAAGTTCTATAAAAACCAAAAAAGACGTTGTCCCATATGTTGACTTGGTTTTTTGTGTTGGTTTTGATATGAACAATCATTCCTAATCGATGAAAGTCATTGTCGGGCCGTAGGAGGAGTACAGGGAGAGTCTGAAAAATACTGTACTTCTAATATTCAAAGTTCTATAAAAACCAAGAAAGACGTTGTCCCATATGTTGACTTGGTTTTTTGTGTTGGTTTTGATATGAACAATCATTCCTAATCGATGAAAGTCATTGTCGGGCCGTAGGAGGAGTACAGGGAGAGTCTGAAAAATACTGGACTTCTAATATTCAAAGTTCTATAAAAACCAAAAAAGACGTTGTCCCATATGTTGACTTGGTTTTTTGTGTTGATATTGATATGAAAAATCATTACTAATTGATGAAAGTCATTGTCGGACCGTAGGAGGAGTACAGGGAGAGTCTGAAAAATACTGTACTCTTATTACTCAATGTTCTATGAAAACTAAAAAAAAAAGTTGTCCCTTATGTTGACTTGGTTTTTTGTGTTGGTTTTGATATGAACAATCATTCCTGATCGATGAAAGTGATTGTCGGGCCGTAGGAGGAGTACAGGGGGAATCTGAAAAATACTGTACTCTTATTACTCAATGTTCTATGAAAACTAAAAGAAAAGTTGTCCCATACGTTGACTTGGTTTTTTGTGTTGATTTTGATATGAAAAATCATTACTAATCGATTAAAGTCATTGTCGGGCCGTAGGAGGAGTACAGGGGGAATCTGAAAAATACTGTACTCTTATTACTCAATGTTCTATGAAAACTAAAAAAAAAGTTGTCCCTTATGTTGACTTGGTTTTTTGTGTTGGTTTTGATATGAACAATCATTCCTAATCGATGAAAGTGATTGTCAGGCCGTAGGAGGAGTACAGGGGAAATCTGAAAAATACTGTACTTCTAATATTCAAAGTTCTATAAAAACCAAAAAAGACGTTGTCGCATATGTTGACTTGGGTTTTAGTGTTGATTTTGACATGGACAATCATTCCTAATCGATGAAAGTCATTGTCGGGCCGTAGGAGGAGTACAGGGGGAATCTGAAAAATACTGTACTCTTATTACTCAATGTTCTATGAAAACTAAGAAAAAAGTTGTCCCATATGTTGACTTAGGTTTTTGTGTTGGTTTTGATATGAACAATCATTCCTAATCGATGAAAGTCATTGTCGGGCCGTAGGAGGAGTACAGGGAGAGTCTGAAAAATACTGTACTTCTAATATTCAAAGTTCTGTAAAAACCAAAAAAGACGTTGTCCCATATGTTGACTTGGTTTTTTGTGTTGGTTTTGATATGAACAATCATTCCTAATCGATGAAAATCATTGTCGGGCCGTAGGAGGAGTACAGGGAGAGTCTGAAAAATACTGTACTTCTGATATTCAAAGTTCTATAAAAACCAAAAGAGTCGTTGTCCCATATGTTGGCTTGGTTTTTTGTGTTGATATTGATATGAAAAATCATTACTAATTGATGAAAGTCATTGTCGGACCGTAGGAGGAGTACAGGGAGAGTCTGAAAAATACTGTACTTCTAATATTCAAAGTTCTATAAAAACCAAAAAATACGTTGTCCCATATGTTGGCTTGGTTTTTTGTGTTGATATTGATATGAAAAATCATTACTAATTGATGAAAGTCATTGTCGGGCCGTAGGAGGAGTACAGGGAGAGTCTGAAAAATACTGTACTTCTAATATTCAAAGTTCTATAAAAACCAAAAAAGACGTTGTCCCATATGTTGACTTGGTTTTTTGTGTTGGTTTTGATATGAACAATCATTCCTAATCGATGAAAGTCATTGTCGGGCCGTAGGAGGAGTACAGGGAGAGTCTGAAAAATACTGTACTTCTAATATTCAAAGTTCTATAAAAACCAAGAAAGACGTTGTCCCATATGTTGACTTGGTTTTTTGTGTTGGTTTTGATATGAACAATCATTCCTAATCGATGAAAGTCATTGTCGGGCCGTAGGAGGAGTACAGGGAGAGTCTGAAAAATACTGGACTTCTAATATTCAAAGTTCTATAAAAACCAAAAAAGACGTTGTCCCATATGTTGACTTGGTTTTTTGTGTTGATTTTGATATGAAGAATCATTACTGATCGATGAAAGTCATTGTCGGGCCGTAGGAGGAGTACAGGGAGAATCTGAAAAATACTGTACTCTTATTACTCAATGTTCTATGAAAACTAAAAAAAAAAGTTGTCCCTTATGTTGACTTGGTTTTTTGTGTTGGTTTTGATATGAACAATCATTCCTGATCGATGAAAGTGATTGTCGGGCCGTAGGAGGAGTACAGGGGGAATCTGAAAAATACTGTACTCTTATTACTCAATGTTCTATGAAAACTAAAAGAAAAGTTGTCCCATACGTTGACTTGGTTTTTTGTGTTGATTTTGATATGAAAAATCATTACTAATCGATTAAAGTCATTGTCGGGCCGTAGGAGGAGTACAGGGGGAATCTGAAAAATACTGTACTCTTATTACTCAATGTTCTATGAAAACTAAAAAAAAATTTGTCCCATATGTTGACTTGCTTTTTTGTGTTGGTTTTGATATGAACAATCATTCCTAATCGATGAAAGTCATTGTCGGGCCGTAGGAGGAGTAAAGGGGGAATCTGAAAAATACTGTACTTCTAATATTCAAAGTTTTATGAAAACCAAAAGAGACGTTGACGCATATGTTGACTTGGGTTTTAGTGTTGGTTTTGATATGAACAATCATTCCTTATCGATGAAAAACATTGTTGTTCATATCAAGATCAACACTAAAACTCAAGTCAACATATGCGACAACGTCTTTTTTGGTTTTCATAGAACTTTGAATAATAGAAGTACAGTATTTTTCAAATTCCCCCTGTACTCCTCCTACGGCCCGACAATGACTTTCATCGATTAGTAATGATTTTTCATATCAAAATCTACACAAAAAACCAAGTCAACATATGGGACAACGTCTTTTTTGGTTTTCATAGAACTTTGAATATTAGAAGTACAGTATTTTTCAGACTCTCCCTGTACTCCTTCTACGGCCCGATAATGACTTTCATCAATTAGTAATGATTTTTCATATCAAAATCAACACAAAAAACCAAGCCAACATATGGGACAACGTCTTTTTTGGTTTTTATAGAACTTTGAATATCAGAAGTACAGTATTTTTCAGATTCCCCCTGTACTCCTCCTACGGCCCGACAATGACTTTCATCGATTAGGAATGATTGTTCATATCAAAACCAACACAAAAAACCAAGTCAACATAAGGGACAACTTTTTTTTTAGTTTTCATAGAACATTGAGTAATAAGAGTACAGTATTTTTCAGATTTCCCCTGTTCTCCTCCTACGGCCCGACAATGACTTTCATCGATTAGGAATGATTGTTCATATCAAAACCAACATAAAAAACCAAGTCAACATATGGGACAACATTTTTTTTAGTTTTCCTAGAACATTGAGTAATAAGAGTACAGTATTTTTCAGATTCCCCCTGTACTCCTCCTACGGCCCGACAATGACTTTCATCGATCAGTAATGATTTTTCATATCAAAATCAACTCAAAAAACCAAGTCAACATATGGGACAACGTCTTTTTTGGTTTTTATAGAACTTTGAATATTAGAAGTACAGTATTTTTCAGACTCTCCCTGTACTCCTCCTACGGCCCGACAATCACTTTCATCGATTAGGAATGATTGTTCATATCAAAACCAACACAAAAAACCAAGTCAACATAAGGGACAACTTTGTTTTTAGTTTTCATAGAACATTGAGTAATAAGAGTACAGTATTTTTCAGATTCCCCTGTACTCCTCCTACGGCCCGACAATGACTTTCATCGATTAGTAATGATTTTTCATATCAAAATCAACACAAAAAACCAAGTCAACGTATGGGACAACGTTTTTTTTAGTTTTCATAGAACATTGAGTAATAAGAGTACAGTATTTTTCAGATTCCCCCTGTACTCCTCCTACGGCCCGACAATCACTTTAATCGATTAAGAATGATTGTTCATATCAAAACCAACACAAAAAACCAAGTCAACATAAGGGACAACTTTTTTTTTTGTTTTCATAGAACATTGAGTAATAAGAGTACAGTATTTTTCAGATTCCCCCTGTACTCCTCCTACGGCCCGACAATCACTTTCATCGATTAGGAATGATTGTTCATATCAAAACCAACACAAAAAACCAAGTCAACATAAGAGACAACTTTTTTTTTAGTTTTCATAGAACATTGAGTAATAAGAGTACAGTATTTTTCAGATTTCCCCTGTACTCCTCCTACGGCCCGACAATGACTTTCATCGATTAGGAATGATTGTTCATATCAAAACCAACACAAAAAACCAAGTCAACATAAGGGACAACTTTTTTTTTTGTTTTCATAGAACATTGAGTGATAAGAGTACAGTATTTTTCAGATTCCCCCTGTACTCCTCCTACGGCTTGACAATCACTTTCATCGATTAGGAATGATTGTTCATATCAAAACCAACACAAAACACCAAGTCAACATAAGGGACAACTTTTTTTTTAGTTTTCATAGAACATTGAGTAATAAGAGTACAGTATTTTTCAGATTCCCCCTGTACTCCTCCTACGGCCCGACAATGACTTTCATCGATTAGTAATGATTTTTCATATCAAAATCAACACAAAAAACCAAGTCAACATATGGGACAACTTTTTTTTGGTTTTTATAGAACTTAAAATAATCGGAATTATGTATTTTCAAAGTCCTTTTTTATTCCTCCGCCCACCCTTTTACGGAAATGGATATAGTCTACTATTATCCCTAGTTAATACATAAACAACATTTCATTTCAAAATATGATACCATTCCACTATGTTTCAATGTTGTTTAAGACGCTAACTAACTCGTCTGTCGGCCGTGCCGCGGGATCACCAGTTACGGCGCACCGGTTGAACGCTAAATCTGTTGCTGGCAGAACTGTTGCCAGTTTCACATTCATGTAATTGTAAGCGGATGTAAACCAATTGAAATAGTACCTACGCGAATTGGAAACACATTTAATAAACTTGTTTTATTAAGTGGGCTCAAATTAAGAAAATTCTCATCAGATAATCTTTCTATTTTGGTTTATACCCCAACATCACATCTTTCTTTAAGTGAGAAATTCTTCGAATGGACTGAAGAGGATGCTTCACCAGGCATTTTAGGAATGAAGTGGCTTCCCTCTATGGACTCTTTCCTCTTTTCTGTTTGTTTTATTGATCGACGATGTACGAAACGTCATTTGTTATCGAAGCTACCTACAATTTATGATTCTATTGGATTCCTGTTACATTTTTTCTTAGAATCTTGATGCAACGCATTTGGGCTAGATATAAAATGGAAATATCAAGGCTGTTCGAGGGAAATTCTGGTGGTAAATACAAATTACAAGGCGTTTGCGATGCATCGGAAGGGGGTTACTGTGCACTCTCACTTATATTGGAATTGTGTATGATGACCAAATATATTGCAAATTCTTGTGCTCTAAAACAGGAGTGGACAAACTTTTGACCCCTGAGGTCTACTTGTGTTCTAAAATATTTCTTGCGGGCTACTGTAAGGTAGAGTATATAAGAGAGAAATCAAACATTTTATTAGCAATCAATTGAAAACTATTTTTCATTTACGTTGGATATGAAACATTCTGGTGAATTATGTTTTTTAGTGGATATTCTGTACTGCATATTTCCACTAAGCTAATAAATAAATTCAGAATTTTTTTTATTTGGATTATTTATCTCTCAGGGCTACCTAAATATCTTTCGTGGTCGACCGGTAGACCGCGGCCGACTTTTTAGTCACCTCTGCTCTAAAACAAAAGTTGCCTATTAAAAGAAAATTGCAATACCGCGGTTATAGTTGTGCGGCGCAGCTCTTTTAGCAAATCTATTATCATATGTCAAAAAGCCCTTACAATGTCAGCTTTCATTCAACAATCTAGTTGCATGGTCAGATTAGAAAGTAGTTTCGAGTTGGAATGGCCAATTTTTGTGGTCAACCAAATTTCCTCAATCAAGTCAAAGATTCCTTACGCAAAATGGTGTTACATTCTAGCAAAAAATTATGCCGATGTAGGATCCAGAGAACTGTTGCCATCGGAGTTTATGCGCAATGAGCCGGGGTTCGGTGGACCTTCAGTTCTACGGGAAGAAATTAAATTTCCTGAGTCTAATGAATTGCCTGAGTCTAGTGAATATCATGAAGAGTAGGTGTTAATCGCACCTTTGTCTCTTCTTGTGTCTCCTATTTTTCCTTTCTAAAATACAGGATGATCCATTCATTCTGACCGAAATTTCATTCGACTATATTCCTGGAACTTAATATCAGATTTGAATGATTTTTTCAGAATTTGTAACACTTTTTAGCATCTATTATATTATGTAAATCCAATATCATATTTCCAGTGCCGTACTCAGAAAAATCAATTTTCACTCCTGATGTGAAAATGACCACCCTATAGGACTTTTTGGTTTTTTTTTACATTAATTCGAAATACATGAATACAGCAATAGAATTCAATCATTGAAATGTTTGTCATACTCCTGCAGGTTTTATAATGATTTAACAAATCTAAAAAAGTTGGGAATTTGTCGAAAATGTTAATTTTCATCTCCATTCGGGAGATTATGTTCATAGCAATGTCTCATGAAATTACAGAATTTGTTATCCGCAATGATAACGTGACCATAAGAGAAGCAATTGCTCAGTTGATGAAATGTGCATATGAATGTGTGGAAACCGGTGGTTTCCACTTCGAGCATCTTCTGTGAGTAAAAGGAATATTGTGAGGTGCTTGTGAACTTTACAGTATTTACTCATTTTTTTTTTTAACAATTATTGATTTATTTGTTTTACAGGATTCGAATATTGATTTTTGTCTATTTAATTTTTTTTGAACTGAGTTTTCTTGAACGCATACATTGAGAATCGACAACATAATAATAATTATTAACATTATTTTCAAGATGTATTATGATGGAAAATGATCATTTAAAAACTATAGAACATACATTTTTGATTTGCTCGGTCATTATAAAAAGTTTCTCAATAAATGTCTTGAATTCGAGCTTCTCAGATTGGAATGAAAATAAATAATTCTAATAGTGTTCAGAAATGTGACAAAAATTTGAATGATTGAATTCTATTTCTGTGTTCATGCATTTCAAACAATGGTAAAATAATCAGGGAATGTTCTATATTGTGGTCATTTTCACATTAGCATTCCAAATTAACTTTTCTGAGTATGGCACTGGAAATATGATATTCGGTTTACATAATCCAAAAGATGCTATATAATCACACAAATGTATGTTGTCTCCTAAAAATGCCATTGAGAAATCCAAGAAATTCATGAGCATTCTAACAATAAATAAAAAACACTGAATTTTAACAGTGGTAAGAGAATGAAGAAGTTCTCTGATATGTGATTGCTTGAGTGTTCGAATTTCTAACAATGTTTCGGTTTTATATCGGATTTACTTTTAAAGCAGGGCCCTGTCATTTATGTTTTTAATGATGATATTGACCGATTTCGTCAATTTATTAAATGTAAGTTTGAGCCCTGAGGATGTGGAAATATATCCACGAAACGACGGGAAATTTATGAAAGTGTTCCAATCGTCAACAGTCCTATCAACAAGGTTACTTGTACTTGGGTTACTTGTAAATAGATTCTTCATTCACAAGAAGGAGGTGAAATGTCTAACTCGTTATCAATTATGTTATCTTCTTTTCATAGTATAGTGCCGGAAAAATAAAGGTGTGCTTTATTCCTTTTCATTTTCTCATTATACAAACATTTTCATAGAGTTGCCTTCATATGACTATTGAAGTATTGGCAACTCTTGTTGCTGATTTTTCATAAATGCTATATGAGCGATAAACATTTGAGAAACAGACAGATGGCATCCACTGTTTCATTATTCTCTATAAATTATGGAATTTTCCTAGGAATTTCCTCAAATTTTGCTAGGAGCACTGCCTGTTCGACTACAAATCCATTCCTTTTATGAAGTTAGAGTTTATGAAACTATTTTCATGAGATATCCTGCACTGAGTACAAAAGGAATATAGTGCAGATTCTCGTATTTCAAATGTCGTGGGACATATGGTAATGTATTTCGTGGATTAGAAATAACTTGACAAAATTTTAACTCTAAAAATGTCCAGAATATCTTCGTATCCCTACCATAGCTCAACAATGTATTTCGTAGATTAAGAGTATGTGTTCAGTCATACGTTTTTTCAGAATGTACCTGTAGAAATTTTCAGAATCCGATTTCACTTTCAGCCTCATCTTGACAAATTCATTTCGTCAATTGAGAACGGTTTTTTTAATATTATCGACTCTAATCTAGTTTCTATATGTGACAACTTCCTTCGTTTACTGTATTGCATGAAATCCATCTGAAGATTTGTATATTCAGAACTCGCATGTGCGCCCTTAATATCCCAAAAATGTTTTTTGATCAGTAATATCAGTTGCTACGCTCCGATATTCGATAATGCCTTTTTTTGTATTTCATTGAAGGCCCTTTACGGCCTCAGAATGTATTCCGTCGAAAATGAATGATTCTCCATTTCCTAAATGATCCTGAAAAAGTATAGATATATGAAAACCGCAATTTCGAGCCATTACGGATCCGCATCACATGCAGCACCTTTCGATTCAAAATATTTTTTTCTGCTTTTATCGATCTCGGATGATTCAGTGTATTCATTGGGTTCAGCTCTGAACGCTGAAACTGTGGATGATCCATCATTTTCACAACTCTGAAATGAAGAATTGAGATCATGCTGAAATGAAGACATTCAATGTAAGAACCTCAATATAAAATCATAGCTTTTCAAATTCAGGTAGCTTCAATTCTCATCATATGAGGATACTAATAAATTTCAAGTGTGTTAAAACGTGGCTTCTCCAAAATGTTTTCTGATACAAGCTTTATAACAAACGTCGTTCTGTCAAAGGCAATTGGATTTTGGCCGCCCCACAAACTTTTTTTGGTCATGTTCAGGGGATGGTAGATAAATATACAGGGTGTATCACGGTCGATGGTACGTAAGACGATTACCGGGAACGGAAAGAAAGAATTCATTGGAAATTTGGTTTCTTAGACAAGAACAGCTGCTCAATCAATCTAAAATAGTTTCAGTGCTGCGGTGTTGCCGTTTATGTCAAAAACAAGTTACAGTAACATAACAAAGACTACTTTGTTATTTCAATCGGCACAGCCTGTATATAATCACATTTTTCAATTCATCGTAGAAACATGATTATTTTTGTATCACTTCTTCAGTATATGTATACTCATCTTCAGCAGTTTCTGAGTTATCGAATGATTTCTTTTTTTATGCAAAACATACCTTTATTATTATTATTATTATAATGAACAGGGGTCGTTGTGGCTTCGTTCAGCCTTCCGGGAACTTCGACCGCAAGGATCTTTTGTTCTTTACCCAACTCGTTCATTTAAATCCCAAGGAGGCCATCAATGGTGTTGATGAACCCAGCGACCTCCTTAGGAGCCTTGGCGGTTATTTCATGTGGATCCAGAACCGACTTCCCCATGTGAATGGTTCTTAGTTCCGCCAGTTCTGGACACTTGCATACCATGTGTTCAGCCGTTTCCTTCTCTGATCCACATAGCCTGCAGGTTTCATCTGCTGACTTTCCCATGCGATACAAATTATATTTATATCGACAGTGTCCCGTCAGCAGACCCACCATTACTCGAAGCTCAGCTCGTGGCAGCTTTATGAGCTTCCTGGTGTAGGTCGACGAGAATTCCACAAATCTCTTGGCTTGCGCAAGTCTGGGAGTATTTCTCCAAAGCGTTATTTTGTTTGCCGCTTCCCATTGTTGGACCGCTTTCTTGTATTCGTCTATTCCAAGCCCACAGAAAGGTTCAGGTCCAACAGGCTTCAGCCTTGAAGCCTTCTTCGCCAGTTCGTCGGCTGTTTCATTTCCCTCAATACCACAATGTCCTGGTATCCATAGTAGAGTCACTTTGTTGCCTCTGGCCAGTAGCTTTATGGTATTACGGCATTCATATGTCAGCCGAGATTTCTGACTGTATGATTCCAGTGATCTCAAAGTGGCCTGACTGTCCGTGGTGATATGCGCTCCTTTAAGATTCCTTTGAAGGCACTCTTGAGCGCAGGTATAGACTGCTAGTGTTTCAGCCTGTGAAACCGAAGGTTTATTTCCGAGGGACTTGGATATCCTTGTTTTGGGTCCCCATATCCCAATGCCTGTACCCCTTTCTGTTTTCGATCCATCAGTATACCATATGGATGACTTCTTGTCTATACGATTTACGAAGTTCATTGCACTATGACGATCACCAATGATCGTTTCGAATGGCATTTCGAAATCGTATGTGATTGGCATCACATCTGAGGGTTTTGCCAAGAGGCTTGAGTCCAGTTGGTTCAGTATCCTCATATGTCCAACCCAGTTTCTGGGTATTAGGTTCCCCTTTAGGGAAATTTTGATGGCTTCCAGCAGGCTACATTTCCTTACATACAAGTAAGGGAGGCAAATCGAGAATCACCTCGAGCGCTGCTGTCGGAGTTGTGCACATAGCTCCGGTGGCCCCAACACAAGCTAATCGCTGCAATTTTAGCAGCTTGTTGCAAGTAGTGGCCTCTTCGGTTTTTGTCCACCATGATAGTGACGCATAGGTGACAACGGGGCGTACCACGGCAGTGTATAACCACAGTACCATTTCTGGTCTCATTCCCCATGTTTTTTCAAAGAGCCTCTTACAGGCCCACATGGCCCTTGTGGTTCTGGAAATGTATTTTTCCACATGTTTCCTCCAGTTGAGCTTGCTGTCCAGGATGACTCCCAGATAGTTACACTCACTGGAGAAATTGAGAGTCTGTCCATTCAGAACCAGAGCTCTCAGATTAAGATTCCTTCTTCTAGTGAAGAGAATCAGGGTGGTTTTGGACGGATTAATTGTCAGTCCCTCCTCTTCGCACCATCTTCCAATTATCCTGAGGGCAGATTGCATGCGGCTGCTCAGTGTGCCTTCATGCCTACCTCTCAGGGTTACCACCAGATTGTCAGCATATGCCTGAGCGTTGTAACCGTCTGCCGTAAGCTTCTCCAAGAGACCATCCATGACCAGACACCACAGCAAGGGTGATATAGTACCCCTTCTTGAGGGAATCCCCTGCATGTAAGCACTGTCACCTCAGTTTCCCCAAGATAGACTGTGATGGTTCGCCCTTTCAGCATTGCCGATATGGGCGAACCGTCACAGCAACATACCTTTGAAACATGCATAACTTCCATACTAAAAATCATAGGAAGCTGAAATTTCGGATGAAGATTGCCAAGATATTATTCATCAGCACGTGTGAGGAAATACGCTTCTAATTGTACAGGGTCATTCAAAATCCGATTGGATATCGAGGCATGCAGAAATGATTGAAAGTGTTTTTTTTTACTTCATGCCCTGTTTCTTCTGAGAATTACTGAAAGAGAATTAAATTTCCTCGTAAATTTCCTTTCAAAATATATATTATATTTCTATACCTAGTTTGTAAGATTCTGCGTTGAACCAAATGTTATAACCGAGGTTATAACCGTGCGAACCGTCCCTAACTGCTTTAAACCAAAACAAGCCTAAAAATAAACGGTTTATAAGTTCAGTGGATTGCTATAATTTGCTGAAGAATGATTATGGAGCAAAAACTAGCAAATAATAAATGAATTCTGATTTTTCATTTTTCGAAAAATTCGGCGGTACTAGCTAAAAAAAACAACAACTGTAATCACTGATTGCACCTCAAAACACCTAATCAGGTATTTATCGTAGATAGCAATGACATACCGTAATGAAAAATGGCATTACACAGATTGGACAATTCCTGTGTTGATGATAATACATTCACTCATTTTTCATCTTAAAAGAAAAGTAATAATTGAAATGGGAGGAAATAATTATTCAAATGAGGTTTTGATGAAGTTGTTCATTCTTTATGCACAATTTGACCAAATAACAGCAAGAATATGCAGAAAGTTCAATGGAAAAGTTCCCGATGAACGAGAGAAAGTTTATAAGATTACCAGAAATTTTATTAATGTTATGTCTAAACTGAAATCAGATAAACAATTACCGAAGCCAGTAACTTCTAATTTCGAGCCGTTCCCCAAGTTTCCATTTGAAGTGTAAAATGGCTCTGTTCCAAGGATCCTTTATAATCATGATAAGCACGCATACAAGTTCACTAAAGTTCAATCCCTGAAATCGACTGATCTGCATTCAAGAAAATCCAAATTTTCAAAGAAAATCTTTTGGACAGATGAAGCTATATTTTCTAGGGAAGGCATTTTCAATATGGACAACGATCATTTTTTGCGTACAGAATTTGCGTAATGTCATTTTTCATCATGTTATATCATTGCTATCCACGATAAATACGTTTTGAGATGCAACATCTACGTGCACCAGAGATTAAAGTTTTTTGTTTGCTAGTATCGTCGAATCGTTCAAAGAATAATTATATTAGAATTAATTGATTATTTTGTAGTTTTACCGCATAATCGTCCTTAGCAAATCATAGGAATCAGCTGAATTTATAAACCGCTTATTTTTAGGCTGGTTTGGTTAGAAGCTTCAGTAGGTTTCAGTACGGTTCGAAAGATTTTAAATTTTAGTTAAACGCAGAATCTTATAATCTAGGAATCGCAAGATGATATAAAATTTGAAAGGATATTTAATTTTTAAAATATACCTACGGGGCGCATTTCATTCGAAAAAATGAACTCTCAATTGTTTTTGTGCGTTTCGATAAACAATCGAATTTTGAGTGACCTTGTTAGATTAGAAGCGTATTTTGTAACACGTACAGGGTACATAGGATCTTGGTAATCTGCATCCGAAACTCAGCTTCCTACGATTTCTAGTATGGAAGTTATGGAAGTCTCATCAGAGATAAGTTTTGCACAAAAAAAGAGGAAATCATTTAATAATTCAGAAACCGCTGAAGAGGAGTATGAAGGAGTGATAATCATGTTACTACGATGAATTGAAAAAAATGCAATAATTCACAGAGTGTGCCATTTGAAATAATAAAATATTTAATACTTTCTGACATAAGCGGCAAAACCGCAGCGCAATTTTCAAATCAAATCAAATTTATATAACAAATCATTACAGAACGGTAGGTAACATTTAATAGACCATGAAGATATAATAAAACTGGCAGAACAGCGAAAAATAATATTTTTTCATCTTCATATGCATTTTATTTGAATTCGTCTGACAGAAATTCATCAACTGGAGGCCAGGAAATGTTTGCAGCGTTTTCCATAACCACTGCAGAATTTTATCTCATCTGGAAGATGATTGTACCGTCATTCAATCTGTATACCAAGGTCATCTTCGTGGTCGTTTTTCAAATTAATGGCTAGAGCATTCACCCAATAACTAACGGAATCTGATTTGGCTGGAAATTAAGTTTTTTGCAGCTTTAATTTCTGTTATGCTCAGAATTTACCCCATGGATATCTCCTATTCAAGATAATTTTGCCTTTTTTTTTTCTACAGAGCAGCACACAGTTCAATAATTGTTTCAGAAACCTCTCTGCGTCAATAAGTTCGAAATATTGATCAGCAGTAGCATGCTTTTAATTATATAAAGTTGACGATACCTACTTTCCATTCTTGATTCTTTGTTTCATTCTTCAAGTGCACAATTTTTTTTTTATTTTTATTTATGTTTCCTTTTCTAATTTTTGGCATTCCCTATGCATAAACACTTCGTTCTGGAACAATTCAACTGAAAGTGAAGAATTTTATTTAAAAAATGTTTTAACATTTTTCGTGTAGTTTTCCCGATTTCTCTTGTTGAAGACTTTCTCACTCTTGGAATTTTTTTAAAAACGTATCCAATTGGTCAAACCATTCTCGAGATAAGTCTCTTATCGATTTATAATGGTGAATGTGTAGGTACTAGCTCAAGTTACGAATTGGCGAATGCGCCGGACTCTCCTTGAGTTATCCTTAATTTTTTAATCAGTTCATTTTCAGTTTCTTCTAGCAACCAAAAAAAAAAGAATTAGTCGAATTTTTGTAGTTATTCGCGCCGGATACGGTTTTTATTTATATAGAGGATTATTTAATTTACACGTTGAGGGCGTTTCTCTCATACTAAAAAATAGTCCAGTCAATCTTGATATTATAGAGGGGGGCCACAAAAGGCCGGACGTTAATTTTTCAATTGATGTTTTGGCACCTTGATAATTGGAAACTAAGCAAAACCAACAGAATTTTCATAAGGACAACTTTTGGGGGGCCTGACTTTTTTCAGTTTTTCGCTTATTTCTCATTCAGGAAACCTCGCACAGAAAACATTATTCTTTGCTAAATTGAAGTGAAATGGAACTTCAAGATCAGTAAAGCCCTTGAGGAACAATCGCTCTTCGGATAACCATTTTTTTTTTCAATTTTTTCGAAAAGTTTTTTCTGGCACTTTGAACAGCTGTAACTCCAAAACGCTCCAATAAAAAAAGTGATGAAATGAAAGTTGTGCACAATGAAATTTTTCGTTCAGAAAGCATCAAGAATTGGCCTAATATTAATGTAGGTACATGCAGAAAATTTTTCCGTTATTCGAAGGATGCCTTAGAAAGGTATCCAAAGTATTTTTGGACAAAGCTTAGCTGAGCAGGAGCACTTCGTTGTTGTTGATGGAGGACATCTGCTCCACTAACTCGTTTGGCCTCGAAATGCTACCTTTGACACCATAGCCCAAACCTATTCATCATACCTGAAATAACATTATAACACTAATGTGGTAAAGATATATGACGGTTATTCCGAAACAAAACGAGACGAGCGGCTTCGGAGAATCCTCAGCTACCAATCCGCAGAAGTTATTGTTGGAGCCATCATGACAACCAAGTAGCACAGGAGAAATTTCTGGAAAATGACAAAAATAAGATCCGATTCATACTTTTAGTTAAGACTCAATTAGAGGAATGTGGCATTGAAATGAAACAAGCGGATGAGGACGCAGACTACCTAATTGTGACTTCAGCTATTTCAAAAGTTGGTAGAGGAGCATCCCATTGTTGTAATAGAAGATATTGACCTTCTGGTCTTCATGAAATGCCTTTGCGCCAACTCTCAACAAGAAATCTGTATTTCTTAAAGCCAGAATGAGGTAGGATGGTGACATCTACCACAGCGTTTGTTCACTCAGATTCGACCCATCGACCATTTCGTTCACACACACCTTCAGTGGGTGTGACACAACATCAGCAAAGCTGAAGGTGTGCAGTACTCTTCACAACAATAACTCAATTGCACTCCTGAGTGTCAGCTTCAAAATACTCGAACGCCTAATTCTGAATAGGATCCGAGATTTAATTGATGAAGTAACTCCTACATACCAAGCTGGTTTCAGAAATGGACGAAACTGCTGTGAACAAGTACTGGCTTTAACATCCTACATAGAGGCTGGATTCCAGAAGAAGATGAAAACATCGGTAGTTTTTGTTGACCTGACTACAGCGTATGACACTGTGTGGCTGGAAGGATAACTACTTAAATTAAAGAGAAACGTACAAAGTAAGAAATTGACAACACTCATCAAAAACATGCTAACTAATCGAAGCTTTAAAGTTAGTATTGGACATAGAACAAGCAAGTCATTCATCATCAAAAATGGACTTCCACAAGGATCCGTACTAGCCCCAATACTCTTCAACTTGTACACCAGCGACCTACCTGATACAATCAGTAAGAAGTTTTGCTATGCGGATGATCTGGCATTAGCCACTCAATCCAAAACATTGGAAGAAGGGGAAGCTGTCCTTACCTGAGACTTGGAAACACTAAACCAATATTACAAAAAGTGGAGACTTTGCCCGAACCCATCTAAGACAGAGGCATGTGCGTTCCATCTAAATAATCGATTAACTTACCAACAGCTTAACATTCGCTTTTGCCAAAAAAGTGTTAAACACAATTTCTTGCCTAAATACCTCGGCGTTACTCTGGACCGCTCGCTAACGTATAGAAAACATCTGGAAAATACGAGCCAGAAAGTGAAGACTCGTAATAATATTATTAGGAAACTGGCTGGCACCTCATGGGGAGCCGACGCATCGACCTTACGTACTGCTGCTCTGACTTTGGTATATCCCGTGGCTGAATATTGTGCCTCGGTTTGGCAGCGGAGTGCCCATACCCGGAAAATAGATGTTCACCTAAACGACTGTATGAGAATCGTCACGGGTACCCTAAAATCTACACCCATTCCCTGGCTACATACTATCACTAACATTGCTCCTCCAGAACTAAGACGAAAGGATGCCACTGCGAGGGCATGGGCTAAACTTCAACATCCAAACCACCCGCATGACCTCCCAATTCACGAGACCTTAAACCATCCTCCACCAAACCGCCTCAAATCCCGGAACCCCTTATGGGCTGAGGTGGATCATAACCCGCAGATCAAACAAGACTGGCGCCATAAGTGTAACATGGCACCAATAAACAAACATGACATAGTTGACCCCACACTTGCTCTACCAGGATTTGATCTGAAGAGAAATATCTGGAGTAGACTAAATAGAGTTAGGACAGGCCATGAAAATGTAATGCTATGATGTTCAAGTGGGGACTTTGCCAATCTCCAGCCTGCGACTGCGGAGCTTATCAACAAACTATAGAGCATATTGTCCGGGAATGCCCTTCAACCCTCGGCTGCTCGCGCCAAATATCCTAACGTTGTTACTCGCGTGGCGTCTGATAGACGCACATGTGTTTTCTTATCATCTGTTACATTTGAACTCAAAAAACAAGTGAAATTTTAAACATTCTTTATTTATGTAAAAGAAAAAGTGTGAATAATTCAACCTTATAGGGTTTTTGGGTTCTGTTTACCATCGCTGGTATCATTGGCATCTGAAAGATCGTCTTCAAGTACACAAGCAATACGACGCAAATATTCTGCATCTACTTCTACAAATGGGTCGAATTTATTTTCGCGGTGCATCTGGTTAAAAACCGACCAAGTGTCGTAATTTTTGTCCTCAAATTCGAAAAAAAATAATTGTGACGCTAGTACTCGCACGGTGTCTGAGAGACTCCAAACCGAAACAAACGATAATAAAATCTCTGAAACTAATCGTATACTAATGCGCTTACTAGTACATAATCACGATGCAGTTCACTTCAGCTATAGGGCAGATCACGCCAATTCTTCAACGCATTTGGAATATACATACGTCAACAGTTTAGGTGGAGTCTAATAGACGCCACGCGAGTGACGGAGGGTTAAGGAAGTACCTGGGACCATTCAGAGACATTATTGATGCGACCCCTTCTGCACTGGACTGGCTACGTTCTCTGGATGTGGAGCTTTAATTTGATGTTTTGATCACATCTTTACCTACCTTTTTACGTATAAGTGTCTTTATTTTTTTATTTTTTTGTTAGATATACTTTGTTTTATATACATGGTGACTATCATTCATACTTATTCAGTGCTGTTGCTTTGCCAAACGATAAATAAATAAATAAACAACAATAACTCATTATTGTTGGAGAAAACCGTGGAAGAGTACACATATCCGACGAATACACCTGAATAGGTCGCCTCCTACGGCGAAAAGTTCATGAAGGCGCTCTTTTTTGCTATGGGACAACCCTTGATGAGATGAGGTAGGTACGTTATTTCTTCGAAGTGTGAAAGAAGGACGAATTGGCACGGTTGCCTCCTATGCACGATTCTGCTGACTACCACTCTTACAGGACCTACCATCAAATTAAATTATGGCTTGGGAACACGCTCATGCCCATTCAAACGACAAGAGACGTAGCACCAGAGACATTCCTCAGAAGCATCTCTTGTGCTTGCAAACGGGGGTGTACCTCCGCGTGTTCTTGTCAAAAAGCATTCCTGCTGTGTTCAATCATGTGCAAGCACTGTGCTGGCAGTTAATGCGAAAATTCTTCCTTGATCCCGACTGACGAACATGAAAATAACGACAATGACCTCTTCAACGTTCTCAAATCTGATGACGAAGATGAAACCATTCTCCCCCCCCCCCCATTTCACCAGAACAAGAAATGAACATTTTTAAATTATTTTTTAGCATTCAACATGATTTCACCCTTTTAAACTTTTTCAATGCCTTTATAGTTTTTATAAAAAATTATACATTTTGAATTTTTTTTATTGTTGCTAGCATAAACACCCCACCTTTTTGAGATATTTTTAAAATTGTTGATGAACCTACAAAGAGTTTCAAACAGTTAAGTAAGATCGTAGAATCTTACTTGAAGGAAAATACTTGAAGGAAAATCGAAAAATTGTGGGTATGTACCTGAATATTGGACCAATTTCCTGGTGCTCCCTGTACGCAAAATTCTATGCTCTACAACTTTTACTCTACGACTTTCTTCGATTAAAGTGACTGTTTTGGAGTTCCAGCTCTACATAGTGCCAGAAATGGATTTTTCGAAAAATTCGAAAAAAAAAGCTGTTTTTTGACGCCTGCAAAACTGAAAAAAAGTATGGAAATTTCGAGGTTTTTGGGCGCCTAAAAGTTGTTGAATTCTCTTAGTTTCCCATCATTGGGGTGCCAATACACAATTAAAAGTTAGAAACATAGCATCCTACCTTTTGTGTTCACCGAAGTCTAGATTCACTGGACTAAAAGATGGTGACCCGGTCATGATTACAATCAATTCGATGGCATGAGGTAGGAACTTCAGAATTTGCTCATTGTCAAACTATAATGATTCTTCGATTCGGTTCAGATGATTTGATTTAATGATTGAGCAACCATATTTATGCTATCAAGTTCTGGTGGCTACAAAGATGATTCATCGAATTATATCTCCATCAGCCCTTGTTTATTTTTTAAATGGGACATTATTCTAATAGATTAGGTAATAGAGATAATCGAAACAATTTCAAAAACTTGGCGGCCAGATGGTGCAGTTGACGGTGAAAACATTGTATATTGTAAGAGTTAAACTCTAGCATCGACTTCCATTTTATCCATTTTAGTCCCTAGATACAGGGCCGGCTCCGAATAAATTGTGAAACTATTATTCATAATATGAAAAATTTTTACTAGACCATTACGATGTTCTTCCTCCAACAGCTCAGCGAAAAAACTTTGAAAAACTTAAATTCTCAGAATATTTGTATTAGGGACTTGTTAACTGAAAACATTCGAATCATTTGATGAAATCTCGAAATGTATGCATTTCTTTGCCCAAAATTGTGCCAAATTCATCTTATTTTGATATTTCGTATTTTTTTCAGATGAATAATATTATTCATTTCCAATTTAGTTTTTGATATCATCATACATGTTTCATGTTGAAGAATATCATAATTTATCTTTTATCTGAATAATTAGAAGTAATCGTCTCAATACCTCCGACGATTTTTTCGTCTTAAAAAAAAAATTCTGTGATAATATATTCATTTATCAACAAATATAAAACTCGATATAAGAGAAAACATCCTAAAACTAAATTTTCGAATTGAGAGCTATGCACCTCGAGACATTTCTGCAGCTTTCTTAGACAAAATGAAAAATAGCTTCTTTTCGTTTAAAAAAGATTTTCCAGGCGTTCCCTCATTTTTCGTTGTTTCTGAAATGTTATTCTTTGTCATTGTTCAAATATTCCAAACGGATTAATGGTACCCAGCTTATATTTGGTCTAGTATTAGGTACTAGGGTTTTCATTTACAATATTAACATCATCATACATGTTTCGAGGTGGTACACAAAATCAAATTATTAGTATATAAACACGAGCTGAATTTTTCAAAAAGAAGGGTTGAATCCATAGAGATAGTATAAGGGGTGATACGATTTTGTGACTGAAACGGGACCAGGTCCGCCACATTGGTACGACACATTTGTCAAGCAGTCGTTAACCTTATTGATGTTTCGTGTTCGGTTGTGAGTTTTGTGAAAATTATTTATATTTGAAGGACAATCTTCGTTGAACTAATGGAGCAAAATGGTTTCTTGTGCTGTGCGAAGTTGCTGTAGCCGGGATGGCGCGGATAAGAAGAAATCATTAGGAATTTCATAGGTTAATACCAACAATGTACAGGGTCGGTTTAAGTAGATTTGATGTCTGATACTGGAGATTCCTTTTTATATTCATTTAAAGATTTGAAGAATAAAAAGGGTCTTCAATACCCTTCAGAGGATGTCATCAAAATTTGCTTAAAGTGAGAAATCATTATAGCTGGTCAAAACTGTGTTTCAATTACAACTATTAATAATAGGATATTTAATGAATTTGTTTCATCAAACATCTTTTCATTTTTAATTGATCACAATTTTGATCAATGTTTTTTGGATAATCATCGATTATTATTGATCAAAAGCATAATAAAGAAATAGTACAATATAAGAATGATTTCTCTCTTCAAGTATAAAGTTGACAAATCAACTAGTATTAGGCACCAAAATAACAACATTGTACTGTTTAAGGGACAGTAAAACTGTTAATTGAGTGAATTTTTTGTTTGTGAAAGGAGAACTTAGTTATTGAATATGAATATGAGAGAATGTTTGGAACATTCAAATATTTCTAAGATTTTATGTAAAAGTTTCCTGTCATGATATGAATTGGAAATATATTTTTTTTTAATATATATGTATATGTATATTATATAATTTTTTATATTCATTATTTATATTTTAAATAAATTTTTCACCTTATACAAAATCTGTACTTTGCCTTATACGAGAACCCACCATAAGAGAAAGTAATATCTACTCGTGTATATATCCTTCAAACCATAGAAAGGGTAGGTATTCTATAATAAAAAATCTAGCTGTTATTAATATAAGGAAAAAATTGTTGATCTTCCACCTATTCAATGGAAAAAGTAGCTTAATATTTGAAGGAACGTTAACGAGTACAACTTCCAAAGATGTTATTGAATATCACTAGTTGTTTCTGCTAATGAAAGAAGACAAAATTTCCCTTTACATTAGAAAAACTCAGAAGAATTGTATCTCCATTAAAAATGTTCTCAAAATAAGATAAGTATTGTTTTAGTATATTATATTTCATAAATGTTAAAAATCATGATGTTTATTCTGCTTCATCCATAAATTAGCCTGTAATTTATTTACTCCGACCCTGTCCAATTTGTGGTTCTGTGGCCGAAACCGCCACATTGGTACGACACTTTGCCTCGCCCAGTGGACCCGTTTTATGTGGAAATCGTTGAATGCAACAGCGTCTCCTTATATACTATCTCTAGGTTGAATCCCTTAATGAATTACCTATCCAAAATGAATGTTTCCACAAATATCGGAATAAGAACCGTACGCCACTGGATTATGTATCCACATTATCTCTTAAATTGTCTACTTTGATTCTACAGAAGGTTTTTCATACCTATCAAAAAGTTTTCTTGAATAGCCAGAGAATCTAGTCTTTCACATTCCTCAAATTTTATCAAAGGGACCTCGATTGGTACATTTCCGACTGATCACTTTAGGTATAATGCTGGTTATAATGTGTAGGTATGTGTGCTATGTTAGCATCTATGTAAGTATGTATCATGTGCCATGGCACAGTGATTCGGTTCGGCCGACTAACTAACAGGGTGTTCCTAACCGTGAAACTTACTCTACCGTGATTCCTCCTTTATTCGCGTGCTACGCCTGCCTTAATTTCGACAGAGGCAGGAGCATTACACATTCCTTTTCATCTCCAACCGATTTCATTCTAGGACTGTTCCGAAACGGATTTTCTTCCGGATTCTATGATATATGCAGGGAATGAATCAAAAATCGGTAAATCCTCATGAAATGCTCGGTCAATATTCATCGAATTCGCATAAAAACTGATACTTTCCCACACGACAATGTATCGGGTGTCCCAAATTCATGTCTAATAGGAGGATCTCAGAAACTCGATGAGCTAGCACGAAATCAATTACATTTTTGGGCTCGATTTTTGAGAGAACTGATATGGTGAAAACCGCATCCTCCTTAGTTCAATCGTTTTCAAGCTGTAATGGATAATTTGGAAATTTCGTGAATCGAAAAATTCTTATAACTTCTTTATGGCTAGTCCTATAGACATAAAACAAATACATTGGCGTAATCAATTTTTTTATTGCAGTTAGCTGTAGTTGTGATGGTATGACACTGCTAGTGTATAAAAATTTGGAGAATAAGGGTCATTTTCACAAAACTTTGATTATACCGTCAAATTAATTGGAGCCAGCGCAATTCGTTGAAATTTCAAAACGAGTGATTCGATTGGTTCGAATTTAGGTAATATTTTTTAATCGTACTATTAAAGCTTTGTGAAACCCGCCCTAAATGTTATATTTTATAAGACAGATATTAATTAGATTGTTTTCAACATGCAATGAATGAGAGATCCAACCTTAAAATATAAGAATTGAGTTTTTCTTGAGGATACTGAATATCTTGGTTGTGTTTATTATAAATAACGTGAACCATATTGACAGCGACAGCGTTTCTTTACAGATAGCTCTCCCACATTCGGATATAAGTATAAAGGTTACCATACACGAACCGATATGCCTGGTGAGAACAGTACCAACGGAGAACTTTTGCTTGGGATATCGAAGGGAAATGGAGAATTGAAGGCGTTGTTGCAGGCAGTGGAAGTCAAACTCGTTTTAAAAATTGAGGAAATTAATTATCGACTTTTGAGAGTGGAGAAGGAAAACCGTGATCTCAAAAATAGGATAGAAATTCTTGAGCAGAATCAAAGAAGAAATAGTATCAGAAGTTTAGAGAAGATTGCTTTGTGAAAAGGTCAGATATTGTAGAGTTAGTTGAAAACAAGTTGAATGTAAGATTGACAGAGAGCGATATGAACAACATTAGTCGACTAGGAAGATCCAATTCCTGGCCAATCAAGGTCGACTTTATGTCTCACGTAAAAAAGAGATTCTGAAAAATTCTAAAAATCTCAAGAAGGCCACTTTGAGATTCGCACATGACCCCACAGAACAGCAAAGGAAGAAGAATAGCATTTTGAGGGTTTACCTTAATATTGCAACGCAGGATAAAAATAATATCTGCTATATTAGGAAAAATAAACTGTACATTAACAACACGTCGGAACCAAGAGGGAGATAGTGAAACCAAGTTTCTAGCTAGGCAACATAGTGAACCGGGCACTGAAGTGATATATATATATATATATATATATATATATATTCTTATGAAAAAGAGAGCTAAAATAATACAATAAATATTGAAACAAAAAGTACCTGAAGTAATATTTAATACTAATAAAGAACTTTCTTGCAACAAGAACGATCCAGACCCGAGCACACTATCTGCTAAGGTAAGAACCGGTGTGAACTTGGCAGACTGTTTCCAGCGGCCAGTTTGGCGAAAACACCCGAACGGCGGGATCAGTGGCGTGCAGGTCGATCGAAATCTATTAACTCAAATCTGTTATAATTCGATATCTCGGAAAATATATATTAGAACATCTTGGTATTTCGTGTGCAAGATTATATTTCCAATATAGATATTACCAGAAGGCGATCGACTTCACGTGGGAGCACGGGCTTGTTTTTACAATATTTAACTTTGAAAAATTCATATCTCGGAAACAAATCTTCGGAACACATACAGATTTTGCATGTGGGTTAATCATATCCATACTAATCATCACTGAGAAAATTATCGACTTCCCGTGGGAAGGAAGGGTTGTTTTTTCAACCCTTAACTTTGAAAAATTCATATCTCGAAAACTATTCTTCGGAACACATACAGATTTTGCATGTAGGTTAATCATATCGATACTAATCACCACTGGAAAAATGATCGACTTCCTGTGGGACGAAGGGGTTGTTTTTTCAACCTTTAACTTTGAAAACTTCAATCTCGGAAACTATTCTTCAGAACACATACAGATTTTGCATGTGGGTTAACCATATCGATACTAATCACCACTGAAAAAATGATCGACTTCCCGTGGGACGGAGGGGTTATTTTTTCAACCCTTAACTTTGAAAAATTCATATCTCGGAAACTATTCTTCGGAACACATACAGATTTTGCATGTAGGTTAATCATATCGATACTAATCACCACTGAAAAAATGATCGACTTCCTGTGGGACGAAGGGGTTGTTTTTTCAACCCTTAACTTTGAAAACTTCAATCTCGGAAACTATTCTTCGGAACACATACAGATTTTGAATGTGGGTTAATCATATCGATACTAATCACCACTGAAAAAATGATCGACTTCCCGTGGGACGGAGGGGTTATTTTTTCAACCCTTAACTTTGAAAAATTCATATCTCGGAAACTATTCTTCGGAACACATACAGATTTTGCATGTGGGTTAATCATATCGATACTAATCACCACTGAAAAAATGATCGACTTCCCGTGGGACGGAGGGGTTGTTTTTTCAACCCAAAACTTTGAAAAATTCATATCTCGGAAACTATTCTTCGGAACACATACAGATTTTGCATGTGGGTTAATCATATCGATACTTATTACCACTGAAAAAATGATCGACTTCCCGTGGGACGAAGGGGTTGTTTTTTCAACCCTTAACTTTGAAATATTTATATCTCGAAAACTATTTTTCGGAACATATTCAGATTCTGCATGTGGGTTAATCATATCGATACTAATTACCACTGAAAAAATGATTGACTTTCCGTGGGACGAAGAGGTTGTTTTTTCAACCCTTAACTTTGAAAAATTCATATCTCGGAAACTATTCTTCGGAACACATACAGATTTTGCATGTGGTTTAATCATATCGATACTAATTACCACTGGAAAAATGATGGACTTCCTGTGGGACGAAGGGGTTGTTTTTCCAACCCTTAACTTTGAAAAATTCATATCATGGAAACTATTCTTCGGAACACATACAGATTTTGCATGTGGGTTGATCATATCGATACTAATCACCACTGAAAAAATGATCGACTTCCTGTGAGACGGAGGGGTTGTTTTTCAACCCTTAACTTTGAAATATTCATATCTCGAAAACTATTTTTCGCAACACATACAGATTTTGCATGTGGGTTGATCATATCGATACTAATCACCACTGAAAAAATGATCGACTTCCTGTGAGACGGTGGGGTTGTTTTTCAACCCTTAACTTTGAAATATTTATATCTCGAAAACTATTTTTCGGAACATATTCAGATTTTGCATGTGGGTTAATCATATCGATACTAATTACCACTGAAAAAATGATCGATTTCCCGTGGGACGGAGTGGTTGTTTTTTCAACCCCTAATTTTGAAAAATTCATATCTCGGAAACTATTCTTCGGAACACATACAGATTTTGCATGTGGGTTAATCATATCGATACTTATTACCACTGAAAAAATGATCGACTTCCCGTGGGACGGACGAGTTGTTTTTTCAACCCTTAACCTTGAAATATTTATATCTCGAAAACTATTTTTCGGAACATATTCAGATTTTGCATATGAGTTAATCATATCGATACTAATTACCACTGAAAAAATGATTGACTTCCCGTGGGACGAAGGGGTTGTTTTTTCAACCCTTAACATTGAAAACTTAATATCTCGGAAACTGTTCTTCGGAACACATACAGATTTCGCATGTGGGTTGATCATATCGACACTAATTACCACTGAAAAAATGATCGACTTCCCGTGGGACGGAGGGGTTGTTTTCGAGATATAAAATTTTCAATGTTAAAGGTTGTAAAAAAAAGCCCGTGCTTCCACAGGACGTCGATCGCCTTCTGGTAATATCGATATTGGAAATATAATCTAGCACACGAAATACCAATATGCTCCAACCCATATTCTCCGAGATGTCGAATTTTAACAGATTTCAGTTAATTATTTTCGATCGACCTGCACGCCACTAATCGCGCCGTTCGGGTGCTTTTGCCAAACTGGCCGCTGGAGGCCGCTGGAAACAGTCTGCCAAGTTCACACCGGTTCCTGAAGAACTTTCTTCCAACAAGAGCCATCAAGAATCTCTGCAAATTCCTGGTCAAACCGTGGTATAATTACAGAAATCAGGAATCCAGGTAACTCCTAGTGTTTTTAAGAATGGTAAGGAGTTGAAAAAAGTTTTATCTAAGAACAGGCCAGGTAGCATTCAGGCCCTGGTAATTTTGAGGGACATGATAAAAACATAATAATTTATTCAGTCTATCGTCCACCTTCAACTTGTCCATACGAAATCAATGAACAACTGTCTGGTTAGTTGGAGAGTTATTGTAGAGATGCCAGACACACTTACTTTTCGCTGGAGATATAAATATTGACATAAAGTCGGAAAAGGATTATAGTTATGATTACCACACATTAAGCGAGTTTGAGTATACTTAAGTGATAAATTGCTACACTAGAGTTCAGAAAGGGTCAAGATCATTATTGGATCATGTTTCCATCAAGGAAATGAAAACCCTAGTGTAGGTCCTTTGTCCTACATTTTGAGGTTACTGACCATTTTCCAACTGTTGTGGTGTGCTCAACTGATAGCTTGAAGAAGATTAAGGCGTCGACGGAAAGTATTGCGGTGTTGAATAAGTTTTTTGAGAGAATGCGGAGTGAGGATTGGCGTGAGCTCTATCGGCTGGAAGATGTGGATGGTATTGCGGATTGTATCGTTTCGAAAATTAAACAGGCTCTTGATTCCTCATCAAGACAGGTGAAAGTCAGGGACTCAGAGAGAAGAAGAAATCCATAGATAACCAGAGCATTGATGCGGTCTACAGTGATAACTTTATTTTCAATACGAAAACCTTCAAGTGTAATATTTGTGAATTAAAATTCCATACGAATTGTGCATCAATCAAAGATGCTTGTATTGAAGTACTTATTGAATGTCCAAATTTGAAATGTTTCTGGAACTATGCATTCCAGAAGCTACCTTCGCAATGGTGCGATAGTGATAAATCTGTAAACAATACAAGTGATAGCTTACACAAAAAGGAAATTGATTGTTTGAATTGGGAAAAAGTCGAGGGGTCTTTCACTGGCCATTTTTTGTACACTAAAATTCCACTTTTACATTTAATTCCATTAAATTCACCTCAATTCCATTAAATTCCCCTCAATTCCATTAAATTCACCTCAGTTCCATTAAGTTCACCTCAATTCCATTCAATTCACCTCAATTCCATTCAATTCACCTCAATTCCATTCAATTCACCACAATTCCATTCAGTTCCTTACGAATATATTCAATCGAGGGGTCTCTCACTGACCAAAATTTGTATGCTCAGTTGCCACTTCGAGAAAAAATTCCTCTTATTTCCGTAAAAATTGGCTTCATTACTCCTAATTGTCCCTTCATTTCTTTTCAATTCCCCTCATTTCATCTGATTGCCTCTCATTTCCTTTTTCTCATTGTCTTCTCATTCCCCCTCATTGCCCCTTCATTTTTTTCACACTTATATTATTTAAACAACTATTCTCAAGATCGAAAGGTAAAATTCTCTCTGCAGTTTCGTGAAAAAATATTTTATGCAGTACCTTCATGAAAATATGAAGAACATGAAAATAAAATAACAATGGTATACGAGAATTCATACGACCATTGATTGAAAAGAATATTTATTTGTCATAATAATAACTAAAATAAAGTATAAGCGTCTATCGACATAGAATATTATATAGATATAAATTTCTAGAAAAACAGTTATTGAATATTAATTGAAAATATTAAATTTTTAAAAAAGCAAATAAAGAACTTTTCTTTATATATAAATTTTCTCTGGAATGCTCTATATTCTTCACATGCTGATAAAATCTATTTTCGTCGAATGAGCAGTCCCATCCAGAAAAAGACCAAAAAAATAACATTTTTCTACCACTTGAAATTTTTCTTCAGTGATGTGATGGTGAATTGCACTACAACTCTTGTACCTGAGATTCTTTCCCAGAAGTTTCATTTCAACTTCACTTGAGGTATATTTCTCGGTATAATTCAATATAACCAATTATACTTATATTTTATATAAGAAAGTAGATATTTATGTGTCTGTAACACATAAAGAACTATAGGAGGTTTCCCAACTGAACATCAGAAATAGTTTCAGTGTTTCGAGTAGAAAACCAAGTATGGGAGTGCTGTATACTGCCTTGAATGGAAGCATATTTGAAAACAATGAAAATTCAAATATAAAAATAACAAAATTTATTAGAAAAAACACTTTGTATGAAAACCAACATTCAAACATAAAATAACAAAATAAATTATTAAATTAGGAACTTATTCCATCACATTGATATCTATAATTGTAAAATATAAAAATATATATATGTTATGCAAAAAATAAACATACCTATCAACGATATCAACGAGGCTATGAAGGTTATTAGGAAAATAATATTAATGAAATGAAAAGGAACTCTTTTTCAAAATGATACATCAAAGTAAACTGAAAAGCAATATGCTGAAATAATAAAATCTCTAACAAAGTAGAGCGATTTTTTAAAATTAGTGAAAGAACTTTCAATATCATTGCGGACACTCCGTGGTATTTTGAACGGATCCGTTCCTTCAATTTTGATAGGGCCGTAGATGAAAAAAAATTCTTTCACATTCTGAATGTCTTCATTTCTAGGCCATACAAGATCCCGCTTTAAAAATTTAACCTTGTATGAATTAGTATCGCATAATATTTTTTTGTATCTATAATTATTTGATTCAATTCGGTGCGAACGGGTCGAGGATCGGGTACATTTTTCGATGAATCATCTTTCAATTCCGTTGTCTCTTCGGATTGACTACCATCAGAAAATTCGTCGTACTACTTTCTTTTAGCCGAGAATTTTCCTTTCTTCAATTTTTTCTGAAATTCTCTCGTTTGTTATCCTCACAATAGTCATGATAGAGTAAAAAAACATAGGTAATATCCTTGTGAGAATTATTGTCTCGAAAACATAGATAAATTAATAAAAAACTTACCCTGAAACAGTTGCTTGGACACCGTCGATCACACATAAACAAATATTATTTTTTGCACGATAGAACGAATTTTGTTAGTTACCGAGTTTGTTGCTAGATCGGTACATCATTTTTACTGGTTACTAAAGTAAACAGAAGGGTAATGATTAAATATTCTTTGAAATAATGAAATAACACAAACAATTTGAATTCAGTTCATTTAATATTGGAAGTTAAAGTACAATTTTTACAATTGCTCATGGAAATACCACTGGATTGAGTAGTAGCCGCATTCACAGAAACCTCTGCTGAATTCAACATTTCATGTTGCAACTCGCTACGTTCCGTACTATGCAAAAGTTTTTCAGCAAAGTCTAGTTTATTTTCCTCCGAATCCTCAACGTAACACAGTCGAAGACCGCCATCCACCGTGTCGTTTTAGTCCTAATACATATCTACTCCCTTATTAGCTAAAGAGGTGGCCGAAGGTGCGTCTAAAACTATGGCCAGTATAGGCATTTGGATTTCTTAATTCAAAAAGGTTGCAATTTTTGACGGCCAACTTCCAATTGTCCCTTTGCCTATTACTTGATTACTGCATTTTCCGTTTTGATATCTCAAAAATAAATGCTCGCTCTTCGCATTTTGTGGACGCAGACGGAAATATTTTCAATATATTTCCACGTAATTGATATCATTATCTCGATCGATGCGATGACTGTGAATGTTCTCTGAATGTTGATTTTTGTGTTAAGAATTTTCACGATTAAAAATGATTCCAAATCTTCTATGTCCCTGACGCTCATGTTGTACAACTCTTCTCTTCTACATGCCCCTGATATACCTAATATCATTCCCACCTGAATACTATTGTATGAATAAAAGCACACCTTAATAATTAAAAACATATCATCTGGTGCTTCTTTTAAAAATTTATTAATTTCTTCTCTTGTAGAAACAGCAGATTTTTTGGGATTGTAACCAATAGATTTTTTTTTGAGGAATGCAATGAGCGTTGCAAACTTGGATATGTCAATTCCGTCATTCAAAAATATTGTGCTCTTCAGCATTGAATATTCCGCCCAAAGACTTCCAAGCATTCTCAGCTTTTCGATTTTTCGAACAGAATAGGCCAGTAACACTTTTTCATTGATTTGGCTGCCTTTAGTCTGAATCCATTCCTTGAAAGTATTGTATGTACTCTCGTAGTGGATTTTAGATTTCTCAGAAATATTGAAGAACGGCCGATTTCCCAGGCTGTTTGAATTTCATTATCTTACGAAGATTCTATATCGCTCATTTTTTAACGCTATTTAATTCAATTGATTATTGTCACTTTGACAATCTACTAAGTTTTCATCACCAAGACAACGCCTCATATTATAATCCTACACAGCATTGATGAAGAAACGAATAAATGAATTTGTCAGATAATTATTTTGTACATTGAGTAAAAATTGTGTCTATCGTGCAAAAAACGCTATAAGAATCTCGAACGTTAAGGACTGCCGATCTCAGACAATAATTGTCTTCGATCTGTAAAATGCCCTAACCGTTCTCTATACTTAATATACTATTATAGGTTATGTCTAAACGATCGTGAGGTAACGCGTAAGTTTTAAAATCATCCTTCTGCGCATGTTCAATTCCGTTCAATTCCATCCAATTCCATTACAATTCCGTTCAATTCCCTTGAGTTCCAATGAAATTCCGCTCAATTCCACTCAATGCCATTAAATTCCGGAATAATACCTTTCAATTCCATGTAATTCCGTGTAATTCCGTGCAATTCACTCACAATTCCGAAATTTTGTACACTAAAATTCCACAGTGAAAGACCCCTCGGAAAAAGTCCTATTGATGAAGACAATACGGGATCTCGATTATACCGTAAGCCTCCAAAAATAAGTAATTGAGTCGATAAGGAACGAATCATTATACTAAGCAGCATAATGTAGAAAAAATATTTCATCGAATCAGAATGTAAACAATTCCGTCTAAACACGTCATGAATGAACGATCGCAAGATGTTCCGAAGAAATTCACGGACACATATGTACGGAATCCACCTGTTAGCAATAACTTCAAACAGGATAAAATTCATAACAGCAATTTGGTAAATATCAAGTTACCAACTGATGAAAAATTCATGATCGAAGCTCAATATATGACTGCTGCTGGAAATTCAGACTCTAGTTCATAAAGTTTCAACAAAATCAACCCTGAATGGCTTTAGTAGTTGTCAACATTCGTACCAAACAAATCCACCGAGACTGCCATATTTGATGCGATATATGAAATTCTTATTGCCTCTGAAAGCGGTAATACTCCCCTGGGCATGTTTCTTGACCTCTCAAAGGCCTTTGACAGCATCGATCATAAGAGACTGCTGTTGAAGTTAGAGGCATGCGGCATACGTGACAATCAGCTCAAACTCATCCAGAGCTATTCAAGTGGTCGAAGACAGAGAATTGAAATGCTGAAGGATGGCAATGTTTTCTATTCTGATGATCTGATTTCAATGGGTATTCCGCTGGTCAGCATCTTGGGGCCTCTACTTTTTCTAATTTATATTAACGAACTGCCACATCTAATTAGTCTCCTTCTCAGGATTATCCTCTTTGCAGATGATACCAATGTCATTGTATCTGATGCCGACATAGCAACAACAATTCGAAAGGTTACTAACGCATTTGAGCGAGCATTTGAGTCTATTATCTCCTGGTGTAACGACAACCACCTCCGATTGAATTTGAGCAAAACAGAACTTGTTTTTTTCCACACTGATCGATCTTGCCTCTCCTTTCCAGAGTCGATCAGAGTTGGTACCACTGTTCTTCCCCTAAGTAAAACAACTAAATTTTTTTCTACGACCGTGCGTTTTAACCCACTTTCCGGTACATATTTCAGTTTAGAAAGTGTCACTTTCCAGCACTAGTGCGGGAAAGTATTAGCAGGGGTTTTTCCCTCACACTTTCATTAGAGAATAAACTGAATTATGATATGTCCCCATGCATCGAACGTCAACGATGAGAGTACCAAGGTGACGACATGTAGAATTCGTGTGTATTATGTATTTTCATGGAATGTTTCGTATGTTGAAATAAAATATATATTTTCAATGTGGGGTCGTAGAAAAAATAATGTTCCTATCTTATGCAGAAAGTATCTTTCCCGTTTTCGATTGCTTTCCCGAACTATCTATCTTGATGCCTCCCTGAAAGTGGATCATCAGATAGAATATCTGAATAAGAAATTTCTCTCCGTGCTGTACTCAATGAATGTTTTGAAACTTCAGGTGAAATTCGACTTATTGAAGGTCGTTTACTTTGCAAATTCCGAGTCACTAATTTCATATGGAATTATCTTCTGGGGCAACAGCCCACATACACGACGTCTTTTCATCATCCAGAAAATGACTTTAAGATCAATCTTACGACTACCCTACAGAGAGTAGAGGTTTATTCAAGATAAACAATATTCTGACGCTGGTTTATTCATATTCAAGTCATTGTGTTTTATTCGCAATCATACTGATCTCTTTTCACGATTTTATAATTCAAATGAAACCAAAAAGATGATACCTTACCTCCTCCCCAAATGTTCACTTACTCTCACGTAGCAAAGTTGTAGTAGTTGTCAGTATAGTTGTATGACACTTTTTAAGGCTCTTCCGAGATCTTTCCAACTGATGAAGACTAAGGTACACAAGTTTATACTTGATATGGAGCCGTACAGTGTAGAGAAATTTTATAATTATTGTCAGTCAACTAACGACTAATATATCTGTTTGACCTGTTTCAATCACTGTATTATATGTATATGTGATAATTTCTGAAATAAATGTGTGTTTTTATTATTATTATTATGTTCAGAAAGTTGAAACGAAGACCAGATCATGTTGAATTGTTGACGGAGTATAAACGTTATAGGAATGAGCTCGCTGAACTAATAAGAATATCAAAAAGAAATTATTACATACGTCAAATAAATACAGATTCAGGCAGTTCAAGATCTTTGTGGAAGAACGTGAAGAAGCTGACTGGTCGAGGGGAACCGAGAGGGGAACCTTGTGATGAAATAGATTGTATCTCCTCTGGTGAAAGAGTTGTTCAGGACAGGAGAGAGATGGCGAATGTTTTCAATGATCACTTCATCACCGTAGGACAAAGAATGGCGGAAAGGATTACTACTCCCTATGATCCCTTTGGCAACAGAGAAGTTTCTAATGCAACTATTTTTATGCAACCAACAGATGAGGTGGAGGTGCTCCAGATTATAAACAGCCTCAAGGTAAAAAAGGCACCGGGAATAGGTGGGATTAGTTCGGAACATCTGAAACCTGTTGTTCAGTTTATAAAGAGTTCATTGAATTACCCCATGAACAAAGTTATGCAGGATGGGAGATATCCTTAGATATTCAAAACATCTGTAATAAAACCCTTGTTCAGAAATGGAGATCGAACCAGGGTTACTAATTAGAGGTCCATTTCTTTGGTCAACTTATTGGCGAAAGTCGTAGAGAAGATATTGAAGAGTCGGCTGATGAGGTTTTTCGAGGGAAATAACTTGATTTTCATGAGACAGTATGGATTTATGATGAATCGATCACCTGAGGATGCTGTGGTACACTTGACCGATGACCTATATCGACAGTTGGATGAGGGTAAATGCGCACTGGCTGTTTTTTGGACATTGCAAGACATTTGATACTGTCAACCACGAAAAATTGCTGAGCATTATGGAAGACAGGGCAATTAGAGGCCCCTGAGGCTGTTCGAATCATACCTCAGAAAGAGAACCCAGGTTGTGAGGATCGACGGAGGATTCTCATTCGACGAAAATAGATCTTATCAGCATAAAGAAAATATAGAACATTTAAGAGAAAATTTATTGACATATGAAACGGTTCTGATTTGCCTTTTCATAAATGTAATAATTTAAATTTATATTCAAAAATTGTTGTTCTAGAAATTTATATATGTATGTATTATATTCTATTGAGGAGTCTTCCATCTTGTGACCGTGACCTCATGACATGCGATTAGCCTTGTTGTGGCGCACTGGGGGTAGAAGAACGGTTGGCCGTTCAAGAAAACGGTGGAAAGACGCAGGGACCAGTGATTTGCAGAGAATGGGAGTAGCACAATGGGAGCTAGCAGCACAAGATCGACAAGACTGGAGAAGAATAGTAAATTCGGCCAAGACTTACCAAGAGTTGTAAAGCCCTTGATGATGATGATGATTATATTCTATGTCGATACTCTATTTTAGGTATTTTCATGACAAATAAATATTCTGGTATGAATAATAATATCCGGTCGTGAAAGCCTTAAACTATTCCATAAATATTCTGTTTAATCAAGGGTTGTATGCATTCTGGCATGCCAGTGTTATTTTGTTTCCATGATCTTCATAGACTTATTTTATATCGTTTATTTCCATGAAGGTTCTTTATAAAATATTTTTCCACGAAACTGCTGACTGAACTCTACATTTTGATCTTGAGATTTGTCGTTCAATGAATGTGAGTGTAAAAAAAAAAAAAAAAAGGCAATGAGAGGGAATTTGGAGGAAATGAGAGGGTAATGAGGGGAAATGAGGAGGCAATGAGAGGTGATGAGAATGCAATGAGAGGAAATGAGGGTCAATGATAGGAAATGAGGGGAATTGGGGGCAATGAAGGGACAATGAAGGGAAATGAAGACATTTTTGGGGAAAACGAGAGGCATTTTATCGAAGGGGTAGGGCAATTCAGTGTACAAATTTCGGGCAGTGAGAGAACCCTCGGCAAAATTGTAGGGGTGTTTTCCGAGAGAATTGAGTTCTCGTTGTTGAATTTCTTATAAAACTTCGAGTTTTAGCGAATACACTAAATGTACTGCATTATTCAAGAATGGGAATACTGAGACTAGACAAAACTATATTTATATCTCTAGTCTATACTATTTGATTAATTCAGGTAGGTTGGAACAAGAATATTTTATAATTTTCAACAATATTGGAAAATTATTATTTCATATTTTAATGATATCTCATAATACTTTAAAAAATATTGACATTCGCTGTAATTTTGATATCAAATTGCACACGCTGGAAAGTCTTAAAATTTTGAAGAAAACTATGTATATTCCTGAAGCATAATTTCCAAACGATAGCATACTAACTTGTGCGCCAATATTTCGTGAAGTCCAGTCAGTGAATGAATTTTTGTTCGACACGAAAGAATATCCTTTACCCATTCAGTATTGAATGAACCAATATCAATACACATTACAAAAACAGTGACATAACTTAACCTAAGTAGACTGAAAACTTAATTTGGGTTTTCTCTCCCAGTCTCTGAAACAAGAAAAATTAGAAAAAATTTTTGAATAATATAAGAAAGGCCCCTGCGTAAAAATTTGAGCACTAATTTGTCAGACGAAGGAGTCTGATTTAGACTCCGAAACGTTACGCTTAAGAGTTCAAAGTGTTTTCTTTTTGTTTATTGTTAGGCAACAATTTCTTCTCGTAAAGTTTTGGCCCCTAAGAAATTAGTGCTCAAATTTTTACGCAGGAGCCTTTTTAATATTCAAAATTTTTTTCTAATTGTTTCTTGTTTCAGAGACTGGGAGAGAAAACCCAAATTAAGTTTTCAGGAAAATGCAAAGACCTCCCAGACAATATTTCAATAGATATCTAAGTAGACTGGTTCCGCTCTTCGGAGTAATCGGAGTCGAGAAGAATACAAACCTCCTGCGAGATCAAACATCGCATAGTTTGCGAGTGTCCAACTATTTTTTATCGTTACTACTATCGACGCTACTCCTACTATATTCTGGTCTCTAAGTGTAAAATTATAGTAAGTCTCTTAGAAACATGACTGATAGCTTATCGGATTCAGAAATATATCATAAACAGAAAAAAGGTATTTAACTGTGTCCCAGATAGTGTTAGCTAGCCTCGGTGTTAGTTGAAATCCATGACATAATGGAAAATGATCATTTCGATTTTCACCGTTTAAATGTCGATTTTTATGAAATTTGGAAATTCTTTAATAAATAATAATGTAACCACTCCGTTAACTCATTTCATAATCATGAACAAACGTCAAGTTAATTTTTTCAACGAAAACCTTCAGAATTGATTACTAAAAGAGAAGAAATTGAATTTTTCGAAGAGGAGAAAACGATACCTTGAATCAGAAGAACTGCAATCAAGCTGAACATCCCAAAAATTGTCACCATTATAGACACAAATATCCGATTAACTTCAAAGTCAAGTGAATTCTGCCCACATCAACATGCATAGGCACATAAATTTTTTGATAAAACTGCCTAATGATTGAGCACTTCCGTCAAAAACTTCAAAGAAATTAGTAAGCCACCCAACATTCGGAAAACGCGCAGCCACTAGGAAAACGAACGAACATACCGCCTATCACTGCGAGCCATGAACTGTGAGAGATTGGCAAACTTTCGGCTTCCCGCTGGAGAAGAGAACGACAAAACCGTTGCGCTTGGTAGCTTTCATGCATATAGGGTTCGTTCTAGGAGTGCGGAAACTTTCGATCTTGAAATGTTCATCTTACTGTTATTCAGAATTCTGTTACACAATTTTTCGATAAAATACAGCTCTTCTTTCTTATTTTCAGTTTGCCAGCTTCGTATCTAATCCTCCGTTTCACGAACATCCATTGAAATTAGATGATTAGGTGATTAGAGGATAAGGTAAGTCAGTAATTCTTGCTGCTGGTAGGGTTCCCATTTGCTGATTTTCAGAGGAGGATTTCTGACGTATGCATGTGACACGTTGTTGGATTATGTGTTTATTTTGCTCCTTGCTTGGACAATCCAGTATATATATATATATATATATATATATATATACAGGGTGACACAGACTCATGGTACACCCCCATTTTCTCCCTTGTTTCTGTAGCTAAATTTCTGAAATTTGGAACATTGTATATAGGTACTCACTTTTTGACATATTTAGAAAAAAATCCAATTTCCGGTTTTTCCGGAAATGACATCAACTCTGGATTGAACCGAGAAGATACTTAAACTTGTCTAAACTCCATTATCATGTTCGTATTGGTTATACAGAAAAATAGTTGATATGGATGGATACCCCACCGATGCTACTTTCGGATGACGTCAGAGTACCATTATGCTACCATTTGACAAAACGGAGTTTCGAGTGAAAAAAGGTTTTTGTTTACTTTTTTGGTACGTATTTCGAACCACGATACTTTTTAAATCGAAATAACTATAGTGTAGCATTATTTTGATTATTTGGAAAAATTTTAGGGAGTTCATGGCTCTCTAGATCGAAAAATAAAATGGGCGTTCTGACAAATGAAATATCAACTATGAGGTATCATTAGATTGAGAAAGTAATAGAGATTTCAAAAATGTAATAATATAACGGGTGTCCCATTTGAAAATCGAAAATTGATATCATTTCCGGAAAAACCAGAAGTTGGATTTTTTTCTGAATATGTCGAAAAGTGCCCTATAGTGAGTATATTCAATGTTCCAAATTTCAAAAATATAACTACAGAAACAAAGGAGAACATAGGGGTGTACCATGAGTCTGTATCACACTGTATATATATATATATATATATATATATATATATATATATATAAATATATATATATATACAGGGTGTACCAAGTTCGACGGCCTATTAGGCGTTTCTGGAGAACTGGACCTATTTGAAATCTGAAAATTAGGATTATGATATTGTTCGACATTATCTACCGATCTAAAATATTCTTGGAGCCTGACCACTTTCAGTTATACAGGGAGTGAAAAAAAATTTTTCAAAAATTTTTGTTTGTTTTTTTTTGTTTTCGAATTTGATAGAGTATGAAATTCTGAATACATTCGTATTCAAATCGTTGCATTCGTCGAAATACTTTCCAAAATATCCAGAAAATACTGAAGAAAAAAGGGAGATAAGTGTATTCGGTATTATGTTTGTTATTCCTAACCTAGATATCGTAAGCACAAACTGTTTTCACATTTTTGAAGGCGAAGACTGTGGAAATATTGTACAATTTCAGAATTTTGAATAACCCGTCACAGGGTGTTCCAAATGTTGGTTCAAAAATTGGGATAAAAATTGGCTCATAACTTTCGTTTTTCAAATTAGAACCCTATTTTTTTATGATTGCGTTGGATTCTGCGAAGAAAAATGATGATAATGTTTCAACATGTTGAGGCTCCTAAAATAATTAATTCTTGAGTTATTCATGATTTTCTGTTTCTATTCATGAATAGTATATTCTAAAACAAGTTGCAGAATGAGCTTCTATTCCAACACGAATGCGAAGTTCGAAAACGAGCGACGAAGGAGCGAGTTTTCGATAGCATGAGTGTTGGAATTGCCTTCTGCAACGAGTATTAGACGGTATTTTCTCTATTTCAGTCAATTTTTGTGAAATATTCTCGAAATTCAAATGAAAATTCAGATTAGTGACTTTTGTTTTGTATCTTGGCAGTTGGTGTGACATACGAAATTTGACAGATCACGGAATTTGAATTGTTTTGATTCGAAACTTAATTCTATCGGAGGTCAGTACTGACAACCATGAAACGAAAAATATAACTGAAAACAATGCTGTAATGAGTTTCATTACAGCACTACTTTTAGTACTGTAATGAACCCATTACGATACTGAAATAGAGAAATCTGTTTTACATCAACAATGATGAATGAATTCAGAAAAGAGGAAATCACTAGTGAGTTATTTGAGTAATTTATCTTCTATGACCAAGGTTATTGTTGATATGAAAAAGATTCTATGAATTTGACGGTACGTACGACATGAAATCAGGAAATCCTGAATAACTCAAGAATTATTAATTTTAGGAAAATTAACATGTTGGAACATTATCATCATTTTTCTTCGCACAATCCAACGCAATCATAAAAAAATAGGGTTCAAATTTGAAAAACGAAAGTTATGGGTCAATCTTGATCCCAATTTTTGAACCAACATTTGGAACACCCTGTGACGGGTTTTTCAAAATTCTGAAAATGTACAATATTTCCACATTCTTCGCCTTCAGAAATGTGAAAACGGTTTGTGCTTACGATATCTAGGTTAGGAATAACAAACATAATACCGAATACACTTATCTCCCTTTTATCTTCAGTTGTTTCTCGATATTTTAGAAAGTAATTCGACGAATGCCACGATTTGAGTACGAATGTATTCAGAATTGCATACTCTATCAAATTCAAAAACAAAAAAACAGGAAAAAAAATTTTTGAAATTTTTTTTTTCTCCCTGTATAAGTGGTCGAGCTCCAAGAATATTTTAGATCGGTAGATAATGTCAAACAATAATATAATCTCAATTTTCAGATTTCAAATAGGTCCAGTTCTCCAGAAACGCCTAATAGGCCGTCGAACTTGGTACACCCTGTATATATACTCTTACTTCCATTGTTCTAATGTAGATGGGCGGTCTCAGGGGGGGTGGGGTCAGGGGGGTCATGACCTCCCCAAAATCTCAAAATTGCATTGCTTATAATGAGATCTTTGTGTAAATACATGTGTTTCCATCAGAAAACTGTAAATCCATAACGGCGACCCCCCCAAAATGTGAGGCTAGGACAGCCTTTGCTAATGTATGTTTTAATTTTCAAGTTCTTCAACTTAAGGATTGCACTTTTCGAGCCTGAAAAAATAACAATGCTTCCAAGGTTGTTTCCCAATGATCATTCTAATGCATATTCTATTGCGAATAGTTCTGCAGTATACACTGACCAATGGTCTGGTAGGGATGTTGATATGTTTTCTGAATATACAGGGTCTTTCACGAAGAACCTCACCCATATTTATACGGGTAACTACTGAACGTATTTTCATGAAATTCAGCACTTATAAGTATTTCACGATGCTAATGAAATCTGAAATATTTTCAAGGCATGAGCACCTCCGGTTTTTCCGGAAATGACGTCAACTTCCGTTTTTCAAATTAGAACACCATTTTTTTATTGCAGAAATAGATTCCTTAGAAAATTTCAAGTTTTGGTTGGAAAATTCTCTCTGAGCGGGAAAATTCGAAAAAAGAATCGAAAATAGAGCTCCGCTGAAACAAGAATAACTTCGAGGTTTTTGGATGGAAAATTTTCATTTTTGGGATTTTCCAAGATGTAAGATTGATGTATCCACTTCAAAAATCGAAATCACGATTCATGATATAGGGGGTGAAAAAATCGCTTTCAAAGTTAGGGATGACAAAATCGTGAAAAATCAATTTTTTCAAATTAAAACCCCATTTTTTTATGGCAGATATTGAATCTACGTTAAAAAATAATGTGAGTGTATGCATCACACCCTTGCCCTAAAATGGATATTTTCTGAGTTATTCACAAAAAACTGTTTTTCGTCTTGAATTTTCAGCTATTTCTTTTCCCTTCACGCCAAAAAGATGAAATTTTCAGGAACTGTTATTTGAATCATGCTGTAGATTTTTCACCCCTTCTTGAAACCGACTTCAAGTTACTATTAGGAGAACCATGGCAAACTCTCGCAGTTATAACTAGAGAAGATGCTCAAAGTTTTGACCGTTAATTTCTAGACATTTATTTATACGTCTCAGGAATGCTTCGTGCGTTGCTCTTCTTATTTCATCGGGAGAAAGAGCTCTGCAAAAGTGTTTAAAAACCAAATTGAATTTCAAAACTATGAATCTAAAAATCTTAACAAACCTGAACGCATTTCTGACTCGTTCTATGCAGTCCTCTTTATCAGTCAGGGGAGTTGAGTAGACAATATTTTTTATCCTACCCCAAACAGTCTAAAGGAGTTAAATCGGGAGAACGTGTGGCCAAAGACGTGGACCATTGTTCGCCAACCATCGATCTTCAAATAGCCTGTAGAGGATATTTGACACATTGAGTGAATTGTGTGGAGGCGCGCCATCTTGTTTATACCATAAGTCATTATGGTTCTGTACTAGCGGCTCAATTATTTGAGTCAATATGTCAGAATATCTATCTCCTAAGGGAGAACATTCTTTAAATAATGCAAACATGTGTAGTGTTCTAACTTACCAGTTAAAGTCCCATCATAAATGTGAACATCGAGAATTGCATTATTTTTGATGGCGCAAAAAACATTGAAACTCCAGGTGTCTTGAAAGTTCCATTGTCTGAAGTGGTGGTTGTACTCTTATCCCAATAATGACTGTTATGCCCATTGAAAGAACCATTCTTTGTGAATTTAGATTCATCTGTCCAAATTATACAGTCCAAAAAGTTTTCATTCTCTTGAAATCGAATCATCATAGCTTCGCAAAACTCTGTTCTCCTGACGAAATCAGTTTCCTTCAAATGCTGTACCCTATTGAATTCATATGGGTGCATTTTATATTTTTCTAATATTCTCCAAACACTCGATTGAGATAATCCCAGATCAATCTGGGCATCTTTGAGAGAATTTTGAGGATTCACACGAAAATATGCAAGAACTGTAATTTCGTTGTTCTCATCTTCTACTACACTTTTTTCTCTGTGTATAGTTTTCTTAACGAAAGATCTGACATTTCTCAAGTTTGTCATGGTTCTGTTAATGGTATCTCTCGTTGGTCTGGGTCAGTCAGGAAACCTCTCAATGAACAGTCGAATCGTTCTATCTACAACTTTATTACATTCTCCATGAAGTAGAATGAGATTTAAATAATCTTCATTGGTAAAATTAGGCATCGTGATCGATTTTATAACTTAATACGAATTATCACCAAATTAATAGTAAACACAAAATGCTACTGAATAAAGAGGAATTTGGCAGATGTAATCAATGATATCTATCATTAAAAAAAAAGAATGTAAAACATGGTAAGTTTTTGCATATGGTTCATAAGGAATTATTTATTTATCACTGGAGAGAAAACCGATGGCCGATTAATTGAAATAAAGAGGTTTCCGATACAAATTCGAATCAAAATTCGCCATCTATGTAGGAACAACCTGTAACTTTTTTCTCTTGCATATTAGGGTAGTAAAATCTAAAACATGGTTTAAGTAACAGTTCCTGAAAATTTCATATTTTTGGCGTGAAGGGAAAAGAAATAGCTGAAAATTCAAGACGAAAAACAGTTTTTTGTGAATAACTCAGAAAATATCCACTTTAGGGCAAGGGTGTGATGCATACACTCACATTATTTTTTAACGTAAATTCAATATCTGCCATAAAAAAATGGGGTTCTAATTTGAAAAACTTGATTTTTCACGATTTTGTCATCCCTAACTTTGAAAGCGATTTTTTCACCCCCTGTATCATGAATCGCGATTTCGATTTTTAAAGTGAATACATCAATCTTACATCTTGAAAAATCCCAAATAGAAAATTTTCCATCCAAAAATCTCGGAGTTATTCTTGTTTCAGCGGAGCTCTTTTTCAATTTTTTTTTCGAATTTTCCCGCTCAGAGAGAATTTTCCAACCAAAACTGAAAAATGTTACATCAAAATAACTTGAAATTTTCAAGGAATCTATTTCTGCAATAAAAAAATGGTGTTCTAATTTGAAAAACGGAAGTTGACGTCATTTCCGGAAAAACCGGAGGTGCTCATGCCTTGAAAATATTTCAGATTTCATTAGCATCGTGAAATACTTATAAGTGCTGAATTTCATGAAAATACGTTCAGTAGTTACCCGTATAAATATGGGTGAGGTTCTTCGTGAAAGACCCTGTATATTCAGAAAACATATCAACATCCCTACCAGACCATTGGTCAGTGTATACTGCAGAACTATTCGCAATAGAATATGCATTAGAATGATCATTGGGAAACAACCTTGGAAGCATTGTTATTTTTTCAGGCTCGAAAAGTGCAATCCTTAAGTTGAAGAACTTGAAAATTAAAACATACATTAGCAAGGGCTGTCCTAGCCTCACATTTTGGGGGGGTCGCCGTTATGGATTTACAGTTTTCTGATGGAAACACATGTATTTGCACAAAGATCTCATTATAAGCAATGCAATTTTGAGATTTTGGGGAGGTCATGACCCCCCTGACCCCACCCCCCCTGAGACCGCCCATCTACATTAGAACAATGGAAGTAAGAGTATATATACAGGGTGTACCAAGTTCGACGGCCTATTAGGCGTTTCTGGAGAACTGGACCTATTTGAAATCTGAAAATTGAGATTATATTATTGTTTGACATTATCTACCGATCTAAAATATTCTTGGAGCTCGACCACTTATACAGGGAGAAAAAAAAAATTTCAAAAATTTTTTTTCCTGTTTTTTTGTTTTTGAATTTGATAGAGTATGCAATTCTGAATACATTCGTACTCAAATCGTGGCATTCGTCGAATTACTTTCTAAAATATCGAGAAACAACTGAAGATAAAAGGGAGATAAGTGTATTCGGTATTATGTTTGTTATTCCTAACCTAGATATCGTAAGCACAAACCGTTTTCACATTTCTGAAGGCGAAGAATGTGGAAATATTGTACATTTTCAGAATTTTGAAAAACCCGTCACAGGGTGTTCCAAATGTTGGTTCAAAAATTGGGATCAAGATTGACCCATAACTTTCGTTTTTCAAATTTGAACCCTATTTTTTTATGATTGCGTTGGATTGTGCGAAGAAAAATGATGCCTTGAAAATATTTTAGATTTCTTCAGCATCGTGAAATACTTATAAGTGCTGAATTTCATGGAAATACGTTCAGTAGTTTCCCGTATAAATATGGGTGAGGTTCCTCGTGAAAGACCCTGTATTCCAGCTCCCACACTCTGAGATGTATTTTGTTTTGAGGCATCGGTAGAAATGTTCCTTTGTGTTGAGCTTGGGCATAGAAATGATTGAATCAGTACACAATTTCTCATCGTCTTTATCGCCACTTCAGAATTTCGAGGTAAATTAAAAAACTACGCTTTCCGACACTTTCCGTAGATTTAAAGAAACGCGCCCGCCGACTCAGAACCTCGAAAACCATATAACAGAATAACTTCCTTAAGGATAGATACATATACCTATTAAACCCTATACTGCTAACGTGAAAATAGAGTTGATACAATCTAGTTGCCATGTCCGTTGGCGCATTCATCGATCTGCGCATGCGGATTTTGTCAAATAGAGAAAAAGTGAGGGTACATTTTTTACATCTGTAAAATATATTTGACAAGTGAATATAATCATTTGGACATATTTGAGGTTATGTTTTCGCGCATGCGCAGTGCTTTGCTCGGGACAAGTGTACCACGTGATCGCTGCTTCAAATGAATGCAGGGAAACGTGCAAATGGGCGCATTCAGCAGAAAGAGCGCTAACAAAACTGTTTGCGCTACTGATAGGTACCGGTAGCGGAAATCTGTTGACATCGGGCGCATTCAGCAGAAAGAGCGGTAACAAACTGTATAGTTAACATAAGATTATTCGCCAATTCACCTGTTGAATTTCAGGTTAGAAGCTATCTTGAAGCTAAGCAGAAATAAATAGATTTATTTGAATAATACTGACTAGTGGAAAAATATTTTCGGATGTAATTGCACAGTGCATCAAAATTATCTGGTCATTTTGATGCACGAGTGTAATTCGGGTGAATATTTCCCGAAATTGCTATGGACACGAGCAGTGCAATTATCGCAGGGATCTTTTGCTTTCTACTATGCAATTATCGCTGTAATTTACGATAATTGCATTCTATTTATATAAAGTTTTTGACAGGAGGGAAATATTCATTATGAGTGAATGAATAATTAATGCCCTTGATAAATTAGAAAAAATTGAAAAAAGAGAAGCTTGGGTGAGAAGCAGGGTTGTTGCGAATATTCGCATCCGCATCCGCAAATGCGGAGCTTCCGCATAAGTTTGGACTTCTGCATCCGCTTCTGCATCCGCAAGAATCTATGCGGATTTTCATGCGAATGCGGATGTAATACAATTTGCGGGTTGCGGGTTGCGATAAGAAAAAAATGGGCGCGGCCGACAATTGGCGCGTGCCGTTCGCACGAGACAATGACCAATGGGGGCGAAGAAATTGGTGGACAAGATCCGAAGCATTTTTTGTGGTGAATCATATGTTTATTGTAAATGAATCAAAACGTTTTTTTTTGTGTTTGGGATTACTCATCGTAAAGTAAAGTATAGATAAACTTTGAATAATATTGTGAATATTGTGTGTACTTGAAATATTGTTTATTTGGGAAATATTCAGGTAAATGTCATTACGTTTCATTGTAGGTGAAGTTTATCATTTTAAAACCATTTTTTTCATTTTTCCGGCGAGGTTCCCGTTTAGTGTTGAATTATTTGAAGTTAATTAAAAATGTCACCACCGACACAAAGTAAAATATTCAAATATTTCGAACCACATAAAGAGGACAATGAAAAGGCTCATTGTAAAATATGCAATAAAAGCTACTCTCGAAACGGCTGTTAATAATTAGTTTATCATTGTTTAAATTCTTAACTCATATTCTATATTTATAAAAGATCTTAAACATCCGCATCCGCGGATGTGAGTCTCTAAAAATCCGCATCCGCATTCACATCCGCGGATGTGGAAAAACCGGCATCCGCAACATCCCTGGTGAGAAGATTGAAGATGGGAAAAATGTTTTCTCCTTTCATTTTCATGAGAGTGATAATCTTGCCATAGGTCTGCTGTAAAGAATTTTGTGAATATTTCATAATGGTTTATATATCCTTTTAGGCTACCTCAAGATATCAGCAAATGAAAGCTCCTAGCTTGAAGCTACTGGTGTTACTTCTCAAAATTTGCCACGTAGGTAGTCAATATTCAGAAGAAATGAATAGGGCTTGTATGGCATAATGTGAATTGAGGAGAGAATCCAGGAATAATACTCTCAGTGATAAATATATAAAATTCCTCACTCAGTGTAATCATTTCCATGATTTCCATGTTTTTTTTTAGGAACAAATATCGTTTATTTTTCTGTGGTGGCTTTAGTGTCACCCCTCGTGCCACCCCCTTTAATTGTAAGGAAAAAAACATGTTAATATTCGATTTAGGTGGGGAGATAACCCCGTTACTTTTTCCTCAAATATTTGGCTGATGCCTCTGCCCTCTGACGTCTGCTCTGAAGATATTTGTGTTACAGTTATTACACCATTATATTTGAAGTCAGGCATATAGGTATATTCTCATCTACTATTGAGATTATGTACTATATGATGTATCATTTCTTAGATAAATGACACATCCATTTTAACAAAATTAAAAAAACCGAATATATAACTCAATACTCTGGATTATGGTAGTGAGGCAATTGAAACAAAGAGCAATGAATTCCCTAGAAGCCACAGAAATGGACTATCGGAGAAGAGTAGGAGGAAGATCTAAACTGGAAAGAATAAGAAACGAGAGAATCCGCGACATTATGTGTGTAACACAGACCATAGTCGAAAAAGTAAAAATGAAACTGCTGAAATGATATGGACACATCCTAAAATGACCTCAGGAAGACTACCAAAACAAATATTGGACTGGATACCCGCAAGAAGAAGGGAGAGAGGAAGACTAAGAAAAAGTTGGAGAGAAAAATCGATAAAGAAATGAAAAGAACTCATTCGATATAAAAATATATGTAACAGATATGTAACAAAAAACTTTCCTGTACTGAGGATGTGGCGTGATCCAGAATTTTGAAGTAAAACCATTCAGTATAAATCTAATAATATGATATATTGACACTCAATGGTGAAACTCAACCTTAAATTTCTGGTTGGAATTAGAAATTGGTCTCGAAATTGGTTTACCGCTACCCTCATGAAATTAAATAAGCCAACTTTCCTTTTAAGTTTTGGGATGGGAAAGCTTGTATAAATTTCCGAATCGTTGGCTGAAAATGTTGCTGAATAAACAAATATGTATGTTGTAAAATTAATTATTTTCTTTAATTTTCTTAATCTTTCATAATATCTGTGTAACGAATATTGCACTTCGTACATAAAAGGGGGTTTTCACAAGAGAACACTGTCTTCAGGGATAAGCTTAAGGGTTTCAAAGTTAAACCCTTAACATATTTTTTTAATTTATCCCATCGATATAGAAACCCAGAAATGTAATGAAGTTCTTGCACTACCTCAAAAAAAACAGAAATTTCCCCGCTAGGAGTATAGCAGCATCATTAACGACTAGATTTAGGTTTGAGCCGCACATGGAACATGAAATGCTCTAGAATTAATGTTTAGTATCCTTTCTTGAAGATCTACATTCTCCGCTTTCATGTTTGCTTCGTTATTATAGCCCCAGCTCCGAATATCATGGACGTCAAGCTGGAGGCTGGGTATTAGCTTTTCTGACAATTACAAAAACCTTCTCCAGTTATATAAGTCACTGTAAAAAACCTATAAAGTTCTCTAAAATATCCATTTTACTATTCCATACCTATTCGACAAATAATAACAAATGATATTTGTTCGGTGTGAATAATGTCGGGTGTATAATAATAATAACGTCTTTATTTCAGTTGAAATCTCAAGGGGAAGTTCACCCAAAGGTGCTCTACCATTTAACCCTTGTAGAATACAATTACTTTTGAACATAACATACAATAATGAAAATATGTATACAAAATTGAACAAAAAGAGAAAATACAAAAAACAAAAAACCAAAAAAAAAAAAATTTTATGAGCATATCATTAAAAAAATCCCATAAACTGCCAAGAAATCACACCAACAAGGAAGCGAGGAGAAAGGCCTTAATCTTTTTCTTAAAAATATTCTGATTCAAAAGTTTAAAATTATCAGGAATACCGTTGTACAGCCTGCAAATATTGTAGCTGAAACTTCTTTTAAAAGTTTATGACAACGCGTGTCATCTCTTTACAAATAGATTCGGCTGAAATATTGATAATATCGTTTTGTAAATGTTGCCTTGAGTAGTGTGGAATACGTTTCTTATCCTTACATCTAGTAATATTGCTAATGTGTCCCTATATAATTGAATCAAATGTAGCCAACATACCTACTGCTTTAAAAAAAAATCCGTTATCTTTATGATTCTGAACTGGTTCCCTTACATATAGTAATATTGCTAATGTGTTCCTATATAATTGGATCAGATGCATCTAACATACCTACTGCTTTAAAAAAAATTCCGTTATCTTCATGATTCTGAACTGGTTCCCTTAAATGACATATTTTGATGTTCGTGACGCCATGAGTGTAGATTTCTGGAAATAGCAATTCTCGAGGCATGACTTTATGAACTATTCCTTCAAAATCTGGGTGGCGGCCTACGGCTGCCCCTTGCATTTAGCCGCCTGTGTGCGGGGCACGCGCTGCACACCTGCTAGGATCGGCCCTGGTTCTCAATCAAATGTTGTCCGTAATCTTCATAATATGAAACACTCGGTTTCAAAAATGATTTCGATAAACTTCAATAACAATGAAGTCGTAGGTTTCCAAATTCAACAGATTAATCTGAACCTGTGTGCAGCACGAATGATTCTGCTTCAATTGGATATCAGGTGGTACCAGAGGTAGTACCATTCATTTACGAATCTCATTGATCTAGGAAATATTTCCAATAATGTTATTTTACGTCATTTGAGTAATCCCAACAAGTGTTATACATATTCATTTGACCTTTGACCAAAATAATTGTTCTTCCAAGTAATTTAAATATCTGTGCATACAATTCTTTCATCATTCGTTGTGGAAACGAATTGTACTCCTGAATTCGCTACACTTAATGTACTATCAGAAATCCATTAACACACGCCACCACCTTAAATAGCCTTTAAAACATTCTTAAAATGAAAATATATTCATGTATTTCACAAAATAATCTAAATATCCCGTTGCCATTCAAAAATTTAAAAACAAATCCCCTAGCGCCACTCAGGTTGGTGGCTAAATTTCGAACCTAGAAAAAAAGTATTTACAGCGCCCTCAACGGTAGCTGGATTTGCTGGTATATGGATAGCTATTCTGAGGCCATAGAAACAACATAGAATTTTCGATATTCATATTATTCAATGTTCATGATCAACATAACCCTAAATATTGTGTGTATGCTGTCATAATTCATGGATAAAATTCAATTTTCGAAAATTTATATCTCCCAAATTATGAGATTGCCGGAGTGAAAAGTGGTACCAATCGTTTTCTCTTGGGCAACTGCACCCAGAAAAAAATTAGTAACAAAATCGATCTCTGTCCCTAAAACGATTTTATACGAAAATGGAATCTGATGAAGAAATTGAAGGCGGTAAAACCTATACTACTCTTAAAAATATGAGTCTAGAATCTATGGTAAGTAGGAATCTTCCTCCGAAATTAAAGATTTAAAGGTACAACATTTCAGGATAATTCCCTATTACAATTTGAGACGTTTTTCATTGCTGAAAATGAAATCATGGATAGTGATGATGATTGCGTATGTATACTATACTTACTGGATTTATCTATATGTGGTAGACAAAAGCCGGAATACGTCAATGTTTACAGTTGCCGATGCGGGGGTGCTTTTATATTGTATTGTCATTGATTTAGATATTTTCAGATGTAGTGCGTATGTCAGACTAATAATTGAATGAATAACATATGCAGACAAATTTGAATTATCTGAAAAGGGTTTATATATATGAAGGCAAAATGATCATATTTACAAAAAAAAAGCAGCGTAATGAGTCAACCACTTTTGATTTACAGTGAAATTTTGATAACCCGAATCATGACCTGCATGAATAAATTCGGCTTTGACGATTGTGGCCATTGGAGAAAACACAAAGTGAACGATTTTTGTTCAATGTCAGAAAATTGTGTCACATAACATGCAGTAGAACTCGGATTCTATATTCTCATTAGAACGAGATGGAAACGGAGGCAAAGGCCTCAAAACTGTCAAAAGAATAACATAAATCCAATACATATGTATGTTGGATAAAGTCTGAAGTAATTCACAAAAACACCCTGGACAAAAAGTGGACATTCTTAAATGTGTTTACCATGGGAGAGCACAGGAGGAAGTGAGGACATTTTTTTATTGAACACCCAATTAAACAGGAATTTTTGCCTTGGATGAGTTTTAAACAGGTCACACCTTACTTGAAAGAATGGCTACAGAGATCAAACAAAGCACTAAGATAGTAGCCTAAGGCAGCGTTATCCAAACTAGGAGGCGCAGACTAGTCTAAGGGGACCCGTGAAAATTAGTCACAGTGAACACACAGTCCAAAATACTGCTTAATTTTTCTGTGCTAAAAGACAAACACATCCATCTCATCAAAGACAATAATGAAGTTATCTTTTTCCATTAGTTTGTATGAATGAATTTTATAAGAGTTGTTATTTCATGAAATCTTCAGAGGTGGGCGGGGAGGCGCCAATTGATAAAATATTTTTAAGGGAGGCGTTGTATCATCAAGTTTGGAAACCACTGGCCTAAGGAGTTATGCATCACTTAATGAGTCATTATCAGTGCTCTGATCATTGTAGATCCAATAATCTATGCAGCTTATCATATATTCATTAAGTTAACATCAATTTAATTATTCCAAACAAAATGCAACACACTTACATATAATACTCATGAATGCTGCATAAATGGCATCCATTTCCTACTGTGAGTACCGATATGGATACGGATAAAGATTGTTGGGGAAAAATCAATATTGGAGGACACAGTTCCTGCTAAAGATGAGTGAATGCAGTGCAGTTCACTCAACCGAAAGATCAGTGAACTGAAGGGTCACTCATTTGGAATTGTCGCTATTCCTGATTGGCCATATGGCCGTAGTGCAATTCTCTCTAATCTCTATCTTATCAATTTATTTAGTGAATCACTATATTCCAAGAAGAAAAGATGCTTTTACATATGTAAAAAAATTATTATTTTCATTTTTTGTTCAATAGTAAGATAAGAACAATGCGTTTACGTTTTTCAATAGCACCGGTACGATGCATTGTGTTTGTTCACATTCACGAGTTGGTCAGCCAGAAAGCAGGAATAAACACGTATAGTCGTAAATGTACTGAAATGTTGATGGGGATGCCCCGAAACGAATGTCTGTGTGGTTAGTTAGGCGTTTTTGTGCGAAAACCCCTGATCTAACCGCCGAGCACGGTTGATGAATATAAATATCGCACGGAAAATCCGCCGCCCGGATAAACCGGAACCGCATAATCGGGTTTCTACTGTATACTCAATTTTAATAATGAAGTTGACGAATCAAGTGACACCAATGATAATGTGAAATGTTTTCAATGTTAAAATGCATTCAGTAATTTTGTAGGACACATCAAACTCATATTTCCAATAACAAAAGTAGGTATTCAATGAAAAAAATTATACAGGTAGCTACGTATAAATTAATATCATTCTATTTAGTTGAATCAAATGCAACATTATTTTCAGGGGACGTTGGATGATGAAAATATTGGACAACTTACAATTTCTCTATTTCTTAGGAAGGAATTATCAGGTGATAGAACTTCATTTCTGAAATATACCAAGATTTTCATATGAAATGGAATGTATGATGATAATAATAAAAATAAATTCTTTGTAGTCAAGGCAAAAAAATTAAATACAAAGTTTTTTCTTGATATTTTTGAAGGTTTTGTAAACCTAACCTATCCTATGGGTTATTATGGTGTTTATTCAGTGGATTACATACTTTTATCATTGGTAACTATCTAATAAAGTGCTCTTACTGTCTCATGCTCATGCTTTCCATTATTTTTTTTCTTTGAATACCTGTTTTTAGGTATTAAAGAGGACTTCAAAACCTTCAAAGATATCAAAAATAAAATGTATATTTGATTTTTGGCCTTACCTACAAGGAATTTAATATTTATTGGTTGGGTTACAACAAGATTTCGCAAAAGTTTTCGAAATGGATGGATCACCCTGTGATTTAATTTCACAACGCACGAAGTCCTGGTTACCTATCACCTGGCAATTAATTGCTTCATGATTTGAGTATAAAAAATTCCGAGAATCGAAAAAAGTGTACCGACCATATGTAGGCTGATACGTTTGTTTGGGATCGATTTTCATTTGATTTATCGAGATATTTTTCATCGAATGAAAGTGGCGAATAATTCACGAAGGGTAGAGTGTTTTCTCATCCATTAGTGGAATTTTTCTTCGTGAAGCTTATGAAATACTAGGTTTCAGTTTGTGGAGATTGGTAATTTTTAGTTATTCTTTGTGGAACTAGTACCTTTGAAGAATTTATAGTCGATAATTTCCCTGTCTCGAGAATCGTCTCTTTATATACAATTTGGGCGCCACCAGTGGAGCCGCTGCGGCACCGGATTGGCGGAGCGCCTATCCAATAGAATTACAGTATTATAATTTACATGTTCTTCATATCTTAAAACTATTTACAGTATTTGCACACTTTCACTCTTCAAGATCGCCGTCGGTAACAGTCCTCCCCCGGCGCAGCTTGCGTAGCCCTCTTGTTTTAACACGACGGCGAGCTTGCTCAGTGGTTGCCGAAAAACGCCGGTTCTCGTTCGCACCTCGACGACCCTTGTGCCACCATCGGGTCCAGGATGTGTGCGCTCCACTATCCCCATCGGTCAGGTGTTCCTTGGCAGCGTGCTGTCAACGATCAGGACTACATCTCCGATGCGCAGGGGACGCGTCTTGTTCCTTGAGTCCCCTTGGGGTACTAAGGTGGGTAGATACTCCCGAACCCAGCGTTTCCAGAAGTGGTCTGCGAGCGCTATACTTGCTCGCCTCGTCACAGGGTCCCGTCGTTGGCAAGCCGGTTGATGACCCTATTAGAAAATGGTTGGGTGTGAGAGCTTCAGGATCCGCTGGGTCCACGCGGGTGAAAGGTCAGGCATTGACGGAGAACTCAACCTCGGTCAGGAGCGTTCACAGGACTTCTTCTGTCGGTGCCTTTTCTTGCAGGGTCACTCTGTGTGCCGTCTTCTCTGATCGTACCATCCTTTCCCACGAGACGCCTTGATTTGGCGCGCCAGGTGGTATAAAACGCCATTTCATGCGGTGCAGCAACCCCTCGTCTTGTAGTTGCGGAAGCCATTCTTCAAATTGCCTTGCGAAGCTCTTGGTCCGCTCCTCGGTAGTTGGTGCCGTTGTCGGAGTACATGAGTCGCGGCCAACCCCTGCGTGCTGCGATCCTTCTCAACGCCATAATTGTTGAGTCCGTTGAGAGTGATGCGACGACCTCGATGGTCACGGCGCGGGACGTGAGGCACATGAAAAGTGCACCCCACCTCTTCTCTCGGCGGCGCCCTATCTTGATCATCATTGGCCCAAAGTAGTCCACCCCACAGTTGGTGAACGGGCGATGAAACGGATCCATGCGAGCTTGTGGAAGGTCCCCTGTTGCTGGCGTTGTCGGAATCGCTTTCCTTCATCGTCAAAAGCTGCAGTTCCTCTCTACGGTTCGTACCGTAGGTCGCAGGTGAATGATCCAGTAGCGCTGTCGTAGGTCGTTGTTCACTGTTTCTCTGTTGGCGCGTCCCGCAGAACAGTGCTCCTGCAGAACAAGCAACTTTGTTATTGGGTGACGACTGTCGAGTATCATAGGTGTTTTCGTGTCACTTGGTGCGGTTGGTGCTCCAATACGACCGCTCACTCGCAGAATTCCATCTTCCATCATAGGATCTAGTCGATAGAGCCGGCTTGTATTCGGTATGGGTCGGCCTGACCGGATTCGCTCCACCTCGTCTTGAAAGCTGTCTTCTTGGATTTGTCGTATCAGCTCCTCTTCTGCGCGCTCGATGTGTCGAAGTTCCAGGTTCTTGGCTCGTCGACGTCAGATGTCCACGAAGGCTGAGACTCTTGCTGCAGTTCTCACCAGAATTTCATATTTGGAAAAGCGGGCTGGATCAGGTAGCCACCTGACTCTTCTGGGTTTCTCACTCACATGTGAAACTTCCTCTTCTGTATCTTCATCCGTTGTCTTCCCGGGCCATTGGTCTTCAGGTAGGTAGAAGAAATCGGGTCCTTGGAACCACCGGTCCGTCGAGTTGATGAGCGTGTTGGTCAAACGTGTGGCATCGTCAGCTACGTTGTGATCAGACGGCAGCCATCTCCATTCCTCCTTCTGGGTGAGCTCTGCGATCTCACCGAGCCTATGCGCCACGAAAGGTGTATACCGTGGCATGTCATTCTGGATCCAATGGACCACTGTCGACGATTCCAGTACGTAGTCCGGCCAACTTCCATGCGATGTTCACTCTTGATGGTTTCGGCGAGTCGTGCACCGATCACCGCTGCTTGGAGCTCTAACCGAGGAATCGTCTGCGCCTTTCTTGGTGCCACCTTCGCTTTTGCCGCTATTAATATGACGTTGATGGTCTCATCGTTTCTCGTGATGCGCCAGTATGGTGCTGCCGCATATGCCTGCTCGCTTGCGTCACAAAGTACGTGGAGTTCTATCTGATCATGCCCGTACAATGTGTAGCAGCGTGGCAGTCGTAGCATTGCGATCTCGGCGAGTTGTGCCAGCCAGGACGCAGAAAGCTCGGTTTCTTCTGCCGGGATCGGCTCGTCCCATGTCAATTGAATTCGCCATAGGCCCTGTAAGATGATCTTAGAGCGGATGGTGTAGTGGCTCAATAGTCCCAGCGGGTCGTAGATAGACATGACAGCGCTCAGTGCTTCTCTCTTCATCGGTGCTCGCTTCTCCGCTTTGACATCTTCCGGGACTCGGCTCATGGAGGTGTTTAATTCCAACTCGTCTCGTTCGGCGTTCCAATACATTCCGAGTATCTTGCTCTCGGGCTGTTCTCCCCCCAGTTGCGGAGGAACCGTGGCGTGCAGCTCTGCGGGAACGCCTTTCAAAATATTTCTGTCACTAGAGCTCCATCCTCTCAGATTGAAACCGGAGCGAGCATGCACTTCCCTTGTCTCCTCGACTGCCCTTCGTGCCTCCTCCGCATCCACAAAACTCGCTACCCAGTCATCCATGTAGTGGGCGTTCTTTATGGCTTCCAGTGCACGCGGGAACTCCTTTCCGTGTATGTCCGCATTGTGATTACGAACATAGTGAGCCATGTACGGAGAACTAGCAGCGCCGAAGATTACACTGGTCATCTTGTACTTCTTCGGAGGCTTCTCTCGGTCATCTCCTCTGCACAGAAACTGTTGAGCTGGTTGGTCCTCGGGTCGTACTTTGATCCTCAGGAACATTTCTTGAATATCCGCCGTGATAGCGACAGCTCCTTCTCAGAATCGAAATAATATTCCCGGCAATGACTGCAGCCCAGCAACTCGTCGTTCAGGCTCACCCCATTGCTTTTTGCCGCTGCGTCAAACACCAATCGATATTTACCCGGTTTGTTAGGGTTCATCACTGCGAAGTGAGGAAGTAAACACTTCACTGGGCTATCGTCTTCCGATCCGTCACATGGCGTTGCGTATCCCTTTTCCAAAAGGTTCTCAATCTTCGGACAGTATTCCATCTTGAAAGCTGGGTCTGCGTCCACCTTGATTTCCATCTTTTTGAGACGACGCAAGGCCTGATTGTAACGGACCGGCATGGAAACGTCGTCCCTACGCCATGGTAGCCCTACCTCTTAGCCGACGTCAATCTTCTTGGTGGTCCGTTCGACTATAGTTATGGCTCGCTGATGTGCCTCGCCCACTCTGGGCTTCGTCTGCACCCCCAGTGCGTCGATCTTAAAGTGCGCTTCTAGGAGATCGTGCAGCTCCTTATCGCCTGGGTAAGCACTGTTGGCGGGTTCATAAATGTGCAGTACGTCCTCTTCTTCGTAGATAGCCCTGCGAGGTGCGGTTCCGTACACCACCCATCCTAACCGCGTCTTCGATGCCGCCGGCTGGTCCGGTTTGCCGATCCGTAGTTCTCTCGAAACGATGCACTCCAAATGATCTGTTCCAACCAGAATCCCAGGGCTCGATGAATCGAAGCAGACTTCTTCTTCGTCAAGGTCCTTGAGGTGATCGAAGCTCAACAGAGGTTTTGGGATGCCTTGATGGTGTAGCTTCAAGTTCTTCATTGTTCTTGCCCGGATTTGGTATTCGTCGTCCTCCTTGATGCCCCTGATCTTGACCGTTACTAGCTGACTTGCTGCTTCATTTTGAGCCATGTTCACTCCCCTCAAATGAAGTGTCTGTGGTGGTCCCTCTGCCCCTTTGCTGGTTGCTAGTTCCTGATGGATCAGTGCTATTGTGGCTCCCTCGTCCAACAGGGCAAAAGTCCTCCTTTCACCTTGGGGCCCTGATACAACGACCGGACACATTTTCAATAGCACCTTTTTGGTCCAGCAATGGGTCTCGATGCAACTGGCTTTATCGCTTTATCAGCTGGCTTGACTTGTTCGGGCTCTGCTTCATCCTGGTGTAGCGACGCGTGATGTGGCCGGTGACACTTGTTTACGCCGCATGGCTTCGCACGACACTGAAAACGACGATGCTTCTTTTGCGCTCACTTGAAGCAAATTCGTTTCTCGCGCACTAAACGCCAGCGTTGGTCCAACGTTAACGCCTTGTACTCCGGGCACTCTGTCGCGCTCACACTCGGGGCACTGGTTGGTCCTTTCTTGTCCGTTTTTCGTCGTATTAAACACTGCCGCACTTTTCTTCACTGCCCCTGGTTGCCCATTTCTATTCGCACTTGATTTCACTACCACTAGGGGGCGTGTCTCTCTATTCGCACTCGCGGGGTACGTTGAGGAAGCGTGTGTATACCGCAGCGCCCGATCTGCCTCCCTCATTAAGAATCGAGACATCACAACGAGCGTAAGTACGGGCTAAGCTTGTCCAACACTTCCCGAGTTAACATCGTAACATCGGATTAAACAAGTATCCCTTTCGGTCAATCGTCCTCAATACACAGATGATGTTTTGGATCTTGACTGCAAGACTGTTCAGGTCTGTCGCCGTCGCGTTGGGTTTCGGTAACTTCTTCAACTCTTCGAGCGCACGGTCGATGATCACTTCCGGTCGTCCAAAACACTATTCTAGAGTTTTATCACCACATCTGGGTCCGCGGCGGTGTGTAGTAGGCCAGAAACCATATCCGTTGCTTCTCCTTTCAAACAAGTTTGCAACCGTTGGAGATTTTCAGCAGCAGTCAGCTGGTACATCTGGGTCGAGTCTCGGTAGGCCGCGTGAAATGGTAGCCACTCGTTGACCGCTCCTGAAAACGTAGGCAAGTCGACATGACGCGGCCTTGGCCTTGCCATCCTTTCCAATATAGCTACCAAATATTCGATGCTACCCTTGTTTGTGTTGGAGTTGGCGACCTTGCTCGCTCTGTTTCGAAACGCAGCTGTTTCGGTTCCTCTCGTCGTGGCTCCTCTTCCGTTGAGTGACTGGATTTTGTATCAGCCACTCTTTGACTTTTTGAAGTGGCTCTTCTTTGACGAAAGGTTTCGCTTGCTCCTCTTTTTCCACACTTTCCTCGTCTTCGATCACCGATACTTCCGCGGCTAAACGCATCTTTACGAGGTCGGCTTCCATTTCGAACTCGCGCCTTTTAATCGCGGCCAATTTCTCTGCTGCCTCTAATTCTGCTAGCCGTTTTCTCGTAGTCACACTGACGTTCGAACGATGCGACCTGTTTGATTTTGCCGGCGACCTCTCGCGTTCTTTGTCACCCGCCGCACTAGTTCCTCAGTTGTTCCCTCTCGACCGCTTGGACACGACGTTTTTCTTACATCTCTGCTGCGTCACCCTGGCTACTTGTAACAACCATCTCGAAACGCGTTCACTAATTCCCGTCAAGGATGCCCTGACCGACGATCTTGAAAATCACGATGTAAGTACTGACACTTGTTTCAGAGATTCACCTCCAGCGGGGTCTAGGATCGGTGAGACCACCGGTGAATTCTGACCGTTGCGGATGTACGACGTGACCTCTCGGTTTTGTCCCCTTCGAGTACCTAGATCTGAAAAGATCTGTTTGTTTCTTCAGATCTGAAAAGATCTATTTATTTCTCCAGATCTGAAAAGATCTATTTATTTCTTCAGATCTGAAAAGATCTATTTATTTCTTCAGATCTGAGAAGATTTGTTTTTTTCTTCAGATCTGAAAAGATCTATTTATTTCTTCAGATCTGAAAAGATCTGTTTGTTTCTTCAGGTCTGAAAATATCTGTTTGTTTCTTCAGGTCTGAAAATATCTGTTTGTTTCTTCAGATCTGAAAAGCTCTATTTATTTCTTCAGATCTGAAAAGATCTGTTTGTTTCTTCAGATCTGAAAAGATTTATTTGTTTCTTCAGATCTGAAAAGATCTGTTTGTTTCTTCAAATCTGAAAAGATCTATTTAGTTCTTCAGAACTGAAAAGATCTATTTAGTTCTTCACTGTACGCAAATTTCGATGGTTTCTTTTTCTTGATTCGGCTCGTAGGACCAGACTGTAGTGGACTGTATTGTTATAATATTTCTCTTCTGTATCAAATCTGAAATATTCGGTATTCTGTAGGAATTGAAAGTAAACGCCTTCTTCTATGTACAATATATTTACAGCACGAGATCAGGAGCGATAATGTCGCTGTCTGTATCCTGTATCCTGTGTCTGTGTATTTGCAGTCTAGAACTTAGTTCTCTTGCTGCTGTCATCAATTTCTGGTACCGTTGGTTTTTTCCTTTTTCTTTCCTGTTGTTTTTGGTGGGTTTACTTATTCAGGTTCTCATTTAAGCTGGTTCTTGGTCTTCTTATTCTATGTTTTTCGTTTACGTCGTAGGTTACGCATTTCCTTATACCACTGTTTTCATGTGTTTCCATTCTTTCATAGGCTCTTTTCGCCAATTCCGTTATGTATTCTCTGATTGTTGGGGTTTCTGTCATTTGCCTGATTTCTTCATTTCTTATGTACCATTCTGAGTTTAGGGCTTCTCTGAGGGTTGAGTTCTGAATTGTTTCAAGTTTTTTGAGTTGGTTCTCGTTCAGAATTAAAACTTCACTTCCGTACGTCATGGTCGGTCTGACAAAAGACTTGTAAATTCTCACTTTTAGTTTTTCGTCGAGTTTGCTCTTATGATTTATAAGAGGATATTGATTTGCTGTAGTTGCTGCTTCCTTCATACGTTTATTCATGGTTAAGTTTTTATCTAGAATTATTCCAAGGTATTTGACTTCGTTCTGCCATTCTATTTCCTTGTCATTCATTCTTAACTTGTTGGATTTGTGTTCCCTGTTTTTATATTGGAACATGATGGCTTGGCTTTTGCTTTCATTTATTTTTATTCTCCATTTTTTCTACCATTCCGTGAGTATGTCAATGTGTGCTTGAAGTTTTTTCGTCGCGCTGTTTTCTGTTTTTCCGGAAGCTAATACTGCTGTATCGTCCGCGTAAAGTCCTATTGTGATTTCTTGATTTGTTGGTATGTCACTTGTGTAGATGTTGTATAGGATTGGTCCTAACAGGGATCCTTGTGGTACTCCCGCTGTGATGTTTTTCATATCTGAAGTTTCTTCATTAATTTTTACATAGTATTTTCTATCTGTCAAGTAGGATCTTATGAGTTTGACAAGTGCATTCGGTAGGTCAGCTTTGAGCATATTGTGTAAGAGTCCTTGATGCCATACATTGTCAAATGCCTTCGACATGTCCAATAGCATCGCTGCTGTTCAATACCCTCTTTGTTTTTCTTTTAGAATTATTTCCGTGATTCTATTCAGTTGGGTTCCGGTCCCATGTTCTTTTCTGAAGCCGTGTTGGTCTTCTGGGATTAATTCTTTCTCCTCGATGATTTTCTTCAGTCTTTCCAGGATGGTTTTCTGTGCTATCTTGCTCAGGCTAGATAGTAAGCTTATTGGCCTGTAGCTGTGAGGGTCAGTTCGGGGTTTACTCGGTTTTGGTATCATTATGGTTTCTGCTATTTTCCATCTGTTTGGAAAACTTCTGGTGCTGAGTATGCCGTTGCATATGTTTTTTATTTTCTCAATCGTGTTTGGTGGGAGGTTCTTTAGAGTTTTATTATTTATTTTGTCCATACCTGGTGCTTTTTTCTGGTTGAGGTTTTTAATTATGGCTTCTATTTCGTCGGTGGTGACTTTCTCGAAAATGTAATTTTTTTTCTCACTTGGTTGTGCCTTGTTAGTGTCTGTTACTTCTTTTTCAAAGGTTTTGTCCTGGGATGGATTTGGTTTGAATTGTTCTTCTAAAATTTCTACGAATATGTTTGCCTTCTCGTCATCTCTGATTATTGTTTGGTTGTTGTTTTTCAGTATTGAGTTTATTCTCTTGTCCTGTTGAGTAAGTGGTTTTATTCGGAAAATTCGTCCAATTTTATATTCCATTTTCCATTGTGGTGTGATCTCAGTTCCAATTTTATGGTGTTATTCAGTTTGTTTATGATTGTTTTATCTTTGGGGTGTAGTGTTCTCTGGTATTCGTTTCTTGCCAATTTCTTCAGGGCTATGAGGTATTTTATATGTTCTGGCAATTTTGTCCTTTTATCTTCTATCTCTGTTTCTGTAGTTGAGTTTTTTATCGAGTTAGTTATGATGTCCTCTAGATCATCCACTTCTTCTTCTAGATCTTCTTTGTTATTGATGTTCTTCGTTCGTGTAAGTTTTTCCGCCGTTGTTTTGAATTTTTCCCAGTTGCATAGGATTTTTTTTTTCTCTTGGAGGTTTCTCCACCGATGATTATTTCCACTGGTAGATGGTTGGTTGTGGATTTTTCCATGACTTTCAGGGTTATGAAGTCGCTTATGTTTTTGTTTAGAGCGATGTCTAATATGTCGCCTTTTCCTCTGTAGTAGTGAGTATTTTCTTCCGGTGCAAGAACTTGGATATTTCTGTATTCTGAGTATTTTGCTAAGGTTTTACCTCTTGGATTGATAGCCTTGCATTTCCAGAGTGTGTTTTTTGCGTTCAGGTCGCCGGCGATGATTATTTTGTTTCCTTGCCTTAGGATGTCGTCTAGATGTTCTTCCTCAAATTTAGCTTTAGGAGGAATATAAATCGAAAAGATTTGTATTCTCTCGTTGTTTTTCCTTACTATTTCGATACCGACTGTTTCGGTTGTTGTTTCGTTGTTTGTGAGTAGTGGGCAGTGCACGACGTCCTTCTTTACGAGGATTGCAACTCCACCTCCTTCTCTGTTGTCCCTATCTCTTCTATACGTTATGTTATTTCGTAGTCTCAGAACTTTGCAGTTTTTCAATTTTGTTTCTTGTAACAGAATTACGTCTTGGTTCGTTTCGTCTGCGATCGCTGCGAGTTCGTCTCTCCTGCTTCCTGCTTCCTAGCTTTCTTTTCATGATTGTGATTTTATATATGTATTTAGATTTTTTTATATTTTAGATTTTTTGTCTTCTTTTTGGTTTTGATGAGATTTCTTTTCTTCGAGTTGTTCCTTCTGAATTTCTTTGAAAGACTTTGTTTCAACATGTTCAGTCTCCCACTGCATAACGTTTTCAGGTATTCTTTTCATCGGTTTCTTTGGACATTTGATGGAATTTGTTGGATGTGGTCCTCCGCAGTTAGCGCATTTGGCTGGTGTCGTTTTCTCTTTCTCACACAAGTGTGTTGAATGGTTCTCGCTGCATTTGAGGCAGCGGTATTCTGCGGTGCAGTTCCTTTCTACCTGTCCGTACTCCTGGCATCTGTGGCATTGAATGATGCTTCCTCGTCGCAAACCTTCCATTTCGATGTTTATCCCTCTTATTTTTCCGATTTCGTAGATAGATTTGTATTCACGTTCGATATCAATTAGTATCATGGGTAGTTCTTGTCCATTTTTACCAGTCATCCTCGTAATTTTTCTGAGCGGATATCCTTTGTCAGTCAGGTCCTTTTCTATTTCAGCTAGGGAGAATTCAGTTGGTACTCCTTTCGCTACAATTTTGAGCGGTCTTTCTTCTCTTAGTGTGTGCGTATTCATTTGAATGTTCTCGTTTTCCAGGCTTTTTCGGAGGTTTCTGTAGTCCTCTATTGTCTGTGGCTGTACCTTGATGCCGAATCTTGTAGTTGTTGCTCTTGTGTAGTTAATTTTCTTGTGGATCATTATTTTTTCGACTCTTGCCCAGTCCTCTCTCTTTTTAATTGTGATCGGTGTATGCGCCTTTTTTAATTCCTGCTCTTTCATCCAGTCTTGTGTTTTGTATTTTCTTCTTCTGATGGGATTGTCCTTGTTTTCTGCATTTTCTTCTTCATCAATTGGGGTATCATTTTCTTGATTTTCCTCTTCATCATTAATTTCAGTTTCCATTGCCAGGGGGCTGTACCGGTTTGTTATTTCAGTTTGGTGGGTGTCCGATGTATGAATGACGTTTTTCGCCTTTTTCTAAGGTTGTTGGTACTCGTCTTGCGTGCCTGGTTGTTCTTCACTCGCTAATTCACTCAGCCGCGCACTGAGATAGTTTATCACCTCTTTTACTTGATCCGCACTTAGCCTGTCTAGGTGATCGTAAACATCGCTATGTCCGTTCACTAGCACTATTCGGTTAGTTCACTGGTCGCTGCTACTCCTCTCTCACTATCGCTTTCACTCTCACTCTCTCCTATTATAATAATGTCCCTGTCTCGAGAATCGTCTCCTTATATACAATTTGGGCGCTACCACTGGAGCCGCTGCGGCACCGGATTGGCGGAGCGCCTGACCAATAGAATTACAGTATTATTATTTACATGTTCTTCATATCTTAAAACTATTTACAGTATTTGCACACTAGCACTTTCACCCTTCAAGATCGCCGTCGGTAACAGTTATATTGACAAAATTTCAAACTTAGCTACAATTGCCAAGGAGAAACAAGTTGAGATGGATGATGACTAAAATATACACACCCACTCTATTTCGCTGTAGATCAATCATGGGAATTGGAAATTCAAGATAGATAATAAAAATAGCGGGGAATGCTTCAACATGAAATCTTGCAGACTTTCGAGGAACTCCAATGTAGAGATATCATTCATTAAATAATTGAGACTTCATCAAAGATAACTAAAAGTTCGTTCTCTATGAAGACTCTTCAGCAATCTTTTGCATTCTTGATGACTATCGAGAATTCAGCCAGGTTCTCGCCCTGTGTTATTTTTTCTGGGTATTGAGGAACAGAAAGTAAAATAAAGCTGAAATAACTTTACGATTTCATATCCCAGTTGTTTAAACAAATAAAATTCAGTTAATTTTCAGGCAGTTCAAAAAAGATGTACAAACTGATTTATTCATTTTTTTATTTTAGAAAGAATAACGTCGTATAATGTTTCTTAAGGTATAATCATGTGGAATAGGTTTCCATCCACTGCTCACTCCTGACTGTAATGACTTGTCTTGCCTTCTTTTTTCTCTAAAATTCATCTGACAGTTTTAGGTGAAAACTGAAATTTTGAGACTTATTTATTTATTCGAAAACATGTCGAAATAGTAAATTATTGTTACCTGAATAACTAGCAAAACGCGATTAATACTGGCAGAAACCTGCTGAATTGTTGAAAAACTCGCAGTACCGACGATAAACTGCTTCACGTTTCCTTGTAGTCAGGCGAGGCGAGAGGTATCTTGATGATTTCCAGCCATTTTCAATTCGGTAATACTTGAGAAATATTCAAATCCAAAACTAATTTGTCGATTTAATCAAGAACATAAGCATACAGAAATAAATTCGAAATAGATTCAGGAGGTTATCATAGGCCCGAGGCCTATGATATGTGGAAGAAGAAGAAGATATCGAATATTGATTTCAGGCAAATCTTTCAACAACTTTGTTGAGTTATCTTCCATTTCATCAATTGATCGAGTCTTCATATGAGAGGTACATTGTTTTTTTTACTAGTGCCGGGCATTTAAGTGGCAAGCTTATCGCATTCCGTTCTGAGTAAATCACAGAAAATTAGACATTACACTCACATGATCACACCATATCATACTTTACATTTAATATGAAAATCTTGGGATATTTCAGAAGTGAAGTTCAACGCCCTATAATTTCTTTGTAAGAAATAAAAAAAAATTGTAAGTTGTCAAGTATTTTTATCATCTATCATTCCCTGAAAAAAGATGTTTCATTTGATTCAAGTTATCAAGTGAATAGAATAGATATTTATTCATTTAAATGTAGCTACCTGTATAATTCATTCATTTAATACCTATGCTTGTTATTGAAAATGAAATGAGTTTGATGTATCCTAAGCCTAACGTCCTGCAACCTCAATGAAAAGTAATTTAGAGATGAGAGACAATTGAACTCTAGCCAGATGGCCGATCAGGAGAAAGTGACTGACTCTTTGGTCAATTGATAGTGAATGTCTATCAAATCACTAAGAACATGAGAATGATAAAAATTTCATTGTAGTATTTTCTATGATAACAATTCGTAAGGTGAAGAAAATAAATTCCCTAACTCTTTTATGATAAGCAATGTTTACTATATGAATAATGATAATAATAACTGTTCTTTATTGACCACAGTCAAAGACCATCGACCGAAGTCTTTCAGCCCTGTACATTTCATTACATTATAGTAATTAAAAAAAATTTAATTAAAATGTGTTCCTGATTAGTCATGAGGCCATCCATTACAGTCTGTGGTGAAAACTTTAAAATATCATATTTCAAGTACCGTAGGTACTCAGGAAAATCATTTTTGATGGATGATGTGAAAATGCCACTTTTTGGAATTTTTGTTACATTTATTTGAGCTGCATAATGAGTCAAATGCAACTCATTTTTTGTTACTCCTCTGAACGTTTCATTATGATCTAACAATTCTGAAGATACAGGAACATTATGAGAATTATTTATTATCATTCCAATTTGGGAATCTTGAATCCAAAAAATTCCTTCATGAAACATTTTAATATGACTGAGCAAATCAAAAATAAGTGTTCAATATTTTTTCATTTAACAAAAATTAAGAATGGCATCGGTTCAATTTACCGGGTTCAAATCTCGGGAGTTTCCGGATCGTCTCGGATCGAGAACGCGACACAATTTTTTAGCATGTTTTCTCTGGAAAAAAAAAACAAAGTGCTGGGCTGACTTTTTATTCATTTTCCGGGAAATCTGAAGAATTTTCTTGAGATTATTTACGGCACAAGATAGCACAAATGTAGCACAAATTTTTTCATTCATTTATGAGAAAAACGAAAGTACTGGGCTATTTTTTTTTTTAATTTCTGTGTCTCAGGAAACTAGAGGTAGTTTCGGAAAATTTCGAATGGCACAACTCAGTGCATGTATAGCACATTTTTTTTCAGTCATTGGAATCAAATTTTTCTAAAAGTGCTGGGCTGATCCTTTTTTCCGGTTTTTTAGATATCTCAATAACTACATGGAATCAAGAAAAAATTTCAACGGCCCAAAGCAGCACAATTCATCACAACAATAAAAATGTCAAAATCCAAAAGTGCTTGGCCAACTTCACATACATGGGGTCGTGAATTGGGCGATAATGGCCTGTCAGTCACTAATGTTCAGTGTATTAATTTTCATATTGTGAACGCTGCTTTGGGCCAAGAGTCTGTTTGTGATCTTCTCAACTAAATAAATCAAAATAAATAAATATTTAAAAAAATATTATTTCGTATCCGCATAGGCCATGAATTCTTTCAAACATTCATAAAAGTTGAACATGCATCGAGAAATATGAATATTATTTTTCTGAATACTATATTGATGTATCACAACTTGATCTTCAATAAATTTCAAATAATCAGAAGTTTTTTCTAATTAGGCCATGAATTCTTTCAAACATGCATAAAAGTTTAACATGCATCAAGAAATAATAATATTTACATCAACATTTTTTTTTGTTTTCAACATTTTTGAGTTTATGTTAAAGAATGATATTTTGACTTCATGTTCAAAATATAATAAAATAAATAGGTCTGAGTCAAATGATGTTTTATAAAAGAAATAATTAAGTACATGTGTGAAAAAATCATAGCTTACTTAAAAAAAAATATAGATTTTTCTGATTTCAGGAGCTAAAATGTATTAAATATTAGGTTGTAATACATCATTGTATTTGGAAAAATACCAAGTTCGTGCCAAATTTTGAAATAACCCCATTGACTTCCATATGAAAATGTCTATTATGAGCAGTTACTTCTTTTTTTATCATCTACAGGATCTGAGAAATAATAACATGTTCAAAAATGAAATTTTCGTTTTCGCCCTGTATTTCAGGAACAAATATTTCTGTTTTGTGGATTTAAAAGTTTTACAAAAAAAGTGATACAGGGTTGCAAAAACCGCATGTCTCAATCTTCAATAATAGCTGATATACAGAGCAGTCTCAACCAAAATGGGACACAGTGGTACAACGCCTCAGCTCATTTCTGTATTGGACTCCATTTGGCCCAGGCGTTTCTAAGGTCCACTTCGTCAATTCAGCGCATCACATCGAGACTGTAAGGAGTAAAAAGAAAACATTTTTGGTTAAATTTCAATTATTAGTTGTTGATAGTTAATACATTACAGATTTTGTTTGAACATTAACAGTTTTTCCGTCCCTTTTGAAACAACCAGAAATTCAAATACACTATCTAGTCGAAGATCACTTAACCTTATTTTATATGATTCTCATGAAGTGGCTTCATTTCTGGATTATGAAAAACTCTATACATGGTATCACAAATTGCTTGATTTTGGCTGTTTCTGTTACTCCTGAACTGAACTAGATAGTGGATAGGTGAAAACGTTGAAAGGCGTCCTGTGTCCGATTTTCGTGAATATACCAGTAGTGGAAACCGTTTCACGATATCTTCATTTGCTTGGAAGATATAACCGTATTTTGATATCTTATCGATTTCGAAAATGTGCTATTATTTGCACTGGGTATAAGACACTATTTTAATTTTTCTATCTCAGAGATCATGGAGATGGCGACAAAGAGTATATAGGTAATGCTTTTTTGGCAGTGAGCTGAGTGCTTTTTTCTGTGAATTCGAACGATTTACGCGGCCACCGTTTCAACTTGAGGTGAAAGGTGCGAGTTGTTCAAAAGTTTCTCAAGGCAGAAATTCTTGTGCAACTGGTGTTCAATAAGTGGACCTCGTGCTCCCGGAGAAGTTATGTTCTCTAAGACGGTGAACACAATTAAGAATCGGTTTGCTGCTGAGCAAACTAAAGAACTGAATACATATGTGTGTGTGAAAAAAAAAATCTAAAAACTAATCAAAAATGGTTTTTAGATTTTTCACACACACACACACACACACACACACACATATCGTCGGTATACAATGCCAAAGTCACGAATGTGCACTATCTATATCGCGATTTTAGTCATGATATCAATGCCAAAATCACGAAAGAGTTTACTTATCCCCCTCTCCTGCTTCTAGCGTAGTATCACAAAAAGAAATCTGTTTTCAATTTTTAAAACGTTTTTCTCGAACTTCAAAAAAGCACATTCGTGACTTTGGCATTGGACAGACGCTATGTATTGGATTGTTGTTGTCCTTTTGAAAGTTGTCTTCTATTATACTATTTATTTCAAACAGACATGATTTTATACAGCCATGAGCAATATCTTGTGCTCATTCGATACTCTGTTCCCCGTGTGATGGAATGAATCAAGAATTCAAAAAGAACGCACACCGCTATAATCGTTTATTTCACTCGGCAATATAGAGAGCGAGAAAATCATTCCATTCCTGACATCAACGAAGTTTTGATTGAATGATCCTTTTTTCTTAACTCAATTTTTTGAGATTTGATTATCTCTTCACCAGGAAAACTAAAATATTCACAATTCATCACTAACAATAAGATGATTACATAATAAAAACTTAAGGTTCTGGATCTCCAACTTTTAACGCCCATTTAAACTATTTTCAACAAATGCATCAAGTTCTGTGCTATTTTGCCAGTGTTCAGTGTCGGCTATGAAATGGGTCCAGTGATTGATCTAACCCGAGGATAGTTATTTTTAATACAAGTGTAGAAGGCACGAGTTCAAAATTCTAGTTTTTGAACTCGTATTAGAAGTTGAGTGATTTTTGCATTAAAGATTATTGAGTGGCAGAACTGTTTTGTCTCTCATAAATTTGACAAATAATAAATAAATCTGTGGGAGGAGACCAACATGAAATCAATTAAAATAATCATGAAAATTGTGCCAGAATGAGATATTCTCGCACAATTTTGTTGTACAAGATATGGAAGAACGAACGGGTTTTTCACAGAGTTATAGAAAACTATTTCGAAACGTCTGTTCATTTTGATGGAGAATTATTGCATCACTTATGCTTTCATTTTGAAGAATTTGAAAAGCTTAAGAACCGCTAATTACCGCTGGCATTAGCGCTATCCAAAGGGTACCACGTGGAGATTGGGCTGTCGGATTTACGCTTCTTTGTTTGTGTATTTTCTTTTGTTTCAAGCGTTGAAGTTTCGGAAAAAAGTTGATTTTAATTCACAAAAATTATAGAAAAACAATCTCATCCTTCGTCGCTCGTTTTCGAATTTCTCATTCGTGTGGAATTGCCTTCTGCACTTGTATTACAAATAAGTATTCCGGTGATACCGGAACCACAATACATAGTACCAAAAAATTCATCAGGGGCGTCATTGTTCCTTCTTGCAAAGTTTCATGAATGTTGGTCTTTCAATTTAAAATATATTCGCTTGGTTCGTTACTGAAAATAAATTAATTTTGTAATTAAGCATGAATATGTTATAAAAATTTCATGGATAATGAATAGACTGTTTTCTATATAATTGGATATTTCAGGAGGAAACTTTCGCCTATTCTGATGATTCAAATGGAAGTGAAGAAGAAGAATCTAATACAGATGATACTTTGAATATTCTATCAAATACATCAAGAACATTTTCACTGATTTCGGAAGATTGGAAACCTGTAAAGAGTTCACAAAATTCATTGATAACAGAAGTAATGACAATGAATCGAAATGAAAAATTTATGCTATTACAATTATTTCATAAAATTAAGGGTTGTCTTGTTGATATTCAGAATAAAATAAAACCATTACAAAAATTATCTGAAAGAAATGAATATAAGGAGTGCCATACCATGTATTTGGGACAAATGGGGGCACCTTATTTCAAAACTAAGAAAAATATGTTCTGTCACGATCCTAATGCTGATACTTTGGACCGAAGAAAAAGAGGAATACTAACAATTCATCAAATTGTTATGCCTTCCAGATGGTCTCAAACCGAGTGTGAGAATCTTACAACAGGTGTTAAAATATCTTACAGCCTAAATAAAAAAAAAGCATTGTTGAATAAAATTGAGGGCATTAAAAGGAAATTGAATGATGAGACAGATTCGAAAATAACATCCCAACGAATGGACGAAATTGAACTATTAGAAGGTCAAATCAGGAATCTCGATGCGACAGGAATGAGGGATTGCCCTCCTTTGTCAGAAGATAGATCAATTGATTGGGATCACATTTCAACAAAATATTTAATGGGTGAGTTGCTAAATTTTTTACAGGGTGAAGGTGAAGGTCTCTCTTAGCAGAAAAAATGACGACCGATCAAATTTGCTGAGAAGCTTCTCTTTCGCAGCTACTAGATGTCGCCACTTTGTAATATTTCACTCAGTACGCCTCAACCATGTGAATCAGTCAAAGATCATAGAGTATAAAGATAGGAAATGTCCATATTATCAGTGATGTTAAAAACTGACTACAATTTTCCGTTGTTAGGAATTCTGAAATTTTAGAAAGCGCTGAAATCATACACACTGAAATTGAATTTCGACTTTGTCGAGCCTAGAAAATAACATCTTGTTCGACAAAACCATAGTATTGACTAGAAAATTTTTACACTAGCCCGGAATCGAACTCGGACCTCGTGGTCCCAAGTCAACCCCTGAGCTACACTACATGCTTATATTAATATCTGGCGCATTCAGATACTTCCTAAACGAAGTCGGTATAACTAGACGGCTCTGACTTACGTGTAGTCGCTTCGTTTCTAATCTTTCTTCTTTATAATTTTTTAAATCAGTATCCGATAGTATACAGTTATAACTATCGAAGTGCATAGTTGTGTAAATAAATGAGATTGGTCTGTGTATATATACTAGTGTTGCAATTGTGAAAATAAATCAGATTTGAACACAGAGACAAATTGATTACTCTGAATAGTGACAATATGTTCATAACACATTGAACAAAGGAGATTTTGATATTTCCAATTGACTTGAGATCTTTTTATATTGGAAAACAAAAAAAAAACAAATTTACCATCTTTCATACCCGGTTAAAAATAAAGCGCTGGAAAATATATCAATCCAGGGCAACCTTAATATAACCAAAATTAATACAACGATTTCCTCGATTTAACGAATTTTTTTCCAAATCAATCGATGTCGAATGTCGATAAGCACTAGTATAAAATATACATTTAAATTACGAAAATTTTTTACGAACAACCTCTTTATAACGAATTTTCAACTATCACAGAAAAGTGTAAATACGTGTAAATTAACGAATTTTGTCAACACAAAACATCTATATAACATTCCCACCAATATGACCCTAAGGGCCGATATATTCACCTTCCAGTAAAGTATGCGTTAACTACTTGCTCGTCTAATTTACAGATAACTTGTAAGAGATTTTGGGTATATTCATGCTCATTCATCCTTTCGGTAGCTGCTGAAGAAATACAAGAGAGTGAATGTTTTTAAAAGGTTAATAGTATTCGATGACAAAGATAAGCTTATACAAAATGATCGTGTAAGAGGGAGAAGGACTATACATGGCAATTTGTGTAGGCCACCAGGTAAGCTGATATTAAACACCGCAAGTCGCAAACATTTGTGTTTCATTCTCAAGTTTATGTGTTCCCTCTCATCTCTTCTCTGTCTTACCTAATCAACAACTTGAGCTATTTCCGACTGCTATACTCATAGACTGAGAGCAAGCCTTCGGCAGACTTACGGTATTCTAGCAAACTTCATATTAATGTCGGGTATACTATGGGCCGTTTTGGCTTAGTTGCTAAGCGTCACTTTACGTCCGGTTTTGCAGGTAGTTCAGTATGCTTATGTGACACTTTAACTTTTTCTAAATCAAACAATTCAATGGCAGACATTTATTCCGGTTCCAAGTGTAATTTTAAGGTTCATGAAATTCGAAAATTTCATAAGAAATAACGTAATTTCAGCAAGGCTGAAAGTTATGTATGTTATTCATATAATATCAAATACACATATACTTCTCGCAACAAATTTTTTGGTGTTCTTCAACAGGCTTGTATCTCAGTGAAAAATGGTCTTATGAGAAATTGAAAAATCAACTTTTGAAGCTTGAAGACTCTAGTTTCTGAATTCATTGGTTAACAATTTTTCAGAGTACCGGCAGCCATGCAATCGTCGGATAAAGCACGAAGAAAAATGTTTTTGAATTTTTTAATAATAATAATAATAATAATCTTTATTGGACTTGCCAAAGGGCTATCGACCGAGGTCTTTCTGCCCATTATAAACAATTTTTACATTTTCGGAAATTTTATGTAAGATTAAGTGAAAGCTTCTATATAAAAAAAAAGAAAAAAAAATCAAATATACAGGGTGTTTCCTTAACATGCGGCAAAAATTCAGGGGGCTGTTCCTTGGACTATTCTAAGAATATTTTGTCCTTTGATGATTTTTGAAAAACCTCTTTGTTTCGAAGATACAGGGCAAACAAAATTTTAGATAATAACATTTTATTATGAAAAATTACATGAAAATTTAACTTAACCTACAAAAACTGTTGAAAATGACCACCTCCAGCCAGCATACAAGCATCCAATCTTCTCCTCATTGACTGCCGAACCCTTTCAAAAACACCAGGATCATTTCTTATTAAGTTACACCCAGCAATGATCCGATTTCGCAAGTCTTCCACATTTTCTACTGGAGTGGTATAAACTAATGATTTTAGATGGCCCCATAGGAAATAATCTAAGGGGTTTAAGTCCGGGAACGAGCAGGCCATAAATGAGGTCCACCTCTTCCAATCCAGCGATCTCTTTCATGTAATTTTTCATAATAAAATGTTATTATCTAAAATTTTGTTTGCCCTGTATCTTCGAAACAAAGAGGTTTTTCAAAAATCATCAAAGGACAAAATATTCTTAGAATAGTCCAAGGAACAGCCCCCTGAATTTTTGCCGCATGTTAAGGAAACACCCTGTATATCTATATACATATGTATAATCATTTGAATTTATATTATATTAGTTCTTGCAATTCTGTTATAATTATTTTTGTTGGGTATTTTCGTTTGGCGCCATGATCATCTGTTGTTAATGGTTGGAGAATTTCAGAGTTACTAGTGTTGTTCATAAATTTCTTATTCAGTCTATGGAATCTTGATAAAATTGGTTGTATTTCAGTTTTCTCATATAGCATTTGATTTGATGGGTTATGAAATGGGTTTCTAGGGTGCCTTATTTTTGTAATGCTTCTTAAGCTGCTCCTTTCTGCTACTTCTATGTTTTTTAATGTTGTTTTACTTGCATTTATGAATAATTGATGGGCATATTCTATGATAGGACGGCAAATCATTTTATATATGGTTGTTGCGTTCCTCAGGTTTATTCCTTCCTGTTTGTATGTCAGTGAACGAAAGTGTTTGGATCTTGTGATAATCTGTTTTTTAGTGTTTTGTGTGTGACTTTTAAAGTTTAATCTGTTGTCCAGTATGATTCCCAGATATTTGGCAGTGTTCTTAGGTGTAACGTAGTGCTGTGAAATTTTTATTTTGGGTGATGTGCCTGTGAGTTTGTGTCCGAATATGATGAATTGTGTTTTCTGTGGATTGGGTGTGATCTGCCATATCTTCATCCATTGTAGTACCTTGTCCGTTAAATTTTGTAGGCTTTCGATGGTGTTTTCTAAAGTTTTATTATGCGTCACAAGTGCCGTGTCATCACAATATTGTAATATGTACTGTTTTAAGTCGATTTTGTTTTTATCACTGAAGTCATAGTTGTACATATCATAGCAGTAGATGTTGTATAGTATTGGTGAGAGAGGTGAGCCTTGAGGAAGGCCTTGTTGGGGGGTGAATGTGTTTGAAAATGATGATCTTAGTTTTATTTGTATTTTCCTATCTGTTAGAAATCTTTTTATAATCATTAAGAGGTAGTCGGGTGTTCCAATTTTGTAAAGTTTGTATAGAAGCCCATTGTGCCATACACTATCAAATGCCTTTGTGATATCCATGAAGATGGCAGCAGTCTTATGTCCTTTTTTTTGACTATTCTGGATGTTGGAGGTCAGAGTAATAAGAGGATGAATAGTGGAATTCTTGCATTTGAAACCAAATTGGTAAGGTGGAATTACTTGTCCTACTGATTCTTCAATACGTCCTTTAATAATTTTTTCAAATAGTTTGCCAATTACTGGTAAGAGTGTTATTGGTCGGTAATTTGAAATTATTTTATGGTTGAGGTTCGGCTTAGGGATTGGAATGATTTGGCCTTTTTTCCATTTTGGGGGATAGTATCCGTGTTTAAGGCAGAAGTTGAAGATATTTCTTATATGTTGGTGTATATGAGTGTCAAGCTGTTTTATAATTTTTCTGTTGATATTATCGTGCCCTGGTGTTGTATTTTTTTCGGTGAAAAGTGCTTCATTATATTCTTCTTCTGTTATGTCTGGTGGATTATAATTATTCAGACTTTTCAGAATCCCTGTAATTTCCTCATTCACTCTATTTGCGAATTTTCTGTCGTGATCGTTCTTGCTGCTTTCCTTATATAGTTCTTCAAAGTGGTTCTTGAATGCATTTGCTATATCTGTTTCGTTATCAATTGTCGTATCATTAACTGATATATGTTTTATTATTTGTGATGGTTTGTATCTTGATAGTTTTCTTATCTCTCTCCAATAGTTGCGACCCTTTTCCATGTTGATGTTCTTACATGAAGTTAACCATAGATGTGTTCTGTATTCTTGTATCATAATTTGTATTTCTTTATTCAATTTATTATATTTTTGTTTAAGTGTCTTATCGTAGTTCTCTCTTATTTCCCTATATAATTGTTTTTTTGTTTTGATCATTTTAAGAATGAATGGTGGTAGAGTATGTAAAAATGGACTATACTTGGCTAGTGGGCTATTCTTCTCTATAGAAAGGGTTAGTTGTTTCATGAATTTTTCTATTCCTTCTGGCGATATCGTTTCTTCTTGTCTTAAATATTCGCTGATTTCTTTATTTACCACTTGTGAGTTGCATAAGTTGAAGTTTCTTCGTGTTGTTTCATCTGTAATTTGTATTGGTGTTTGGAGGTCGACAGTTAATTCTATAGCTAAGTGGTCAGATGTTAGGTCCGGTATAAGTTTGGCTTTAATATGGTTTTGGATATTTCTTGTGCACATAATTATGTCAGGTGTGGAGTCTGCGTTATTATTCATCAGGAAAGTAGGTGGAGTAATTATTTTAGTAAAAGCGCTATTGCTGATGAAGTTTTGCAGTTGTGTTTTCTTTTTTTTTTTGTGCAAGCGTTAAAATCACCTATTATCAATGCATATTTATATTGTACTGCCTTAACGAAAATGTTTTCCTCTATAATTGATTTAGGATGAATATATGATAGAAAAATATGTAATTTATCATCTAAAAATGGTATAGTGCACTGTTATGTCTCATTTAATTGGTTATTCATAGATGGAGGATTTGCTTTGCCTAATTTCAATTCCTTGCTTGCTTGTATTAAACTTCCTCCCCTAGTATTATTGTTCTGTACATTTCCACATTTTCCTTTTTTTGTCCAATCTCTGTAATTCAGGTTTTCATTTTGTTTGGCCTTAGTTTCCACGAATAAGGTACCTTTTATATTATTATTTTCTATATAATGGTTGATATGATGTCTCCTTCTGTGGTAGCTATTTATGTTGGCATATAATAGTTTTATTGTACTAACCATTGTGTTGTACTTGGGTACCCTCCTTAGGTTCTGTTGGGGTTCCAGAGTTTTCTACTTCGAGGTCAAACATTAGAATATAAACTGAATTTCCCGCGAATACAGCTGTTGTGTCAATATTGTAGTTTTCTATTAATCTTTCCTTTAGTTTTGCAATTTATTGTTGTCTATCTGTATTTTTTGGGTTATTCAGTTTGTTTACATATGTATCCACTATGAAATCGTGTATTGTCTGCGGAGCGTGTATTCTGCTGTTTTTGGTGATTTTTTTATCTAGTTCTGAGGATCTTTTGTTGTTCGCTTTTATTTTTATGTTTGGTATCCCATTGATTGGTTGTGTTGGGCGTTTCGGGCATTTTATTGACCAAGCTACATGATCTTGAGAACCACAAGCCTTGCAAGTTGGTGGTAGTGGGGAAGTGCAATTGGCAGTTACATTTGTCGGTAGTGTGAGTAAACAACGAACATCTAGCACATGGCACAGGTAGGGGTTGAGGAGGTAAGCTGGCGTAGACCGGATAGTGTTTGCATTTGTAGAAAAAACCTTCTTTGATTCTCTTCTTTTGATTGAGGTATTCAAAGGATATTACGTTGCCAGTTATAATTCTAATTAGGGTTGTTGTTTTGCCTGTAGCCCTGGAGATGATTCTCTTGCAGTATCTATGGTCTATATTGTTGGAAAGGAGTTGCTGTCTTATTTCTTCATCTGTGATGTCTTGTTCTACTTGTCCGATAACTACAGAATAGGAGTGGGTGTTGTTTTTTGTGGTGCTTGGTTTAGTAGGCTCTTCACTCTCTTCAAAACTTTCTATTTTATTTTCTTCTTTAATATTCTTTAGAGTTTCTATTATTTTTTGTTTTTCCGTGTCTGTTTTGATAACAAAACCTTTCTTTGTTTTTATTATTATGTCTCTGTTGGATGGGTAAATCTGTGTCCAGAAGTCAGCTAATTTTATTCTTGGGATTTCCTCTTTAGTAGTTAAGTAGAAAATGTTTTGAAATGTTTTATTCATTTTGTTGATTATTTGTTGTGAAACGGTTTGTTTTGACGGCTGGTTGATTGTTATCTTATCTTTAACGATTGTTGATGAGTGTATGTTGATATGGGGATTCCTTCCAGATGTATTGGCGGTATGTCGATAATTTATCGGCGGTGATCTCAACGTTCCATATTCTTCTGCGGATGGGAATTTTTTGCATGGGTTTTGTTGTGTAGGCGAGTTTGGATTTTGTATTCGTTTTCTTTTTTTGTACCTAGCTTTTTTCCATACCCCATTGTCATCAATCTCCATCTCCGAATATTCGCTCCCACTTGTAGAATCCATTATTCACGAACGAAATTTATAAATCACTCGATTCTTGAATAATATTTCCGTATGCAGTTCGTCGTGAAGGATGTCTTATCGCGACGGATGCTACACATGAACTGTGAATTTTTAAAATTTTTATTTTCGCTCTACGCGCATTGAAAAATTTTTTTGAGCTGGACCGATACAAAGCCCGCATAGCCTGTTTATTCAGGTCTAATATTTTTTTCACCATCCTCGGAAATGATCTTTTGTCTTCGAGATATCTCATTTTGAATGCAGAAGGACCCTTTTTCACTCAACTGCCGATATCTCCGGAACTACCGGAGGCCTATCAAACCATCAGCCGGTTTCTTTTTCTGCAGAAAATTTCATATGAGAACCGTTCATGTTTAATCAAGAAAAAAATTTTTTTTACCTCTAATGGTAATGTGAAAAAAGATCAAGAAAATGCCATTTTGCCATTTGGTGGTTAACGGACTGTATCTTCATCTATATCGGAGGGAAAGCTAAGGTTATAAGAAAATTTTACAGTTTAATGTACCCCAAAGCCCCCCCTAAATCAGTAGATCGATCGGTGTAGCGGTTTTCCTGGACCAATCGATTGAAATTTTGAAAGAAGGATAGTCATATTATCATCAAGTATACATATTGAAATAAAACAAACAGATATATCAGTTCTAACATGTAGGCAGACCACATAATACATTCAATCAATCAAGCTAAAGTCCACTACTGGACATAGGCCTCCCTTGTTTTCTTTCACATCTCCCTATCCTAAGCAATCTGCATCCAGTTTGTGTGAATACGTCTTCAGTCGTCAGGCCATCTGGTCGAAGGACGGCCTCTGCTCCTGAATCCATGTTCATCGCTCAGCCTTGCCACATGTCTCGCCCAATTCCACTTCAAGGTAGTTATTTTCTTCACTGCGTCCGTGATTCTTGTCCTGGCTCGTACTTCGGTATTCGGTACCTTATTTCTCAGAGATAATCCCAACATTGATCTCTCAATTGCTCTTTGGGTATTCTTATCTTGTTTGTTGTTTTCTTCGTTAATGTCAGGGTCTCTGCTCCATACGTTAAGACAGGCAGCACCCTTCTCTTCAAACATACCGGAAGTGTACTTTTAAAAATATACCTGAGTCGTCCATAGGCGGCCCATGTTAGCCCTATGCGTCTTGTAAGTTCGCACGTTTGGTTATCGCGGCTTAAACGTATTTCGTGACCCAGGTATTTGTAATTTGTTGTTTCTCAAGTTGTTTCTCGTTGACATATATTCCGTCGTCAATTACAAGGTTTTTCATTACCTGAGTTTTAGAGATATTAATTTATAGTCCCATCTGTTTAGAGGCAGTTTCAGTCTTTGTAACATTTCTTGGGCTTTGTTTATGCAGTCGGATATCAAGACAATATCATCTCCAAATCGAAGATGGCATAGGTTTTCGCCATTTATGTTTATACCTAGTTCTTCAAAATCTATCTGTTTGAACATGTACTGGAGCAGGTTGTTAAATACCTTCGGAGAGATGGTGTCACCTTGCCGAACCCCTTTTTCGATACGGAAATTGTTTGTGTCTTCATGAATTCTGACGTGAGCTGTCGCAGTCTCATATATGTGTTTGATCGTGGATATGTATTGATGGTCTATACGAGCGTTAGCTAGGGATCTGAATATCTGCTGCTGGTTGATTGTGTCGAACGCTTTTTCATAGTCCACGAACACCAAAATTAACGGTTTATTGTATTCGACCGTTGTTTCGATAAGTACTTTTAAAGTGTGGAGGTGATCGTTCGTACTGTACCCTGATCGGAATCCTGTCTGTTCCGTCGGTTGGTATTGATACAGTTTGACATTCAATCGTTTTGTGATTATTTTAGTGAAGAGCTTATAGATGTGAGACAGCAGGCTGATCGGTCTATAGTTTCTTAGATCGGTCATGTCACCTTTTTTCTGTATGAGAGTGATTGTTGCACTATTCCATTGTTTAGGTGTTATGCCTCCTGACAAGCACTCGTTGAATAGTAGCTTCAGTGCTCTTAGCAGTTCCTTTCCTCCTTTCTTCAAAACGTCGACAGTAACTTCGTCTGGTCCAGGTGACCTGTTATTCTTCATCTCTGAGAGTGTTTTCTCAATTTCATAGATAGTCACCTGCGGCATATCCTCTGAGCCTTGGTTTATAATTCGTGGTGTTTTAGTTTCTGTGTTTTTGTAAGTTTCCCTGTAGAGCTCTGCATAAATATTTTCGGTTATTTCCAGAATCTGTTCCTTATTTGTGGTTATTTTTCGTGTTTGTCTCCTACAGATGATATTCGTTTATGTCCTTGCGAGACCTTCTGTACCCTCAGACTGCCATTATTTTCTATGACTCTCGTAATCATCTCCGTATTGTAATTTCTTATGTCGGTTCTGACGGACTTTGAAATTCTTTTGTTAAGTAGATGGCTCTTTGGCTTACTGCTTTGATATTTATTATATCTGGTAAGTGTTTTTTATGTATAATAAATCCCACTTCTCCATCGGATGTATCCTCATGTCCTCTGAAGTGGAACAGGTGTCCTGACTGCAGCATCAACTTCCCCCCTTTCGCCGCACCTCACTCAGACCTACGATATCCCATTTTATCTATATATAAAAAGCTATTTATAAATGTCGTTGTGGCTTAGATCGCGAATTTTTGCCTACCCCAGATCCGATGAGGCAGCCCTTTGTTAAGGGGTGAGATTTATCCACCTGGGGACATAATCCGTCGTTTTCAAAATTCGCCATTTGTAAGGGTTTTTGAAGGTACTCTTCCACGCTGGCCATGCGGGTTGGAAGAGGGTTAGAAGTGTTGGAGAGGAAGTTGCAGGTTTCGGTAGGAGAAAACTAGGGATGGGACAATGGTTTTGCCGTGTGAATTGGGAATAAAACCAAGTCTCGCGTAGGCAGGAACGCATGTCTGAAGATAATAGATAATGGTCCTATTCTGTAAGGCGATGTAGGGGATGTAGCGCTGTCACCTTGAAATTTTACACCGATGTAATGAAATTGCAATTCTGCAAGTGCAACATCGCTGTAAATTCAGCTACATCGGATGTAAATTTTACAGCGACCAAATTGAGGGTGTAACAACTTACATCGCCTTAAACATAGATAAATAAATCTCTTTGGCTCAAGTAATTCATCATCATTGACATTCGTGTGTTGAGAGGTTAGCTGTAGCTGTTATTATTTTGTTCATTGTCATTCGAATTTCGAAATGGAACAATCAGGAAGGATCAGAAGGATGTCGGAAAACTTAAAAGAATTTTCGAACATGTACGAAAAAGTTAATTCGATCAGGAATAATACCGAAAAGAAAAAACTGGCATTTGAAATAGCCAAATATAAGTTTGAAAATCCAGGTCTTCAATTTGATAGTTATGAAGAGAATTGACAATTGTACCTTATTTATCTTATATATACTATATATATATATATATATATAATATATATATATATATAGAGAGAGAGAGAGAGAGAGAGAGAGAGAGAATAGATTCTTGGGATAGCAGCAAATTGGATAAATTACTCTTTTTCCTTTATAGCTTAAGCTTTCGATAACTTTATTTTTATCTTCTTCAGAAGCACTACAAACATCGACAAAGTGAGATATACATGTAAAATGAAATAAATATAACAAACTTACAGGATTTGAGATTATAAAATTCAAAGGTGTTCATATATCAGAATATCGACATATATATTTTCAGAAATTATACAAAAACTTTTGCAGAATTTCTAATGAACTTCGCTGATTACAAAAATCCAGAACGAATAATCTGAGCAGCATGATCTCCGAGAGTGGACACAGCTTCCACCAGACCACATTCCTCAAACATTTCTTTCTGACTGTCCGTCATCCGTTGCCCTGGATACCAAGCATCGGTGACTATTCATCAAGGTGAAAAACTGTTTCACTACCGGCAGCGGCTCTTCAAATTCTCAAGTTTCTAACACGGCCAACCTGACAGAGGTGACGTTCTCGGCACCCTCTTCAGCTATTGCCTCATCTGAAAAATACCAAAACAATATCTACCCCTTTGGGCAGTAATAAAAGACTTGACAAACTCCCTCTACTGAACTTGTAGTTACTTCTGTAAAATCATAATTATGCAAAATGAAATCAACATCAATCATTATTCGGTTCTACCTCTAACAGGACCTAGAAACCGAGATAATGCAAAATAAAATCAAAATCAATCATTATTCGGTTCTACCTCTAACAGGACCTAGAAACCGACATAATGCAAAATAAAATCAAAATCAATCATTATTCGGTTCTACCTCTAACAGGACCTAGAAACCGAGATAATGCAAAATTAAATCAAAATCAATCATTATTCGGTTCCACCTCTAACAGGACCTAGAAACCGAGATAATGCAAAATAAAATCAAAATCAATCATTATTCGGTTTTACCTTTAACAGGACCTAGACACCGAGATAATGCAAAATTAAATCAAAATCAATCATTATTCGGTTCTACCTCTAACAGGACCTAGAAACCGAGATAATGCAAAATAAAATCAAAATCAATCATTATTCGGTTCTACCTTTAACAGGACCTAGAAACCGAATACAACTCTCTTTCGTTTTTCTCCTTATTCTTGACTTCATCATCCAAAAATTCAAGAATTTCCTCCATGATGCACGACAGCTCTCACTGCCATGGCAACATTTTGAGCTGTTCTTTTGCAGCCTTGGTTCCAACCTGAATCGTTCTCCAAGCATTCAATAATCTCATATGGACCCAAAAACTCGTAATCGATTTTGGAGAAATGCATTTGTGAGTCTCTGTGAATTAACACTGACTCACCAACTTTGTACTGAACGCCATTTATTCTCCTTCTTGTGATTGTGATAGTAGTTCATGGGTGGAGTTCTATATTTGATGTATACGAAGAATAAGTCTTCTCCACTTTGAAATTATTTAATCCTTTCCGATAAAATTAAAAGGACATGCTATGCATTTCGGCAAGCTAACTTGCCATCATCAGGCATTCTAAAAACAGAAGCGTCAAATAGATAAAAAAATAATTACAATAAAGCAGTCACTTACGGAGAGTAAAAATGTTAACAATGTTGATAAAGAACTGAATGATAGGTTCAAATCGTCGTGATAATTCCTATATCAGCGACATCTATGTCCAACACATTAAAATACTATTAAAAACTGCATAAAATCGCATATTGAAAGAAAGTAAAATATGTTAAAACACAAGCATTCTACCAACTGATGATAGATGTCCAACCTAAGTGTTGGCTGAAATTATAAATATGTAAAAATATATATTCAATTAACAATGCAAAAACAGGACGAAACAAGATCAAACAACCTGCATAAAGTTAAAAAAAACAAACAATCAAAGTTGGTCTGTTCATTAACGCAGGTATATTTCCGGGATCTTATAGCTCTATTGATCTCTAATATCTCCAAAAGATCTAATTGAAGACCCTTTTCACAAACATGTAACTCTTTCACACCATCTCCGGGGTCGAAATCAGGTCTCGATTCCAAAATATGGTTGGCAAACTTCTGTTTACGTTAAGGCGCCTACAGACGACTGGGCAAGCCTCGGCCAACGTCCGCTCGTTCCAACGTTGGCGCATCGTGTGTATGCAAAACAAATGGCAAGGCAAGGCGAACGCTGGCGTTGGCCAGGGTTCGAGCGGCTACAGACGACATGGCAAGTCTCGGCCAACGTTCGCTCGTTCCAACGTTGGCGCATCGTGTGTATGCAAAACAAATGGCAAGGCAAGGCGAATGCTGGCGTTGGCCGAGATTCGCCTAGAAGGCGAATTTATGACACACATCAAAGGGAATTTTCGAAACTTGTCAGTACACACGACTCGCGGGACATATTCGGGATTTTATATTATTTAGTTTTAATCTTGTATTAGGTATGTCAAGGAATTTGGTTATTTTTGGTGTTTTGTAAAGTACGTCATATCGTCTGTTGAATCCTCAATTGGTTGTAGGATAATTTCTGAATTTGAAATAACAATGATACATTGATGTATAATGTTAGTTTGTTGGTTCGCTACATTTAGTATACAGAGAAACCTAAACTGTTTGTTTTTTGAATTGGTTCAGGCTTTTGCAGCCATAGTTCAATATCACCTTTCTTCTCGAGCATTTCGGCCGTCGTCGTGGATTCAGTCTCTACGTTCCGCCAGTTTGAGTGTCTGACATCTTTAGGAATTATATTCACGAGATGTTCTCACTGAATGGAGCTGTCTGATTAATTAGTTTGCCCGATTTTTATCATCAGGCAGCTCAATTCAGGGAGAACATCTCCTGAAATATAATTCTTGAAGATGCCAGATCCGTGACTTCATTCTCGACGTTTCGCCAGTTCGACTGTCTCGCATCTTCAGGAGTTATATTTCACTCGATATTCTCGCTGAATTGAGCTGCCTGATTAATTATTTTGCCTGATTTTCATAATCAGGCAGCTCAATTCAGGGAGAACATCTCCTGAAATATAACTGAAGATGCGAGACACTCGAACTGGCGAAACGTCCAGAATGAATGCACGACGACAGTCGAAATCGAGAGAAAAAGTGCATTGCTTGATTTCTGCTGGTTCTAAATTTTTCCGAAAATTGCATTAGTGATATGATATCCATGATATCCTCATTCATTTTGAAAATAAAATAAAATTTCAATATTTTGTCGATTTCGAAAAAACCTCTTCGAATTCGAGCGAGATTTCAAGAATATCTAAAAACGTCAAAAAGTTAGTGGAGGTTCTTTTTCACTGGTAATATACGACAACATACTCAAGCAACTTCTTTGTTACAAATACGAATAGTATCTTTTCTTGATCTCATGTTGTACAAAAAAGCTTTTCAAATATACGAGTACATCATTCCAGATTTTCATAATTTGTAGCTTCATGTGCAGTTGGATGGAATTTTTCATTCCGCTTAGGGGGTGGATGTTTCATGTGGCTCTACATGTGACATTAATTCATGTTCTATTATTAATGAGTCTTTTCGAAAGAGTACGTACATACGAGTTATAAGCCATAATTGAAATTTCAACTTTGGTCATTATCCCCATTTCTGTTGTAGTTCATGTATCACCAATTTTAACCACCCTGTGCGTATATACACAACGGTACACCCACTTCTTGCATTGATATGGTAAGTGGTCATATGGAACACATTGTGTGAAAGATTACAAGTCATTAATAAATCGAATATCTTTTGTAGTTTATGGTATTATGTAGTTGCATCAGTAGTGAATATTTCGAAAATCGTAAATCGCTTATATCTACAAAACGGCACAACTACTGACTCATATTCATATGAAACCATTTACTCCTTTTGAGGTCTAGAATTGGCTCCCAAAGTACGTTTTTTCTTAACACCTGGTATACTTTTGGAAATCATATAATTATTACTATTTCAATAACATGAAATCAAAAAGAGATATCATTCCATTTGAAAAAGGAAAGTTGTGTTTTTCACCATTTTTACTAGATATTAAAACTGAGGGGAGTATGGTATCGTATTCCCATTGAAAAAGTACCTACCTGCAAGAAGTTTTTACTGTTTTGAGATATTTTCGGAGCGAGGTATATCATTTTTCTTCACGCTCATTCAACGTTCGCGTTCCTTTGAGTCGATAATACTGACAAGATAGAAAATGTCATGACATGACATATATCGAGAATGAACTAACCTATCTCCATGGAACCAACATTCGCTGAAACGCTGGCCTAGGCTCGCTATATCATTTTTACTTGCCTATGTTTTGCATGCTCTCGATACGCCAACGTTGGAACGAGCGGACGTTGGCCGAGGCTTGCCCAGTCGTCTGTAGGCGCCTTTACCTAATATGAGTCTGCAGTGGATGATTATCTTTCAGCAACCCGCTCATGATCCCATTGCGATCTTTTGCGTAAAGTTATGTTATGTCTTTTGATTCGTTTTTCAGCACTTGCATCAATGGAACTGAACTTTGAATTCCAAACATCAATTGTTTTTATTTCTGCACAGTACTGTTTGCTGTTCAGAACCAGTTGAATTTTTCACAAACCGCTTGGCCATTCTGACTTCATTTAGATTTCACTTCTGAAGTTTCCGATAGTCCTCATATTCCAAATAATTTGGAAATGTTGTATTCTCAAATGAAGTTGCAGGATCCATAATAATTATTTTTGAAATATCAAATAGAGATCAAATTGGTCCCTCAATTCGCTAAGAAGATTCTGCACTTTCTGATTTCCTTTTTATTCTAAGTATGACTACTTTTGAATTCAAACCTTTTTGATGGGTTGCATCGGATTATTACTTGAATAACCGACATGTGGTAGACTGCTACCCTTTCTGTAAAATATGTCGAAGTTAAAGTCGTGTAAGTACACCCACCATCGAGCAATGCGAGGAACAAGATCTTTTTTTTATGTTGCTTTGATCGCAGTACAGTTAGTCACTTTAACTAATTCAATTCCAAGCTTATACCTCCGAAAGTGCTTCAAAGCTTCTACTATCGCCAAAGTCTCATTTCGTATGAGTGATACTTAGCCTCTACATCGGTGGTACACCTACTATAACACGCAACTACTTCATTCTCACTTCCAAGTTTTTGCAACAGAACTGCTCCATAACCAATGCTACTTGCATCTGTGTGCAATTCAGTAGGCAGCTCATCGTCATATACCACCAAAAGCGGCCGTGTAGTCAAATGATAAATGACATACCTTCTGGCATTTTCCTGTTCCTCACCCCATTCGAACACCACATTTTGTTTGGTTAATTTGGTGATGCAAGCCGTTTTGTTTGCAAATTGGGGCACATATTTACGAAAATAGCCAGCAAATCCCATGAACTGTCTGACCTGCCTAATGTTCGTTGGAACTGGAGAGTCAACCAGATCCTGTATCTTTCCTTCACCTGGTCTGATACCTTCTCTTGAAATTTCTCTACCAAGGTAATCCAACTTATTTTGGAGGAAACGGCATTTTTTGATGTTTAGGGAAAACCCTACCGAACTGAGAGCCCTCAAGACTTCTTGTAAATGAGCAAGACCCTCTTCAACCGTTAAGCTAAGGATCAAGATATCGTCAACATATACTAAGGCAACTGAATCTTTCAATTTCAGTAACGCCAAATTTATTGCTCTTTGAAAAACAGCTGCAGCATTTGCTAACCCAAAGGGCATTCTAAGGTATTCAAAATGTTCATCTGGTGTTACAAAAGCTGTCTTTTCAATCGAATCTTCATGAATCGGTATTTGGTAAAAACCAGATGCCATATCCAAGGATATAAAATACCGTCCTTTACCTAGTCCAATTGATCATCAATCAATGGCAGTGGATACCTATCCTTAATGGTAAAACGTTTAAGTTCACGAAAATCAACTACCATTCGAGGGGAACCATCTTTTTTTTGTCACTAATATTATTTGGCTCGCAAAAGGTGACTCACTAGGCCTGATAATCTCATTGGTATTGAGATCTTCAATGATTTCGCGAACTAATTCTCGTTCTTTGACTGACAAACGATATGGTGGACGATGGACAACGACGTCTTTCTCTAGACGGATTTTCAAATCAACATTTTTGATTGAGCCAACACGATTTCTAGTAGTGATCATATGAACAAAATTTTTAAGTACATTTAGAAGCGCTTCCCTGAATTTTCCTGAAACATGTACCTCGAAGTTACAAGTAACTAGCTCGCTAGAGATACGTTGCTTTCTGCTGATTAACGGCGAATAACATGCCAACCTTAATGTCACGTTATTGTTAGCACGACCTATTTTACATCATGATCAATGCAATATTACTGCATATGTGACAAAGACTTTTCAACAGCCGAAATTTTTTTTGTGCTACCCTGAAACTTCTTGGTTGTCACATTACCATTTGCAATTCATTTCAACACAAAACGACATGGAGAAATTATGTCTTTAAACAAGTATGCATTTTCTCCAAAAACAGTGACATATCTGCACCTGTGTACACTAAAGACAAAAATCGATGACCATCCACGAAAACTTCGTTTGAACTCGCCAAACTTTCACCAGAAGTACAAAATTTATTTTGCGTTTTTCAACAACGGCCTAAGTGAATTTTTTCCCTGAAATCGTCTTTTTTTTATCGGATGATAATTTTGTCTCTTAGTCTCTGCAATTAACTTGCACATGGCCCAACTTCTCACATTGAGAACATCTTCTATGTGTCCTACTAGAACTAGCAACATTTTTGTCCATCGTCAACTGTTTTCTTTTCATAAATAAGGGACCCCCAGTACCAGTCACTTTCTGTTGTAAATCATCATAACGCGGTTATTTTGTGAATGAAGATAAAAATATCAGTTCAGAAATTTTGCGAATTCCTATTTCGGAAATTCCATAAATAATAAATTCCACTGAATCATTTTCAGTCCAATTCCCTCGGAGATTTTTTTTTGTAAAGCTACTTCATGAACCTACATTTCGCAAGTGTTAACATAAAAGCTATTGAATTTTGTAGCCTCTTCGAGTAATCAACCAAGATTTCGTTTTGGTAGAAAAGCTCCTGCAAATTCCTTGCGAAATGATGCCCAATCTCCTCAATCTGCATCACTTAGCATATATCGCCCAATCCTAGTCAAAGTTGTACATCGGACCACCCCAATTCATGTTTAATAGTTTCTACTTCGCTTACCCATTTCCTTGATTCATTCATTCATTCACTTCTATCCGAAAACGAAGTAAGTCTATCTGATCAGTTGACTTTTGTGCCTGCAATGTCTTAACCAATTCTACCAGTATCGAAGACATACTCACTGATTCATTACTCAAGGTTTCCATTATTTCGGAGTCAATTCTCTCTTTTCCTTAAAAAGTCACAAAATTTATAAAAACTTACACAGTCAAGTTCGAAAATCTGAAATCGTCACGTAACTTTATCAGTTCACTTGATGGCAAGGGCAGTATCCCACTTCTGATTTCAGAAATTATACAAAAACTTTTGCAGAATTGTAATTTCTAATGAACTTCGCTGATTACAAAAATCCAGAACGAATAATCTGAGCAGCATGATCTCCGAGAGTGGACACAGCTTCCACCAGACCACATTCCTCAAACATTTCTTTCTGACTGTCCGTCATCCGTTGCCCTGGATACCAAGCATCGGTGACTATTCATCAAGGTGAAAAACTGTTTCACTACCGGCAGCGGCTCTTCAAATTCTCAAGTTTCTAACAATATATTTGAAAACCATGAGAAGTTCGGACGAAAACGAAAAATATATTTTTTTTTTGGATTGATAAATGTCAGTTATTGACAAATATCATTGATATTTCTTGGCGATGTTACTGAAATGATTCAAAGGAGTGATCGTTTACAAATTGAGGATTGGTTTTAATTATTTTATCGATCTCTACTAAATTAGCATAAATTGAACTGAGATCTTCTACATCTCGTCTATTATTTGGTTCTTGTATAATATGAATCATTTCTAAATATTTTCTCGTCCACATTTTACTTTCAAACTCTAAGATGTTGGATTGGCTAGTTATAAGTGTTTTATCCTTTAATTTTGTGTGCAATGATTTGGTTGTTCTAATATTTTGTAGGGCCACCAGAGTATTTTCAGTTTTTAGTATTTTGACCAATTTTCTAGTAAATCCTTCAATATGTGGTAGGATAAGGACTCTCTTCTGATGTTGAACTCCCTCAATTAGTTCTTCATATATATATATATATATATATATATATATATATATATATATATATATATATCAACGTGTTCGAATTTAATGAATTCAAATATATATATATATATATATATATATATATATATGTATATTGTATATTGATTTTACAGAATAGGACCATAAGTATCGCTACATTCGCTGTCGTGTTAATGAAACTGTAAGATTTTCACTTTTTTACTCTTCATTTCATTGGGAAATACTGTTTTAGCAGGTCTGCAATTCACACATGGTATTCATACTATCATTGTCTATACACAATAAAACAAAACAGACACACACACATATATATATATATATATATGCCAGTTTGTATATATATATATATATATATATATATATATATATATGTATATATATATATATATATATATATCGGTTCTAACATGTAGGCAGACAACAAAATACATTCGCTGTCGTGTTGATGAAAGTGTAAGGTAATAAGATGAGGGATGAATGATAATTCCACACAAAGTGATATTCAATTACGTAAAGTGTGATGTTACGAATTTCAATCGACTATTAGAGGACACCTAATTGGCAGAAAACAGACTGACTAATTTTTTTCAATTTGGTATTGTAAATATGTAGTAATATCTATCACATTTAGTAATGGTATTGTTTTTGCAGGTCGTCATAAAGCTCAGGAATGTTCTGCTTTCTGGAATATATATTTACATCCAGACATTAACAAGTCTAATTGGTCAAGTGAAGAAAATGAAAATATCAAATCTTTAGCGGAAAAGCATAATAAACAAAATTGGGACCAAATAGCAGTTGAACTTGGCACGAGTCGTACTGGATTCACGGTTTTCCTTCACTACTCCAGTGTTTTATGTTCAGAAATACCCAAAGCTCGGTTTACAGAAGAGGAGGACAGAATTCTATTACAACAAATTGAAAGCAAGAAAATAGGCTCCTTCATTCCTTGGAATACCATTGAAGGATTATTTCCAAATCGATCCAAATTTCAATTGTTACATAGGTGAGTCTACAAGCATTCTATTATGATGTTTTATTCGTAGCTCAACTAAAAATTGATTTGAGATATACTGATTTTCGCTCAAGTTATGATTAATTTTTAAAATTGCATTATTCAACTCAAAAGTCCGATTGTGCAGTCCAAGCTCAAAAACCGAGCTCAAGACTGAGCCATACTTAAATTTGATATATCATACAGTGCAAGCTCATCTACGTACTGCCCTCAAACGAACCCTCAAGTTGAGCCTCCGAATTCGGTTTTTTACGGCTCTAGCTGTGATTCAGATGAGTCACATCAAATTGAGGTTTTGTTTCAAGTTTTGAATCAATGTTTTGTATTGACTAGTGATATGAATTAACTGAAGTAAAGCAAAAATATTATATAATTATTATTAAAATATAATGTTAATTTAAATGAATTCGTTACTTTGTAATAGTCTACTACTAGTCTGCCATAGGTAATTGATGTGAAGGACCTATCTCATAGACTTAAAATACGAGAATATTGCAAGTCTGAAAGCAATTTCTCCAAAAACGCAGGGTGATTGGGAATGTTTCTACTGAAAATCAACTTCTTGATAATTTCTTATTAAGTTACTATTTTCCAATGAAAATTTAGCATTTATTCGACGGGAAACATCTATGATATTATATGATGAGCTATTGATATCTCGATGTACGGATTCAGTGTGCATTAAATTGAATTAAAAAGTGAGAATTAGAGATTTCATTCATAAGAATAAGATTTTAAACTACGTATGGAAAAATTTTTTCTCGACAATATTCACGCGCAAAGCGGAAATAATAACGGGAATACCAAATTTTCCTAACATAGATAAGTTCAGAATAGTAATTATCGAAAAGCGATAGATCGGATTCAGCCTTATTTGAATTTATTTATATTTCAAAGATGTTCTACGGGAGTTTTTCATTTTTTCTGTGTCGTTGATAGCAAAGTTTAAATATTTACCGCGATCCCCATAGTGGACATAACATCTTTGTCAAGATACGAGTTAGACTTTCAAACGGATAAAGGTGTCCATAAGCTCAAAACCTATATCTTCAATTTATTAATCATATAAACAGAGATACAAACACAAAGTGCTCAAAAGCTACAGAGAGTCATTCATAAGTAAGATAAAATAATGGGGACAGACAACCAAAATTGACGTCAGTAAGTTCACTGTCTAATTCATGTCTTATGCTTCTGAATATCGTTATCTTTTATAACCTAGTCAAATCATCCTGATGAAGGACAGCATTTGGTCCGAATTATAGAAGTGTTGAGTGACGATTGGTTACTTCAATCTAGAAAGCACACTTTACATTATTGGTTTTCTCAATATGTTCGATCCAGCGCTTGATTTTCCAAGAGAACACAAGAAGCCTTCTTTTCGTTGCATTTTCAAATTCATGTGAAAAAAAATATTCTCGGAAAAACAATAAAAAGCCGTTGAAAGGAGTTCATCCTGGTTCTTGAAACCAACCGAAAACTTTCTGTGTGATCATTGGCCTCATTCACCGGACGAAGATTCCGCTACCGCTATCTATCATAAATTGAAAGCGTGTTGAGTTTGCACCGCATGTGCCACCGGACGATTCCGCAACAGTTGCACAACTGTTACGTCCGGTGAATGCAACAATTGGTGGTTGCTGAGATATCGATAATCAAAGACAAAAGGACTTATGAAGATCTTAAAAACAGAAATGAAAGATGAATGAATATTATAGCGGTTAAGCAAAAAAAAATTTTTTCCACACCCGTGGACAAAAAAACGAAACTTAAAAAGTTTGAAACTACTGTACTGACGCTACAAACAAAAGTTCGATTTCATTTTGATCTTTTAATTTATTCCAGTAGTGCATTATAATATCCAAACAACGATCTGCATTGATTTGAACCGATATATTCTTTGAAGATTTCGTTATAAATCACATTTATCATCTATTTCATCATTTTTACTATTATTTGAATTAAATTTTTAGACTTAGCTAGACTCAATATGAGTAATCATATCAAACATTTATAAATTTTTGCAGTCTGATAAGCCTGATACATCAACAATTTCCTTAACAATTTTAATTAATTAGCAGATAATTAGTTTTTACTAACAGTTGGTTCTCAAAAAGATAAAGAAAAATTAAATAAAAAGTTCAACAACCGGGCCCCCAGACCCCTCGGGTCCCCCCCAACGGGATGGCTGGGGGGTGTATGTTACGCCACTGCGAAGGACTCTTTCAATGTTAGTATATCCGGTCGTATTATTTTCTGTTCGTGTTGTTTTCATGCTTATAAATTTCAATTTCTTCCTTGTACAGCCTGGGATAGTAACTTTTGATATAAAAGGTCTCGATGTTGTGCCTCTTCAGCATTCTACCCATTTTAACTTAGAATTTAGTTATGTATGGTAAGATAGCTATAGCTCTTCCATTGGAAGTGATTTGTGATGTTTTATCATCACGTGTGGAAATTTTTGGTCTTTATCATTATATCCATTGCCGATGAATGCATGCTGTGAATATTCAAGTTCATCCCCCAGAAATTCCGACTCTCATATGACGTTTTGAAATATGAGTAATATCGAAATTCTCCTTATCTCTGAGAGCTCTTACTACTCTGTGTATCACACCACACAAATCCTGATGGAACAGCCCAAAGTGGTTCTGCAATCATCATCAGAAATTCAATATGTTACCAAGAACAAAAAAAACAGCATTCAACCACGTTAAAAACCAGAACCCATACTGTTAATATACAGGTTGTCCGGAAAGACCATACGAAAAGAGAATGTAGATTAGAGTGTGCTCTACCTGATGTGGCAAAATCGTTCACTTCAAATACTTTCTGTATTTGTGATTGTACAATTTAATACTTTTCGAATCAGTTTTTTTGCGTGAATTTAGTCGAATGATTACTTCAATTTATGCACTCAAAAAAAGCATAAAATCTCATGCAGGAATTCTGAAAAAATATGTTTAAAATTCACGTTTTGAAGGAAGAGTTTTTTCGTAACGAATTCGATCTGTGTTGGTGCAAAAAAAAGCACTGGATCATTTCTGCAACTTACATTGTCTTTTCTGTGAGGATTTCGAAAAGGTTCAATACAGATGATGACCCTTTTCAAAAAAAAAAATTTAATGTTTAGCGAAAATGGACCATTTTTATGGAAAACTGATTGTGTCACTTTTTTCAGGAAACCATTCATTTTGCACATTCTGCTTTAACTGATTGAATGAATCTATTGAAAAATGTTAGTTAGTCCTTAAATTACTTATAAAATGAGATTATTCATCAATTACAATGATATGCGCACAGGAACTTCAATATCAAGAAGTCTATTTTAAAGTCACTTAATTAAAGTCAAAACAATGAACAATGTGGTGAGAAAGATGTTCCAAATGACCACTCCATTGAGAAATGTTCCAAGTTTCTTTCCGCTATTTCGGCTGCAGAAATATGAATGCGATTCCTTAGTTTCGCTTCATTTTTAAAGAAAAATTGAAATTAATTTTAATTTTTCAGACAACCTCGGTAAAAAAAGATCCAAAGGATTTGATTGATTTTTTTTCAGCGGGGTGTGCAAAATGAAATATTTTGTAGAAAAGATGACAAAACCAGTTTTTTCATTTTGGATAAACATTCGAAAATCCTTTTTTCCTGTACAGGGTTATCACCTGTATTTTACCTTTTCGAAATCCTTACAGAATAGGCATCTTTTCGACGTAATCTGCAGAAACAAATTCGTTGCTAGAAGCTACTGGAATGCCAAACATACGCACTGGGGCTCCAGATTAACAACTGCTAAGGGTCTTAACCTGATGCAGTCCCTGATATAAACTATAACACCTCGTTAATGGGGAACCCACATCCAGGCTAACAGATCTAAGAAAGTTGCCTGATATTTTAGATTTCTTCATACTGAACGGCATCCGAACGCAAAATTGCACATTAGAGTCCAGTCAAGACCTAACATTTGATCATTCCTCATCATTAGCTTGAAAACTGTTAGTGTTGAAACTCCACGAAAATGGGGCAGAAAAAACACTTAATGGGACCACTTCCTAGAATACATTGTATAAGTAACTGTTCACGTTTGCATGAAAAACTAAATAAAAATAGACGTAGCTACCAAACATTTCACGGAAGCGAAGGGAAACTTAAAAATAATAAGCACACTTCTATATATAAGGCAACTAATATCTGAAAAAAAAAGAGCAAGAAAAGTGCGGCAACGGTCATCCAACATAAATGATTTTTTCCTATACGAAGACTGTAACTGTTGTGACTCCATCTAGCAGACAGTAGAAGTATCGAGTCTATGCTCTGTAATTCACCTAAGATCTATGTTAAGAAAATGTCCGATTCTATGTTCTGTGAATTGTATAATTCTAAATATCAAAGAGAGCAAATGTAGTGTCAAGAAAAATCTGCAAGAGCAACCGTTTATATGTACGTTTAGGTGAATGAAAGTTTTAAAAAAGAAGTATTAGTGTGTTTTACGACGAACCGACCCAGCCAGAACCAACCGGTGTGTTGGCCTTCGGTGGGTTTTCACAGTAACGTAACCAAACAAAGATGTTAAAAGATACTAAAAGCGCTTTCTTCGAAAAAACTACAAAACATTTCAAGAAGCCAACAACACCAGTTACGTCAATACCTACATCTGATGCTTAGGGACGTTCAAAGAATGAAAAAGCCAAGACATCTATCTAGGATTCTAGGGTATTCAAAGAACCAATGGAAATACCAGGTTTTGAAAATAATGTCCAAGAATTCCTAGATACGCCTTGTCAGATGTCACTTGCTGTTAAAGTAATATCAGCCATTGAAGTCAAAGCAGAAATACGCAGACTCAACAGCAGCAAGCACATTCACGCGACTAAATAGCTGCAAAAATTGAGGCATGTATTGAAAAAATCTTCTTGTTCGATTGAGTACATCATCTCCGTTTCATTCATTCTCGAGAATAAATTAATTCGATAGAAATTTGCTCAGATGACTGACATCATAACAATTAATTTCAAACCGCACCAAAACGAAGCGAGAATAATTAAGATATTATTTTTATTATTATGTCTTGGCTAGACATAAGTCTAGGCAAATTGAATTCTAAATGAACCTCTTCAATACAGCTTAATTGATGGTGAGGGAATTATTCTATTCTATTCTAATTTCTAGGCAATCACATCATTCCGGTTAGCAGCCCCTCTAAGTCGGTATGACGGTAATTTGGGACAGCACAGTAAGGCTATGTACCCAATCTCTATGTAGTATTCTTGGTCGTTGAGTTTTTGGGGTCCCGAGGAACTGCAAGAGTCTTGGAAAACCAATCCCCAAAAACTGTTTAAAGTAGCCACGTTTTGACAAATATCACAGTTTATCTATATCATCACACACTAATTTTCACAATATACATTAACGTTTACAATTTTAATCTTCGTCGAATTGGTTTCAATAATAATTTTCAATTATTTTAAATATTTGGAGGTCCAAATCAGGACGCGAGGAAAAGTAGTCGTCTCGCTGTAACGACCATTTTGGAACTCCGTGAGGGAATTATATTTTCCACAATTAATGTTCTTGGAGATTCAACTGAACAAAAAAATCCAACGTTTCTCAATACGTGGCTGCAAGTTTCTCTCATTTGATTTCTCAGTGTTGATCACCTGTACAAAATTCGATTGAAAAATATTAACCGTATCAAAAGGATTTTGCCGAGTGTAATTTCGGTATAAACTGCTTTCAGGCCTGTATCTCCAACGCATTTCCGTTCGAACCTAAAATGTTTTTAGATTTGAGTTCTCAAATTCTCAAATAACGCCTTCACATCAGTGAACTTTGACTCATCAGCTGCAGAACATCCTAGGTCCTAGATAATATCTGGCTGCGGAAAGGGATCTACATGTTATAAATGGAGTCAAAGTGGGCTCTGAATATTTGATAGATAATATATTCTACATAATTTGTTGTGAGGTCATCTACGCACACCTAGAGAACTATAGTAGGTAGAACAAAACGAAATGACATGGCAAATACAAATACATTTTTAAGCTCTTTTTACCTGACTAGTCCAAATCTGAGAACACAATCGGCCTATCATTTATACGTTTTGAGTTATGAACGAAAATCGAGACATTACCATTTCAATAATACTTGTTTCAACTTGTATTTGAAAATGTCTTTGAATAAAAGTTAATTGAAAAAATTTCGAATGAAGGAAGTGTAGGAATTAGTAGATCGAAGAATAGGGGTCATGGTGTGTGAAATAGCACTAAGATACTGATGAAAAGAAAAATTGTATCTTGTTGGTTGAAAATAATAATCTGTTCAATTTTTCAGTAGGAGTATTTGTGTTAATCTATTCAGAAAGCTACTGATATTTGCATATTTCAATATTTCAAAACAAAATAAATCATGAGTGGCCAAATTAAAAAAAAACATCTTATTCTAAGATACGGATTTCTTCATTACGAACAACTGAATATTGAAGAAATGGACGTTCAAAACTAAGGGCACTACTACAATATCATTACTACACTACAAAAATATCAAGCAAAATTTGACCAAGTATGTCAAGAAATCTTGGGACTGGGACCACAGGCGGTCGTTATAAAGGAGACGGATTGGAATTTCGGACTTACCGAAAAAAAAAAAGATGGTATAATAAAATATGTATTTGGAAAGTGTTTCGAAAAGAGAATAACCAGTATGAATATAAACAGAATAGAGGGGTGCGTCGGAAATTCCACCCTCTTGGATGCAGATGTTTCGGTTTCAGAAATAGCTACAGAAAGAAGTAACAGTGAAAAACTAGCATCTTACTGACACTTTCAAAATTGAAAAAGTATATATTTAGCATTTTCTAAACAAAACACTAACATATTTTGTTGGCCCTGAGATGGCGACACTGCACAACTCACAAATTATATTACATCCGCATCCGCATGAAAATCCGCATAGGTTTTGGCGGATTCGGATGCGGAAGTAGAAATCTATGCGGAAGCTCCGCATATGCGGATGCGGATGCGAATATCCGCAACATCCCTGCTTCAGACAACATGAACTTGATGTTTTATTTCGATATCGCAGAGCATTGCAGTATTGACAAAATGTGCTCAAAGTTCCCAAATCAGCTAATATATTTTCTTAGCATAATCATCACATTTATTGTCATACTGAAATGGCAAACGTTCGCAATAATTGATGTTTTCATTGTGGCTTCTATCGTGTTTGTCGCCTGAAATCGAAAGTACGGACTCTTGCCGAGCAACGACGGATGTTTGTGAATATCTCATTCGGTTTGTCTCGAACCGCTCACTACGCGATATTTCGCGAACTAAGATTTGATAACTGATGTTTAGAATTCAAGGTATAGTTCCTTACCAATTATTAAAAACTGACGTCCCCAAGTTGGCATCATCATATCAAATAGTTTTCGTTAAGGAAAAAAAAGAAAAGCACGGGACTTTTTTTTTCAATTTTTCGATTTTCCTGTAGGTCTGAACAATTCCCGTGAAAATATTCATGGCACAAAACAGCATAACTGCAGCAGAAATTCCCCTTTTCATTCGTTTGAAGAAGGAAAGAAAGTGCTTGGCTATCTTCTGTTGTTCAATTTCAATTTTTCGATAAATCGGACTGACTTTCGGAAAAAACCACAATTAACTAAAATTTTTCTTCAGTCATTGGAATCTAATTTTTCGAAAAATGTTTGGCTGTCAGAATTTTTCGGTCTTTGAGAACCACATGGAATGGGGAGAAAATTTCAACGGCACAAAGCAGTACAAATCAGGCACAATTCTGAACAACAGGAGTGTTTTCCACAGTCCAGGCATGATGCGCATCTTCGCACAGATCGGTTTTACAGCTGATAATGGCTTGGCTGTACTGCAGAATTTTCACAGTTTCGCTGCTTTGTCGGCAATCGAGACAGCGGCTAATGCTTGATGACAATGGAAGTAAGTCAGTACATGCTCGAAAATCAAAATTGAAAATACCAAAATTTATACGAAAATATTCACGATAGGTTCAATTTCGCATTTGAATTTCTTAAGTCGAATGTAAATGTCGAAATTACGCAACGTATTGTGAACACTTCTATTCTCGTTGGGTATGATTTCTATCGTTCAAATTTTCGCTGTTTACGTATGTGTTGGGTTGCCTCCATTGTGAATCAAGCATAAGGGTCATTCTTGCACATATCACCGTAAGAATAACATGGGTGTTTCGCGACTACGCGACGTATCGACATAATGGAATCGCCCAAATTGCTCCCAGACCTGAGCATTTTTTCGATTCGCTTAATATTTTGTCGTTGTTTCATGCTGAAATACCCGTATTTTTTTATAAATTATGTTAAACGGATAGAGAAACAAACTATATTGATGTGAAGTTTCATCTGCATCCATTCGGTAGTTCTCACGTGAAAGAGTAACAAACATCTTCACATCCTCACAAACATTCGCATTTATAATATTAGTAGGATTAGTAGGATTTATTGAAAGTGATCACCAAATACGAATATCCTCCTTTGTGATTTTTCCTCTCTAGAGATATTCCTACTTTTTCTAGGCTCTCCTGTGCTGATCTGTTCTAAGTCTATTAGCCGGCCTCAAAAAGTGAAAAGTAATCTCCTTTCCCTCAGTAAAAATCAGTTCGACCAGTTTGTGTAATACTGTTCCCTATTTCATGTTTCCTTGCTTACTTCTCAAGACTTTGATTGAATTTTCAATATTGGGGATTAAAGAATTCCATCAACCTGAAGATGCTGAACTGAGTAATATATAAGATTAATATGGGCAAAAAGGATTATATTATAATGTCTGTTGTAAAACTTTTCATTGAACTTGTCGAAACCTGACATCTCAGGGTGCTAGATTTCCTGCGAACCTATTTCATGTACATCATGCATTAACTCTGCAAGACAGTAGCGTAGCCGCAATACTCCGGTATCACCTTTTGTTTCGAGAAATCCTAACTTACCTGCTACACGCATTGACCAAATCTTGAAGGCCATGGAAAAGCTTGCTGTTCTTGACCAAATTGCCGATGACATCGCCTCGATCATTTCCACTCACAGCTCATAAGATGTTATTGAATGAGCACAGCAATACATTTCAAACATAATAAGAGAACTTGTAAAGTTTACAGGACACCCATAACTTTCTAGAAACAAGTCTGTCGACTATCGCTAACAAGATAGAACAGATTGATCTTTAGTTGTTCAGGATGTAACGAAAGGAGAGCTAAAATAATACAATTCATATTGAAACAAAAATGTACCTAGCTGAGGTCAGTTATAGATAGTTGAGGTTAATGCAACACTGAAAACCATACAGTTATTCTGCACATCAGATAATTGCACAACGAAGACTTTGGAGACGTGGCAGTACCCTCATGGTTGTTCAGAGTGATACGAAGGATGAAATTATTTTGCTCATCAGAAGATCGCACAACATTATCGTTCGTAATGTCCCCGAGAGCTCCAGTATCGTCTCCGATAACGAATTTGCACGAGAGGTGATTGGAAAGATTGATGCTTAATGATTAATGATCGGATGATAAAACACCTCTGCAGATCCAGCAACTTCAGAACCGACGAAAGGAACTAGATCAGAAGCGGGTATTTGGGTAAAGTCTTCTAACCATTGAGTATGTGAAGGGCTCTCCCATGAAAGTCTCCAGGAATAACGAGCTCATGGATTCGACAATTTTATATACGAATTTAGAAGCTACATCTGCAAATTTGAGGAGCTTCCTCTTCTCATGAAAAATTGTAAAGCAGTCACCATCTTAATCAATGATACTTGATTATTTCCTGCTTATGAAGAATGTTTGATCGGACAAGCATTCTTCATAATGGGATTTTCTATGTTTCTGTGCGACAGCCCAACAACAGCTGGATATTCAGAGTTGTGTATATGTATACGTTCATGAATGTGTTGCAAATGTTTTCTCTACCACTTGGCAACACCTGGTATAGATAATTTGTTCCTGGAAATAGTTTCTGTTTATTGGATGTGTGTGCCGCCCTAGACCATCCGAACATGATGCCACAGAACGAGAAAAAACGCCTTTTTGGCGGTGATTTCAACCTGTGCGATATTAGAAAGTCGCCAGTTTAGCGACTCTGGGTATTCTCCATCCTTCTTATACATAGATATGTTGTTCAATGCCAGCCTACAAGACTTCTACTTGTGCCCTGATTTAATATTTACCAACGAGATTTTATGTTGTCGGGGACAGTTTCGAAAAGCCGTGGACAAACTTTTCTGATTATGTTTGTACTATGGTGGTTGGAAAAACAAATTCGTAGAGTCTGTAACTGATAAACTCAAACCATGAATCAATGATCAACTGTTGCGAACGATAGAGTATAAAAAGATATATTCGAAGCAAAAGTAAAGCCAAATTTAAACAACAAGAAGAAATGTTTTAAATTCCCACGGCAATGTTTCAACTGTAAAATCTCTATCCCTTCAATACGTTCCGAAGAGAATGGTGATCTACTCAGTCCCACTGAGATGCGAGAGACCTTCGCATCTTGCTTCTCTGTTGCCTTTCTATCAGAGCCTGTCCCGATACGTCTGTTGAGAACCCCCGTAATAAGTCATCCATTTATGACATCGGGATCACTAAAGAAGAAGAAAGACAACGTGGATCTCGTTGAAATTTCATAATCTCCTGGTTTTGGCAATATCAGTTATAATTTTTTTTATCTGTGCTTCTTGCGACAATATTCTCTTTTTCTCTTGCATCTGGTGCCAAGGTTAAACCAATTTTTAAGAAGTGTGACAGACAATCCTGATAATCAACGTCCGATAAGTCTGATTCCAATTGTTTGAGACTACAGATAATTATTTCCCAGCTATCATCTGTCCTCCTGGATCACGAAAGAATCCCGGATTCACAGTGTGACTAATTCCCTGGTTGATCCATTATTGCTTTTTTCTCCAGGGCCTTTGATAAGGTTTCAATATCTCATCTGCTCTTCAAACTGGAAAGTTTTGGCATTCGTGGTGCACTTCTGAACAGGTTCAAGTGATTTTTGATAAATAGATCATTCTCAGTGAATGTTGTATTAAGGCGCCTACAGACGACTGGGCAAGCCTCGGCCAACGTCCGCTCGTTCCAACGTTGGCGCATCGTGTGTATGCAAAACAAATGGCAAGGCAAGGCGAACGCTGGCGTTGGCCAGGGTTCGAGCGGCTACAGACGACATGGCAAGTCTCGGCCAACGTTCGCTCGTTCCAACGTTGGCGCATCGTGTGTATGCAAAACATATGGCAAGGCAAGGTGAACGCTGGCGTTGGCCGGGATTCGCCTAGAAGGCGAATTTATGACACACATCAAAGGGAATTTTCGAAACTTGCCAGTAAACACGACTCGCGGGACATATTCGGGATTTTATATTATTTAGTTTTAATCTTGTATTAGGTATGTCAAGGAATTTGGTTATTTTTGGTGTTTTGTAAAGAACGTCATATCGACTGTTGAATCCTCAATTGGTTGTAGGATAATTTCTGAATTTGAAATAACAATGATACATTGATGTATAATGTTAGTTTGTTGGTTCGCTACATTTAGTATACAGAGAAACCCAAACTGTTTGTTTTTTGAATTGGTTCAGGCTTTTGCAGCCATAGTTCAATATCACCTTTCTTCTCGAGCATTTCGGCCGTCGTCGTGGATTCAGTCTCGAAGTTCCGCCAGTTTGAGTGTCTGACATCTTCAGGAATTATATTCACTCGATATTCTCGCTGAATTGAGCTGCCTGATTAATTATTTTGCCTGATCTTCATAATCAGGCAGAACATCTCCTGAAATATAACTGAAGATGCGAGACACTCGAACTGGCGAAACGTCCAGAATGAATGCACGACGGCAGTCGAAATCGACGGAAAAAGTGCATTGCTTGATTTCTGCTGGTTCTAAATTTTTCCGAAAATTGCATTAGTGATTATTTCTACATGATATCCTCATTCATTTTGAAAATAAAATAAAATTTCAATATTTTGTCGATTTCGAAAAAACCTCTTCGATTTCGAGCGAGATTTCGAGAATATCTAAAAACGTCAAAAAGTTAGTAGAGGTTCTTTTTCACTGGTAATATACGACAACATACTCAAGCAACTTCTTTGTTACAAATACGAATAGTATCTTTTCTCGATCTCATGTTGTACAAAAAAGCTTTTCAAATATACATCATTCCAGAAATTCATAATTTGTAGCTTCATGTGCAGTTGGATGGAATTTCATAAATTAATGGTTTTTCATTCCGCTTAGGGGGTGGATGTTTCATGTGGCTCTACATGTGACTTTAATTCATGTTCTATTATTAATGAGTCTTTTCGAAAGAGTACGTACATACGAGTATAAGCCATAATTGAAATTTCAACTTTCGTCATTATCCCCATTTCTGTTGTAGTTCATGTATCACCAATTTTGACCACCCTGTGCGTGTATACACAACGGTACACCCACTTCTTGCATTGATATGGTAAGTGGTCATATGGAACACATTGTGTGAAAGATTAGCCGTACGTTTTTTCTTAACACCTGGTATACTTTTGGAAATCATATAATTATTACTATTTCTATAACATGAAATCAAAAAGAGATATCATTCCATTTGAAAAAGGAAAGTTGTGTTTTTCACCATTTTTACTAGATATTAAAACTGAGGGGAGTATGGTATCGTATTCCCATTGAAAAAGTACCTACCTGCAAGAAGTTTTCACGGTTTTGAGATATTTTCGGAGCGAGGTATATCATTTTTCTTCACGCTTATTCAACGTTCTTGTTCCTTTGAGTCGATAATACTGACAAGATATAAGATAGAAAATGTCATGACATGACATATATCGAGAATGAACTAACCTATCTCCATGGAACCAACATTCGCTGAAACGCTGGCCTAGGCTCGCTATATCATTTTTACTTGCCTATGTTTTGCATGCTCTCGATACGCCAACGTTGGAACGAGCGGACGTTGGCCGAGGCTTGCCCAGTCGTCTGTAGGCGCCTTTAGGCTAAGTTCACATGGTCGCGCGACAACGCACGTTTGTAGCTCGTTAACGCGCGTTGATGTATTCAGATGGTCGCGCGTTGATAGCGCGGCAGCCCGCGACCACTGTCATTTTTTTTATTCCGAGCACAGAAAAAGACATCGAAATATCTGTCAATATTTCAGCTTTGTACGTCTAATCGCGCGCATTATCTGAACACGTCTATGCCTGACAGTCGTACTTCAATACTCGCAACGTAGCGCGAAACAAGATACTGGCGACAGAGCAAAGTCGATCGCGCGTGATCGCCAATATACACGCGATGACGCACGACCATAATTTTTTTTGTCATTTATTGCTCAATATACAATCTACTCTATAAGGTATTAAGTAATTATGTTCCATGAAGAACTACATGAGAGTGAAATATCCATCGATATTTCTACCCATCTTGCATCTTTAGTGTTGTGGAAGATCTTCAGACCATGTCTTTTTCAGTCTTCTGATGTGGGGTCCTCTCATATGAACATATCTATGTGACTACTCAGTATCTCTAGTCGCGCGTTTGAGAATCGCGCGTATTAAATGACAAAGAATGCGTATAGTGAAAATCCAGAGCACATGTGCAAGAAAATGTTCACATTAACGAAAAGAGTTAATCGTTTTAGATTATTTTGATAGATAACTTTATATCTCTATGGGATATTTAAACCCCCAATCCTTGTTCAGTTTTAGGCTATCCATGACTTAAGGGACAACGGCTAATGCCCCATACGTCACCAGCCATCCATATCTTTCCACAATTATCTCGTGTTTTATCTCAAAGACAAGTAAATTATGGTTAAATATAATTCATGTCCTAAGTGAAAATTTCTTTATATTAAATTTCCACTTTTTTCAACAATTCTGATTTACATAGAATCATTTTGATTACAGATATAAATATTTCTTGGATAATGCCCATCAATATTCTCAAGAATTCACGGATGCCGAAGATATTTTAATTCTATTACTGGTAGAGCATTTTGGTCGGAATTATATCAAGTTCACAAAATACCTTCCATCCAAGTCGTACATGCAAATAAAATCCAGATATGACAATCACTTGAGGGTAGACAGAAAAAAAGGTTCTTTTACAATAGAAGAAGATGAACAAATACTCTACCATTTGAATAATGTAAATAGTGAAATTGGTCCTCTTACTATTCAATTGAATAGAAATAGAAATCAGTTGAGGCAAAGATATAGGATACTCAAGGAATTCTTCCATAAACATCCAAATGAAACTTTACAAACAATTCCCAGGAGATCGGGTAAAATGGAAAATACCTCTCGAAGATTAGAATTCTTAAGATGTATAGTGGATCAATTCAAAGAACATGTTGATGTTCCTAGCATTGATGAAATCAAATTGAAATTAGGGAAGCCGGAGCAATCAAGAAATGAGTATGACATTGATAGTTTGCTTGTAAAATTTTTCAGTAATTCATATTCAATCAAACAAAAGCCCCTGGAAGTTTCAGCTATTAAAATAAAAAATGCAGCAGAAAGTATCTATAACATAATGAAAGTATGGGGAGTTAATCTCCAAATTCCTTCGGAATTGCAGAAAAATGTAACTATAGATATTGTGGATTTAGAAATTCTGGATTTATTGAGAGATAAATATCCATCATTCGTTTCTAGACCATCAATAAATGATTTGCTTCCCCCAAACATGAATTCCCTAATAGGGTTTAGGGGTTTACTGTTGACAAATCGATCTAACAAAAAAGTTAAATCGAGAGGAACTCTGAATAATGAACTGAGAACTAATGTCAAAACACCATATTTGCAAAAAAATTTTGAATACGTAAACATATCCAATCACGTAGATACTGAAACGAAAAAGACGACAAATAATGAGAAAAAACTATTCTTGTACAGATTCATATCTATGTTTATGTGGCCAGCATTACTTTCACTTGAATGTCCTAATATACGTAAGGAAGTTAAAAACTCAGAACCAGCTAAAATATCGAAAACCGAAAAAGAGAAAAATAAAACTAAGAAAAGAAAGCTTGAGGTTGCTTCTAATACGCAAGTAACAAAAAAAAATCGATCAATCGTTAACGAAAAAAAAGAATGTAACCAAACCTTAACCTCACAGCAAACAAGATTTAGTTCTCGATTGAAAAATAAGAAACAAAGTTCAAAAACAGATGAAACAACAATTGGACAAATAAGTTCACCTCTCGGAGAATATTCATCTCCTAATGAAGAAGTTGAAAAATTCGAGGTGAATAAACTTAGAAATATTACAACACTAGAGACTTCAAGAATTAACTTGAATGATCATAGGTCACACATAATACCATCCAATCTAATCAAAATTGAAAAAAGTGAAATGGTTAAAAAGTTACTACAGAAAAAAAAACTTATGAAAATATATCCAATTCAAAGTATCAGACAAGGAAATAGTAATGTATTTACTATAGCGAAACCTTCAGATACAATAGTCAATGAAAATATGAAGGGCTTAGAAAATCTAAAAAAGCTTGGAGCTTCAGATTTAGTTGCACTGGCTGATAGTATAAAGAATAAATGTGGTTTAAACAGAATTGAAAGAAGCCAATATTTGGCAAATAAACAAAATAATGTGCCTGTAGATTTAAATAAAATGAAAAATACATTGAAGAATTCTTTCAAGAACAATCTCATGGGAGGACCCTTTTCAAACAAAAAAGATTCAGTAATGGGTAATCAGAGTAAAAATTCCATCTCAGGACCTACAATTGAATGTAGCACAAAAGATCATTGTCAAGATACTAACCCGGCCATTGTTGTAGATAAGTGCTCAACTGATCTAACTGAAAATGAAGTTATGAAAAATGAAATAGAAAAACTAGACCGACTAATAAAGATGGAGAACGACTCCGGTTCGTGGTGAAATAAAGTTTATTTTCTTTAATCAATAACTTTTTCTCATGAAGTGGACTGATCGATAATACGTCATTTCTGTTCGTAGGAAACAAATCACGTTAAAGGACTTCAAACGATGGTTATTAACGGTAATCAATGAAGAAAATGTATTATTTTATTATTACAAGATATTCTTGTGTCTCTTCGAGTTATTATTTATGGACAGACTGAATCTTTGAATTACTTTCTCTCATACAAATGTATTAAAAAAATTATCCTTGGATGAAAATTCCACAAATATTTTGTATTATTTAAGATAGAGATTATATGTCAAGTGAATAAAGATTTCAGTTGAAATTTATGTTTTTGAAAAAATCTCACAGAAAAATTATTGCTACGTTTTTCATTGCGCAAGACAGAACAGCATGAAGAAACATGAGAGAGGCCTACGTCCAGAAGTGGAGAAAGGGGCTGACAAAAAGGGACATATTTCATGGTGATGTGAATGTAAGGTAGGTATTAATTACCGGGAAAAACATCCCGGTTCAGAGAAATTAAGCCACATTCAGATAAAGTTCCTATCCCGGTTTTTTGTAGACGCTGATAACAGTTTTGTCGCTTAGTCTAAGATCCGAACCTACCTCGACCTTCACCGAGCTGATAATAGAATAGAACCTATTTCATAATAAACTTCAGATGTTAGATAATATAAAAAAAATAGGTTGCCTAAAAACATCCTGGACAGAGTATTTTTAATTATTTTTTCAAAGGTATGTCGAAATGAGATAATTTCACCGGTGTGATAAAAGGAAAAAAATTATATCAGCATAAGCGCTGTTTTATGGTGAACACGTTGATATAGGGTTGCCTGCAAAAAAATTGGACCTAATAGGGGTTGCCGAGGTTTGAAGGTTGCATTGTTGACGCGCCAGGTAATAATAAAGGACCGAACATCGCAGTCTTTTCTGAATGTAAGACAGTGCAAATGCTCGCTACTTTTACTCAAAAAGTTACCCCTACTACATAGCTACCTTCTATAGGCTATATTGAGAACAATACGGCGATATTCTGGAGCAACTGACATTTGAATTTCAAACAAAAGTCCAATGTATTCAATACCATAATATAATATTATTAACTTATGGGTATAATGTGGACTGCCGAAAATTCGGGTAAGGCGATAACAAGAAAAATATCAGAAGATCTTGTATAACATTAATAAATTTTGTTACAGAGTAGCAAAAAAACAAAAAAATAATATCAATGAAAAAAAAACGATCAATATCTTCTATTTCATATCTGAATCATCTGAACTTGAATGGACACTCTCAAATTTATCGGTCTCGTCAAGTTCATCCTTATTATTTTCCATTTTAATTATATCTCGTATTTTCGAAGGATTTTGAACTCCTATAAAACCAGTTTATTTCAAATAACTATTCAAATACCAACCGTAATTTATAGGGTTCAACTCTGCACATACAGATTCTGTTGCATTAAGCCACATGGAATTTACATATATTGTTCGTAAAACTTTTTGTTGTAGGAAAATACACCATGGCGGTATAGAGTTGCAGTCAAAGCTTTAAATTTTGTTTGAAAATTGTTCGTTATCTTTTTTTGCGCCGTACTTTTTCATGAAAATACGAATTCTCGCATCGTTTACTGTCGACAGTGCTTCATGCCATACATTTGTGCTGTGAACTCTTCAACAGTATTAATTTTTTCATGGTTCAAAATATCATCTTCATCATTTAATGAGGCAAAAATACTTTGATACGTTTCATTTTTCGAGAATATTTTAAATGGTTTGACCTTTCCTTTATTATAAAATGCTGCAGTGTAATCACAACCTGTGAATGCATGATATCAGGTAGACTTCTACATATTTTGGGTCCCAACTTTGAAGCTAAATTGATGCAATTTATGCAATCAAATTGGTTCGATTGCTTCTTAGTCGTTGACCGCACCGTGCAGTCATAGTTGGGAATGCGCGCGAGGAGATTGGTATTCCCAATTTACCAATACCTTTGCGCCCATCACATTTGAATTGCATAGAACATACATGTGATATGAGCCAAAGAAGATAAGATAATCATCCAACTACCTTGAATGATCTGAGAGAGCTTCTGCCCCGTTTATGGAACCAAATTCCTCAAGAAATGTTCAACAACCCCGTGTGCAGTATGCGAAGAAGATGTTAAGCTCTTATTGATGCCTGTGGAGGCCATACATTTTATTTATAGCCTTAAAATGCTTGAATTCTCTGGGAATATATTTTCGTTTTTTACTCGATTTTTCTTAACCACCCTGTATACGCTGCAGACCTACAGGCTAAAATTAAATTTAATTTCCAGCTTGAAATCATATCAATATGAATTTTCATCACAAAATCTCATTTAAAATATATTTTTCTGCAATTTGAGTCAATATTCCTTACTCATGTTGTGCAGTTCATATCATGTTGAGATCACTTTAATCATCTCTCAATAGCATTATACAGTATCGGATAAGGAAAATACATAAAAAAAAACGATAAATTTTGGGTAGATTTCATTCAAAATCCGGTAGTCTTTTGGTAGATTTCGAATTGATCTTAGGTAGATTTCCCAAATGAAAGGTGGTAACATTGATAATGCCGTACTGTTTTCAATATGGTCTATGGAGGGTAGTAGGGATACCTCTTCTCTCCATAGTAGGTATACATACGTACCGAGCATTCGCACTGGTTTACATTCAGATACGACTGCGATGTTCGGTCCTTTATTATTACCTAGCGCGACAAAAATCCAACCTTCAAACCTCGGCAACCCCTATTAGGTCCAAGTTTTTTGCAGGCAACCCTATATCAACGTGTTCACAATAAAACAGCACTTATGCTGATATAATTTTTTTTCTATTATCACACCGGTGAAATTATCTCATTTTTACATACCTTTGAAAAAATAATTAAAAATACTCTGTCCAGGATTTTTTTAGGCAACCTATTTTTTATATATTATCTAACATCTGAAGTTTATTATGAAATAGGTTCTATTCTATTATCAGCTCGGTGAAGGTCGAGGTAGGTTCGGATCTTCTACTAGCTGTTTTTGGATCAGCAATAATAATGCAGTAGAAATAATAACATGAACCGCGTTGATGTTAGCTCCCGGCCGATCAGCTCCAAGCGGCTGGCCTATTCCAGCATGGTCAATCCCGAATTAACGATCTATCGATAGAAATTGTTTCGTTTACAGTGAACTCAGGGAAGGATCACATGAAAAAAGATCAATTCAAAACCAGAAACAAGGAATTGAATATACCTACGTTTGGGATGTCCGACCAAGCAGTTTGATAGATGGTATATTTAGAACATTATATTTCATACTATCAAGAAAACTTTCATTCAAATCTGTGGACCCTTGACCCCCAGCTCCCACTCTCCACTATCCCACCAGAGCGGCTCTAGGGAATGAAGAACAGGGTAATCGCCCGAGGTCTTGCGCAACAACCGAAGCTAATTCTAAAATTGATTTTGATTCTTAATTATTGATTGAGTTTATAACATCCCCGATTGAAACACTCAAAGATCTGAGCTTGATGTAACAGGGACGCCTTCAATCAAACTGATTATTAGTCGCTGCCTTAGGCAAAAGAAAGATGAAACACACTTGAGCCATTGAGATTTATCACAGTATAGAAACCAACCAGTAAGTGCACTCCGTGGATTTCTTTACACCATTTCGGACTCGCGCACACCTCAGTGAGTCTAACCTCAAATTCATTCGAACAAGGGCAAATGACTCAAACAACGAATTAATTGCATTACGTAGTTGAATTTTTGGTTTTTTCAATTTCATAATATAGAACTGGGATTTCTGAAGGAATTAGAAAGAAGAATTTATTGGAAAGAAAAAGGAAAAAAGAAGAGAAAGAATGTATTTGATGCTTTCAATAATTTTTGTTTTCATTGTGTAATACACACCCCTATATGATCATTTGTCCTTTTTGTGTAAAAGTGACTTTGTTCATAAGGGAGTGTTCATATGTTAAGGGGGTTGACCAATGAGAGCGACTTCATTGTCAACCTAACAACAAAATTTAGGCTCTCTCCACTTCGGAGAGAGGGTGGGTCCGGCCTTCTGCAGAAGTGAGAAGGTCTTGGTGTTATTTTTCTTCTTAGGGAGGATTCTGAGTATTAGGAAATATTAAAACCACTGAAATAACTTAATCTATTTTCCCCAAAATACCTACAAAAATTTGCTGAGATAACAAATTAATTCCTACGTCTGCACCTCAGACTATATAAGTAAAATTTTCATAAAGAAAGTATAAGTTTTCCTATTCTCTAAGTAACTTAATTTCCTAGATGTCAACATAACATAATACTACGAAATTACACTGTGAGCTGATAGGAGATGGAAGATGGCATTAGAAAATTCTGACCTTTTTATCTCCCGCGCTGGTATGAAATCCAAGTTTCCTGAAATAAATCACTCCCGGTCCGATTCACTTCCGTTTTCGCAAAACTTTAACCTAACTACCCCGACTCGAATATCCTAACTGAATAAAAACGTAAAATTCCCTTTCTCGAAGCTACCCAGTATTTCCGTCAACTACGAAATAAACCTGTACCTTATTCCCTTAACGTACCTACTCAAACCGTTCCACCCTTCGAAACGACCTAATATTTCTAAAGTACCGAAATTTGAACTTTACCGATTCCCGACGTCTTCTCCGTCTTCCGAGTAATCTAAGGATATCTTTCGCGACCGGGGTCCCTAGATGCACTAACTTCTCCCTTTGGAAACTATCTAATATTTCCCTATTACCAAAACTAGAACTTTAACTTTCCCCGAGTCCTCCAAGGATGATTTTTCCGACCTTCTGCGGAGCAACCTGGAAAACCTCACGGAACCGTCGTCCCCAGGTCTACTGACTACTCCCCTTGGAAACTAATGTGCTTCCACCTCTGGTGGGTGGTTCCCCCTCACCTAACCTTTTTGAGTAGTACCAATCAGGTATCAAAAAAAATTTCCTCTCCTTCTCCGAATTAGGCGTGCCTTGGCAATTACTAAATACTCAATTTTGCAATTCAGCAAAGATTTTCCTTCTCACGATTTTTCTGCTGAGATCCCAAAGTGGAGCCCAGTTCGTACGGATATTTATAATAACTGATAAAAGGTCTGGTGAATATTTCATTTCACAGACTGCGAAAGGATATTATTCGTTTATCTCCAGACGTCTAAGTCATTGAGGATCGAATAACAGCTCTCTGATAATCCCGTGAGCAACATTGTATTTACGTTCATTCTCAACTATGTGAAACGAAAATTCAATAATTCCCATGGTTTACCACAATACACCCTCCTAAAAAAAAGTTTTGGCATCGGTTGCCATAACTTTTCCCTTATAATAGTTCGCAAGAGTCCAATAGTCCTTCGTCTCCCATTCACATTCCTATCGATGCTCAACCAAAAATCAAAAATATCTAAATTAAAATAACACTAGAGGTTCAGCATGTAAACGAAACATTCTCAAATGGTTTACGTAAATACGAAATTCAAGAACCTACATAACTAACTCAACTAGTTTAAAGCAGTATAAATCTAATCTAAACATCAACTCATCGGCTTCAAAACAAATATACATATGTTGGATTCATTGATGAAGTTAAAAAAAAAACTAATCATCACTCCTCCTAAATGGAGTCTTTTACTGTTCACTGATCGATTTTCAAAAATCACTCGCGAAATCACTACATGGTGTCTCTTTCCACCTCCAAATCTCCGGTACCATGATAAGCCTCTTTCTCCAGGAACTGACATTCGCTTCGGGATGTAAACCTTCTGAGATACGTGCCGATGTCGAACTCTTCTATCACAATTAGCACGCGCACTTGATAACATCGCTAGGTAGTGTTTATTTACCGAGTGTCCTTAAGGTCGGGACAGAAATCGAACCGGGCTCATGACCTACGACACTGTTTACGTTCCACTATTTTGGTACGACTGTGAAACTTGAGTACGCAAATTCGAATACACATAGGCGTACGGTGTTTTCTGGTACTCTGGTAATTCCCTGTTTCTTCTCCAATGCTCCCCTAGTTGGTTCGATGTCGATCCATTAGCCTCAATGCTGAAGTATTTCACAAACTGTCAACGAGGGTGATTCCGTAGCTCTACATCTAGTGAAGGTGATTCCCATATAGTATTGCACCTTGTCCATATTTCACCATTCTAAGCATGGTACAGAATCCATTGATCAACTCATTAAAGAATAAATCAGTTCCATAACCCTATCCACGCAGCTGGGTGATACTCAATGCTCCTATTTGCGGTTATCTTAGCCTTCGAAAAGAAGTTTGTATACCGACATTTTCCCGCTTCAAAGTTCACATATTCAGTTAAATACACCCCCGGTTTTAATAAAGTTACTTTCACTATTCAGATCAAGTCTTTTCAATTCATCTCGTCCATTAGTAAAAACTTTCCGTCACTCGTTCACTTTTATATATATACTTTCTTGTACGAATTTCGCGACGTCATGTATGAATACCACGATCACATAATTGTTTTCAAGTTCAAAATCAGATGCTATTAACGTTTCGACACTTACGTATCTCATTAATTTCATCCCATCAGCTAGAATCAGACCCATCTCCATACTTCTTAAATCCTGGCATCCATCTTCTATCTTCAAACTAATCAAACAATAACGACACTATCAACTAATATACAATAACCATAATCAGGTAAATTGAACAAGACATAAAAAATTAAAATTATAAAAGCAATACACTCTTACTTCTATACCATCAACTCATAATTACTGTTTCTCAACAACATTGAATAATTCATTTCATATTCAAACCCCTACTGTATTCACAGAAGTAAATTTGCACTACTTATCATCCTCATTCTCATACCAAGAAAAAAACTAATAAAATCTTTCACAAGTGTGCGACCACGCCACTGGTGAAAAGTAACCTTGTGCTCGCCATTGAAAAGCTATACACAATCATCGCCTGCTATCTTTAGCGACCACAATGCTTCTCTCTTCTAACTATCATTCAAAATTGAATTTGCCTGATCAAAAAAAACCTTTACTTCACTAGGCAAGTTCATATCTCCGTACAAGGACTCTCCGCGTCAGTGAGTCCCTGGAATCTACGAAACGGGCAGGAAGTTGATTCAATTCTCCTGAGGGACTCGTCTAAAGACTCATCTCCTCGTACCCAGAGGATTTAACCATACTAGTATCCCTTTCGTTCTGGTAGACACCATGATCCACCTGATCGACGTTGAGGAATTTTCCATACCAGTTCTCCATTTTCCTCGTCTTGTCCTTGTACTTTATACTGAACTGGGTTGGTCCTTTCAAAAATCATTGAAGGGCCATCCCAGAACTTCACAACTTGATCTGACCACATGTTTCCCAAATATGTCTTATCTTCTATTTCAGAAGTGAACTCCGCTGTTTTCCCCTTGAAACGTTCCATTTTTGATTTCTCATTAGTACGTGTTTTCTCGGTTTTTTTCCCCCGGTGATCTAAAAATATTCTGCCTCTCTAGTTGTTCCTGGCCTCCGCCTTGGCAGAAAGGGTTTGGCCTTGGAAGTTTAAATGTTTCCATTCTGAAAACCGGAATAGAACGCGATGCTTCTGGAATCGCCCCTGTAACTAGGTTCGTACCCGATACATTCTGCTCTTCCCTGTGATAAGTATTTGCTTGGTTCGCACTTTCAGCCTCCCGAGTTCTCGAGTTCGTTTTTGACTCATCTTTTACGATGGGCCTGTTTTCGACGTTTCTCGCTCGCTGTCTTCCTTGACCGTGTGACTTCTGGGGACATTCCTTGGCCCAATGTCCCCCTTCTCCACAAATGTGGCATGCACCTTGCATTCCCTGCCTTGGATTTTGTTTTTTCCAACATTCTTTGGCAAAGTGCCCCCCCTGGCCACACGAAAAACACCTTGATACAGTGTTTTGTCCCGTATTCTTTCTGCTCTGCCGGACAATCCTACATTCCCTAGCGGAATGTCCTCGTCTATCGCACAGTTGACAAGTCTGATCAACCTCAACTGCCGATATCCACATATTCGTCATCCTCCCTTGCAGCATTCTCATATTCATTTCCTGAAATTTCACCAGTTCCTCCGCTTTTTCTAGATCCAGATTTTCTTCCCTCAGTAAAAATATCCCTGTTTCTCTCAAAATCTCCTTCCTGAGTCCTATTTTAAATTGGTTTAGAATCTGGTCCCGGTTTTTTTTCTAATACCAGCTTCCTCCTCCTGGGTGGCTCCAGAAAGATCTTCATTCAATAAACTCGCTCCTAGAGTACGTAGTCGCGTGCAGAACGAAGAAACGCTTTCGTCCTGCCTTTGAAAACAACGGCTCAGATCCCACTGAAATTCCCCCGGCAACCTTACCGCTGAGAATTTTTGTAAAAATTTCGCTTTCAGATCTTTGTACGTTAAAGTACCAAACGTCAGGTCTGATTTATAAAAATTGTAAGCATCTCCTATTAGTTTTAGTTTAAGTAAAGTGAGGGTTTGATCCTCACTCCACCCATCTAATTTCGCCCGTAATTCAAAATTTTCGAAATATCGATTTGCATCCTTTCCCGAGAAACTGTCAAGTGTAGTCGCTAACATTCCTAACGGATATACAAACGGATTTTGTGCCATGGTTACGAAATTTTTTTAAAAATACGAAAAAATAAATATCAGACAGAAAAAATCAACTAAATAACCTGCTTCTTGAAACTTCGACAATTCTCTAAAATATGACTCAGAAAATCTAATCAAATCAATCAAATTCGCGCAGATATATATTTCTTGAATTTATGACGAAATAAGATACCAATTAGTTCCTATAAACCCAATGATAACGGGAAATTAAATCAATTATACCTCAAAAGAACAGAATATTTCCCGAAAGAAAAACAAAAAACATTCCTGAAAAAAAAATGGTTCCTGAAAAAAATAGTTCCAAAAAAATCAGTTCCTATAAAAATAATTCCCAAAAAAAATATAGTCCTGAAAAAAAAATAATTCCAAAAAAATAGTTCCCGAAAAAAAAATTATTCCGAAAAAAAAGTTCCTGGAATACAATTCAATAATATTTTCAATACGAATCCCCAAAAATATTTTCAGCGTCCTGAAAGCGAAAGTATACTATTTTTCGCTCTGGATCGAATTTTGAGAAAAAACAATACTACCTGCAAATGAACTCAGCTTTACCGTAAGCTTTAATCTATTCTCAACACTTAAACGCCGCAATTATTTCTACTTCTCAAAATTCACAATCCTCACTCTACTCTCAATAAAATTCGTTTTGCCAAAATAGCACCAATAGATATAATTATTCCGAATAAAATATTCCGTTCAATCATAAAACGATGGTCCTTCGTCCAAAAATCTCCCACACCTCAAAATCAAACTTGGCACTCTATACTGCCTATCACCTCACAAAAATACTTTTTCCTGAACTCTATTTATTCACTTTCCTATTTATAAAATGAAACATCTTCAAATTTCTTGAAAATCTTCGATCACAAAAAAAAGAACCCCCAAAAAAAATAAATTTCTTCCAAAAAAATTTTTTTTTCGAAAAATGAGTTTCAAAAATTCCAAAACTAAAACTCTCCCTTGAAGAAAAATAAACACAATCCTTAGCGCTGTCACCAGTTGTAATACACACCCCTATATGATCATTTGTCCTTTTTGTGTAAAAGTGACTTTGTTCATAAGGGAGTGTTTAGATGTTAAGGGGGTTGACCAATGCGAGCGGCTTCATTGTCAACCTAACAACAAAATTTAGGCTCTCTCCACTTCGGAGAGAGGGTGGGTCCGGCCTTCTGCAGAAGTGAGAAGGTCTTGGTGTTATTTTTCTTCTTAGGGAGGATTCTGAGTATTAGGAATTATTAAAACCACTGAAATAACTTAATAAAAACATCTATTTTCCCCAAAATACCTACAAATATTTGCTGAGATAACAAATTAATTCCTACGTCTGCACCTCAGACTATATAAGTAAAATTTTCATAAAGAAAGTATAAGTTTTCCTATTCTCTAAGTTACTTAATTTCCCAGATGTCAACATAACATAATACTACGAAATTACACTGTGAGCTGATAGGAGATGGAAGATGGCAAGACTTTTGGACTCGACTATTCTCATCAAATAAAATAAGAAAATTCTGACCTTTTTATCTCCCGCGCTGGTATGAAATCCAAGTTTCCTGAAATAAATCACTCCCGGTCCGATTCACTTCCGTTTTCGCAAAACTTTAACCTAACTACCCCGACTCGAATATCCTAACTGAATAAAAACGTAAAATTCCCTTTCTCGAAGCTACCTAGTATTTCCGTCAACTACGAAATAAACCTGTACCTTATTCCCTTAACGTACCTACTCAAACCGTTTCACCCTTCGAAACGACCTAATATTTCTAAAGTACCGAAATTTGAACTTTACCGATTCCCGACGTCTTCTCCGTCTTCCGAGTAATCTAAGGATATCTTTCGCGACCGGAGTCCCTAGATGCACTAACTTCTCCCTTTGGAAACTATCTAATATTTCCCTATTACCAAAACTAGAACTTTAACTTTCCCCGAGTCCTGTAAGGATGACTTTTCCGACCTTCCGCGGAGTAACCTGGAAAACCTCACGGAACCGTCGTCCCCAGGTCTACTGACTACTCCCCTTGGAAACTAATGTGCTTCCACCTCTGGTGGGTGGTTCCCCCTCACCTAACCTTTTTGAGTAGTACCAATCAGGTATCAAAAAAAATTTCCTCTCCTTCTCCAAATTAGGCGTGCCTTGGCAATGACTAAATACTCAATTTTGCAATTCAGCTTTATTTCCTTCTCACGATTTTTCTGCTGAGATCCCAAAGTGGAGCCCAGTTCGTACGGATATTTATAATAACTGATAAAAGGTCTGGTGAATATTTCATTTCACAGACTGCGAAAGGAAATTATTCGTTTATCTCCAGACGTCTAAGTCATTGAGGATCGAATAACAGCTCTCTGATAATCCCGTGAGCAACATTGTATTTACGTTCATTCTCAACTATGTGAAACGAAAATTCAATAATTCCCATGGTTTACCACAATTGCGTTAATCTGCACGTCTTTTGGTTTTTTCTCTTCGTTATTATTCCCATACACAAGGAATTTTCTTTCCATGGGATAATTTAAGGCTGTCATTAATAGACTCTTTTCATAATCGTGTTGTTGGGCTCATTGTATAGGATTTTTGAAATTTTTCGAATGTGCCTTTTGTTTATTTTGCTGCAACATATTGAATATTCATATTCTTTTTAAAGAAGGTTTACATGAAATGTTTTGTATTTTTTATATTTAACTAAAAATTGTAAATTATTGATTGTAGATTGTTGTTCTAAATAAACCATTATTATTATTATTAAAACGAAAATAGCAATTTTCAGTTGCCGCGGAATGAATATTATCATGTAAAGCATTTATCACAACAATTAATTATGATTGTTATCAAATATGAACGTTTATGAGAAAAAAATTCTGTTTTTTTTTTGGAAAAAATGTGCTATGATTTCCTGGAGGATATTATGATGATTTTTACATTATTGCTTTTTTGTGACGAAATTATAATGATTTTTTTTTTGTTTTATTACTTGGCTTCAGACCGGTGCTCATGCAGCCAGTCACAAGTTCATATACAGAATTGTACAGTCAATATTAACTAGCTTACAAATGATTACGAGGAAGAATATTTACACATGTATATATATAGAGAAAAAAAAAATAAGAAATTGTAAGCTAATATAAATTTAGAATAATAAATGAATAGAAAAGTTGTATAAATATGTAAATAATATGAATATTTATGAGCATTAAATAAATAAATTAATAAATAACAATATAATAAATATTTAAGAGCGGTACAGAAATTATAATGAATATAAGGCCATTGGTATATGAATTTAATATGCCATTAGAGAAGTGTATGAAAATAAATGAAGCAAAAATTATAATGTTATATTCTTATATTTAATCTTATTTCATCTCTGTAATCTTTGGAATGAAGCATTTTGCGAATTTGACACTTCGAATATTTCAAATTGCCGTTAAACTGAATGCATATTTCAGCAACTTCATCGTGCGCACCGAGGTATGCGCGAAATCTCGTTGGAGTAAAAATTTCAGTTCATTTTATCGAGAGTGCACCTACTGTTTGGTTTCTATACTGTGGATTTATTAACTTAAAAACAACATGTACAGAAAATATCTGTAGAGGTTGGGCAAAATTGATGAGACATGAACTACAACTTTTAATCCAACGAGATGGAGGAAAATTAATGTCACATTACGGTCTTCTTTTTCAGAGAAACTAATAATGCCATCTACTGCATTCCTCTATCTTCTTTTGCTTTCGAGTGATGGGCCAAAATTGAAATTTGGGCGATTTCAACATAATCTTCGTTTCTATTGGTGCTAGAATGTTGAAATTAAAACCGTATACCGATACTGTTTTCATAGCAATCCAGTAGCGTACTATGTTTTTTCTAAGAGGTTTTTTTGCTGCCAGAGGGGTCAGTGCTTGGTCCCCTGCTCTTTTGTATTTATACCTTCTTCCTAACACACGACCTGAAGTACTGTATGGACTTTCGTTATGCGGATGACACCCAGCTACTCCAAACTTTTTTGTCATCTGAGGTGGATAGCGCATGTGAGAGGGTGAATGAGGATCTGAAAGCTCTTGCATGCTTTTCTCGTCGACAGAACCTCAATTTGAATTCATCTAAAAACAAGGTGATCGTATTTGGCAGACATAGGGAAGAGATCAATCGCGACTGAACGTTGAACTGGATGATGCTAAGCTCTCTTGCGTCAGCTCTGCGAGGAATTTGGGACTTCTGTTGGACTCGGAATTAAGATTCAAGGAACATATATCAGCGTGCATTCGGAAGGCTTATGCAAACTTGAGAAGATTATATCCTCACAGACATTACCTAACAACAAAGTTGAAAATTGTTCTGACAGAGGCCCTGGTTCTTAGTCATTTCAACTTTTGCGATACAGTTTATAGTCCATGTTTAACTAAAGAATATAAGAAGATTCAGAAGGTACAGAGATCATGTCTGAGGTTTATATATGATATCAGGAAGTTCGAACCAGTCATACACAAGCTCAAGGACTGTAACTGGCTAGACATGCAAAAACGTAGGAAGCTCTACTCGATGACTCTTTTTCACTCGATTATGCTTTATAAATCTCCACCATATTTGTTTGAAAAAGTTAAATTGCTTTGGGCCTCAGACATCGTGGTTTCCTTTCAGCACCAGCCCATTCTACAACAACTTTTACCAGATCTTTTACTTATAATATTTTTTCTCTTTATAATAGTCTACATCTCACCCTGAAGTCCTTCAGTTTATATAAATTCAGAAAAGCAAGTAAACAAAATTTGCTGGCAGGTTCACTTTAGGATTTATTACGTGTCTAACGTGCGGTATGGATGCGGGCTTGAGGGCCGGTTTTTGATTTTCAAATGCTATGTTTAATCCATTTAATGTCCAAAATTTGCAAATCTATATTGTTTTTTTTTCTCGGCGTGTCCGACTAGCATAATATTCTCAGTGCTGGGGTTTTTTAATTTTCTTTGTATTTTTAGTTTTTGGGAGCTTACATATAAACAGTTTTACTGCCGTAAGTCTCCTTTCTGCAGATAATAATTTGTAGGCTATATATACTTTTTCTGTTGTAAAATTTATTGTATATTGTCTGCAAATAAAGTTTATTATTATTATTACTATTTTTATAACTATCACATAAAGTTGTGTTTTCTCTTATGAAAACAATAATTGATTATGGCTCAGACAGAATCATCATTTTTTCTGTTTCAAAATTATATAACAGGGTGGGCCAGCTAAAATAGTTTAACTCGAAAACAAAAGAATATGGAGCAAAAGAATATGCAGTTGATGGCGCTAATAGTCTCTCTGAAAAAGACTACCGTAATGTGGCATTCCTTTTCCTCTATCTCGTTGAGTTAAAAAGTTGTAGAACTACAAGTATTACCAATTTTGCCAACCCTGTACATGGCGCATGGTTGCCAGTCTTGGACAGAATCCGAATCAGGACGAGGAAGAGAGGGAACGATAGGCCAGTCAACTTCGAACACGTCAACACACGTCCTTCTCTATCCATTAGCGGAGTTATAAATAACGGATCAGGATTGAATACAGAAGTCGAGTTACCCTCTTATACCGAGAACCCCCGAAGATGCCTACCGCAGATATAGGCGAAACATTAAGTGAAATAATTCCTAATAGACCAGGGTCATTAAGCCCAGACGTCTCTCTTAATCATATCATATCCTGGCGTGAAAGCCTTAGGTAACCTATTCAGATTGTCAGTTATCATATGGTATGAAATTCTTAAAAAGATAAATGCAAGGATAAATGTTATAAGTAAAATATGGCAGAGCGAAAATATTCACTTAGATGTGGCTATACAACACCTAAACGCTTTCACATGTTGGTCCGATAATTATCGAGAAAATGGTTTTCAGTCATCACTTAACAGCGAGAGAAATAGCCGAGAAAAATTATACTGACACAGTTTAATGTCAGAAGACTACGTGAAAATTTTCATTTTTATTATGAAGGGGTTGATGAAGCTCATGAATTGAACGCGCCAAAGATTTTCAAAATAAACCATTTTCATAAGATTCTCGACAATGTGCACTCAAACTACCATCCTCCTATGTTTGTGGCAATTAAACATCATGCTAGGTTTCATGTATAATAGAAGAACTTTGAGTGAACCTTTGAAGCAAAGCAGCGACTCGCAAACATCCATGACAGTGTACAGGTATCCCAAATTGCTTGATTTTGACTGTTTTAGGTACTTCTGGACATTCTTCCTCTTATTGAGCCCTGTCAGGTCTCCCTGACGTTGGCAATCACGGTGGCAAACTGATCCCTGTCTTCAGCCATTCTAAACAATTGTTCGACTTCTAGACCAGATAGGTAAAAAAAACACCATTAGTGAAAACCGTTTCACGATACCTTGATTTTTTTTCATTTTTAAAAATTATCGATTTCGAAAATGTGCCATAACTTTTTCATTTACGAAAATATCTGAAAACGATTCAATCTTTAAAGAAGCGCTTTTTCACCGGAAATAAGAAACTGTATTCAATTATTTCTTCTCGTGGAAAAAAAAACATTTTTCTATTTTAAATACGGACACATTTTTTTATTCTTATAGCATAAAAAAATTTAAAGATAAAAAATTTTTCAAAGAATGTCTTCTTCCCAGTGAAAAAGTGCTTGTTGAAAGTTTTCATCTTTTTCAGATATTTTCGAAAATGAAAAAGTTATGGCACATAATAGAAAAAATTTCAAAATTTTGTGTTATGTTCAAAACAAATAGAAGATATCGTGAAACGGTTTTCACTACTGGTGTTTTTATCTCTCTTGTCTAGAAGTACCAGAACCAGACAAAGTCAAGCAATTTGGGATACCCTGTACACTAAGGAAGGTGTAATAGTATATTTCATCACGAGTCCAGAAAAAAACAGTACCTATATCTAGACAGAGAAATCAGGCATTATGCCACAACTGTAAGCAATCCGGACATCGGGCCAGGGAATGTGCAAATGTTGAATCCCCAACGAAGAAACAGGAAGCTTTTTGACAGTTATATAGTTTGGGGAAAACGGAATGAGCTCAGACCAGAAAAATCGTCGATAGATCAGAATTTAGAATACAACTATGAAAGAAACGAGGCTGGGGCTACTGGGTTCAGTAAGCCAACCAAAACAAATTCAATACGATTTCACGAGGTACCAGTAAACGGACAACCGGCCAGTGTCTGATCGATTTAGGGGAGGCATTGACACTTGTAAAAAGGGAGCTAGTCGAAAAACATAGAGTAAATAGGGGTGAAATCGGCGTAATAATTGGACCGCTGTCCTCTGCGATGACGCGACTATAACCGATTTCAAGCGAATAACCAGTAATGACCGCGGTTATCTACGGTTATAGCCTTCAGGGGTATTCCTTGTAAAATGATTATAACCTACAATGACCGAAGTTGCTTGAATGCAGTTGGTCTTAGTTGGTAATTACCAATGAGGACCAGGTTATTCGCTTGAAATCGGTTTATAGGAAACGTCTAAGTGATTTTAGGTAGATAATTTCTTCATGCGAATCAGGCCCTCATCCATTATGGAGAGGAACCATCCGTCGTGATGTGGGGAAGGAAATTTCTGTTGCAGAATAGGAAGGATCTAGAAAATCAGGCAATTGTTGAAACCATCGATCCTACGGATATAATTATAGGGATAATTCAATATGGGAAAAAATGAATGTTATAAAAGGAAGGTAATTTCTTAGATAAAAGAATTTCGGAAAACTCAATATTCAGAGGGGTGAAAATTGAGGGAAGTCGGTACCCAAGTGAGAGAAAAGGCAAGTGAACGATTAACGAGTATTCACTCTCGGCTGGCGAGGGAAAACGAAGGTTCACTAGACTAGGCAAAAGCGAGGGAAATGCGTGCAGAAAAAGCGTGAAATATCATAATGAAAAAACCGCCGAAGTTGATTCCAAAGTAGGAGATATGTTTTGTTTGGAGAAAATCAGGCAGAAGCAAGGTGTACCAATGAGATTTTTGTAAGAATAAGCCCAGCAAAGTAAAAAGAAAAAGTAAAAAACGAGGAGAATGGAGGATTTGTAAGGGAAACTCCTAAACATCGATCTGCTAAATCATGGCGTCTACCAGAGCGAAGGGGCTATTCATACACTAAAATTTTGGCTAACGAGGGGGTTAATCTTAGGACGAGTCCCTCAGAAGATGTGAATCAACTTCTGCCCTTCGTAGATTTCAGGTGCTCTCTGAGCCGGAAGAAGTTGTTAAATTGTTAATTATGTATACAGGGTGTTTCATTGGTAAATTAACATACGGTAACCTGAGCTAGAGCTACCCTAGGCGAGTCCAAAAAACCTATATGTGATAGGTTGATAGGTCTAATCAATTTCGTAACCGAGATAGAGGCTGGTCCATGTATTCACTGAGAATTTCAATATCTCATAACTTTTGAACCAACCGCTATATTCAGGTGATACTTGGAACATATGATAAACTGCCACAGGTCGATGGATTTATATTTAAATTATCAAAAAATTCCAGGTCCGTATTTGAAAAATTTGGGACTTCTTTCAAGCTGAGATTCAACATCCTGTATATCAAAAATTTGGTATTTGTTTGAGATATTGGAAAAGAGCAAGAAATTTTTTATGGGGGTTGATTTCATTGTCCCGCACGTGATTTTGTTCAAAGAAAGCTTCAGGGAAAGATCCAATTGAATGTTGGAATTCTACGACGATTTCTAAAAAATAAATTTTGACTGGTTTCTTCAAAATGAGGAAGTCGCATGAATGGGCTGAAGAAAATCCGCATGATGTCAGGCATACGATATCCAAATACAAATTTTCAACAAACGTGCGGTGGGGCGTTTATAAAAATCAATTGATTAGACCGCACGTCCTACCAAGACGGCTTACGGGTGATTTTCACTTAGATTTCCTTCAACATCATCTTCCGGTTCATATACCGGTTGGTTCAAAAGTTATTAGCAATTGAAAATTTTGGTAAATACATGAACCACCCTGTATCTCGGTTATGGAATTGATTAGACCTATCATATTAGGTTTTTTGGACTCGCCTAGGGTAGCTCTAGCTCAGGTTGCCGTATGTTAATTTACCAATGAAACACCCTGTATATTTCTGAGATTTTGATGTGCTCTTTTCGAATTTTATTAAATTTTTCAGTCAATCGGTCATTTCGAATTCGCCCATCGTCACTATCTAACATGTCGATATCTTTATGAGCACCATCTGTTATATGGTTCTATATATAGTTCAAAATTTATTTTTTATATATTTCATTTTATTCATTACTAATGTGACATTTAGTTATGTTGTCCTAATCAGATAAATAGTTTTCATTCAGCAGCGGATCAGCGGATGAAGGGTGTTGGTTGAATCGAAAAATGGAATCCTTCCGCTTTTCATTTAAAAAAATCTGGCAGCCCTAAGTGAGGCTCCTCTTACAAACTCAATTTTAAAACGTGTACTACCCAACACTAGACAGCAAGATGTACTGGTTACATCGTAAATCACGAACCCCCACCATGAGCTGTATAACGAGCTTCTCAATTTCTCAATGAACTCGTGGAACTTCAGAGACATTCGAAAGTATAGTGAACATTGGAACCGGAAACTAAGAACATTCGAGTGAGATCGTCAGTTTATTCCCAAGGCAGAAGTCAGTTCTCTAGCAGGGAATTCTAAGGAATTAAGGAACACCAAGTACCAGGATAAGAACACTGCAGGTGATGTTGAATTGCGAGAAGTGGGCATAAAGGACTCCATGATTGAGAAGTGTCAATGCTGAACCAGTTTCTTTCAATGTAGGTACTCTGACTTTTATTGCAATCTTATAATTTTAATTAATTTATTTTCTTGAATATGTAGTGTGTAGGGATATTCATTTTTAGTAGAAGGTTGAATAAGTTTTCTCCGAAATTGTTATGTGAAGGGTAGATCTAATTGAGGAATATGCTCTGAAATAGTGAAACGAGGGACTCGTGGACTGCGAAAAGCAGCAATAAGGAAAAAATTATGGCAACTGATGCCACAACTTTTTCTTGGGGAGAAGTAATGTAAGAAATATGGGTAAATATATCGAGAAACGAGTTGAAATGATCGGGAAACGTTGAATTCTCTAGATTATTTCTCTTCACATGCTCATCGATGCTCAAGACCCTGATGTTGCATACAATGTGTATGGCAAATTTATGGAAAGTTTCGACTGAAAAGACTGGCGAAAATCAGAACATTCGCGTTGACAAAAATCTCATGGGGTTAAGATATTGAAGGTTCGGTGCCAAGGGGTCTGACATGTGGAAATATTTTGGGATATTCAGAATGTTTTAAATCAAGTATGGTATTGATGGATAGTTTTCAGGTTCACGAAGTTGTAATATTAGGCAGAACAAAAACGCAGAGTTTTGGCTTGTGGGTTGGAAACGCCCATAGAACTGACAATTGGTCAATAGGATGGTAAAACGAAATATTTTCCCAGGAAGGAGGCAATTTTGGAATAAGGTGCCACCCAAAAGGTGGAGAGAAAAATTCACGTTCGGTTTAACAATTATCGAAATAAGTCAGTAGTGTTCGGAGTAAGAACTAAAAAGGTTCTCCGACCTACTCAAGAGTAGTGACCGCGGCTGGCTCGGTTTTTGTGTGAAAAATAGTAAATTTCACAGTTAGAATCTAAGTCTCAAGCGGAGATTTATTGAGAGTAATAGGTAAAGTGTTACATTCAAACGAAGAGGTGTTTTGTTCTATTCAGGGAATAGAAGTGTCAAAGGGTAGATCTCAAGCGGAGATTTCGTATTTTAAAGTCTCGAACTCTTTGAAATATCGCGAACGGAATCGGAAGTGCCTAGTAGAAACGGGTGTATGGAAGTTAGGCGAAGAGGAAGATTGCCGTGTGGATTTAGTGAAGGAATCCAGTGTTAGAAAAAGGTTAGTTTTTCCCGACTACGCATCTTGCATTCTGAGATTCAATTATTGTCAGTCCAGAGTAATGAATCCTCCCAAGAATAACTTTTGTTATTTTTATGTTCGATTCATTGAAACAAATTTCATAACCAGTTCAAAATCGTAAAGAGTAAGTCAGTTGTTGTAATTTATCAATTGAGTTCGTTTCAAAGTGAATGATTTTGTTTTGGAAAACATAACTTGTAGAATAGTTATTTTTATACTCTCCATTTTTTTGTTATTATAATTTTGAAAATTACTCTGATTCCTTTCATTTTGATTACTAGAGAATCCCTGGAAAAGTATCCAACATATTTAAGTCCGATACCTACAAATTTCTATTTTTTTAACATCTCTAAATTAATGACAATTCACCTTCAATCGACAGAAAGCCGCTCTGAAGATTCCAATAAAAACTTGACACATTTTTTAGACACTCTTTTAGAACCGCGAAATCTCAGGAATTGTAACTCTGAGGAGAAAAATCATAAGGACTATTTTTGTAGATAATTCAAAGATTCATTTGATAAAGCTCACAATTTTTGAGAAAACATCGACCTTTAACCCCGAATACCAACGACACACACGTAGGATCTAAGGGGATTTTTGACTCTTCATTCGTAATGGTAAACCCTAGCTCTTCACCAGAATTTTATCTTGTCTAATTTGACCGGGCTATTAATCAACTCGACTGGGAATTGATGATGATTCTTTTTTTCATTAAGTGAGGTTAGGTTTGTTTCGGTTTACATATTGCATTTCCAAATTTTATATTCATCTGATTTTTTGAGTTTTTCATAATAAGGTGAGCTCATTCCAGAGCAATTCAAGTGATTCAAATTTGCACACCTTAAACGCTACGTATTGCGACTGATCGAGTTCAGGCGAACATTAAATACACATCGCGGTGCCATTTTTTTTGTAAAATATTTTCATATTTTCTACTCGTATACCATTTAACCACGTACATTCCCCAACTCAAAATTTAATGTGTTCAATAACAATAACAATAACAATATCTTCATTCTCAGAATCCTTGATACAAATATACAACGAAATGAGAAAACGTCAAGAAAAAAAAATACAACCAAATTAGCTTTCAGAATTCATACAGAAATAATTCAAAAATTCTGAAATCGAGTAAGGTTCGATGAAAATGATTAAATCAGTTGGCTTTTTTTTGAATTGCTTATAACTACTTATGTCTAATATATTCTTGGGTAGACTATTATAGAATTTAATACACATATACCTGGTGTTCTTTTCAGTTAGTGTCATTGTATGTATCGGTACGTGAAATGGAACAGTACGTCTTGTGTTATTGTTATTTTTCATTTCCTCAAAGTAATGAAGATTTTTTTTCGCGAAGAGAATGCTTTCTAAAACGTATAATCCAAAAAAAGTAAGAATTCTGTTCTGTCTGAAATGCCCTCTACACGTTTCTCTATATTTCAAACCCAACAATGATCTTAAGGCAGATTTTTGAAGGACAAACAATCTACTGCCCTCAGAACTACCACCCCAAATCACGATTCCGTATCTAAGTATTGAGTCAAAACTTGCAAAATAGATAGATTTCAAAAGTTGCCTGTCTACACGTCGAGATAATATCCTTATCATATAAAGAGCTCTATTAAGTTTTTTACTTAGCTGATGAATATGTTCGCACCAATTCAATTGACTGTCTACATAAACTCCCAAGAATTTGGTGGACTGAGTTATTTCAACTGTGGTATTGTGAAAATCAATCATGTCTGGAAACTTCTCTCTAGATCTATTAGTCCTGAACATGACACATTCAGTTTTTTCAACATTCAGGAGGAGCGCATTCTGACCACACCAAATATTTATTAGGTTAAATGCTGTTTGTGTCTGCACGATGCAGGATTTGAGGTCCTTATTTTTAACAAGGGCACTTGCGTCGTCTACAAACAAGAGCATATTGGCACATATTTGGGTTGAAGGAGATATAACTGACGGTATATCATTTATATATAGGAGAAAAAGAAGGGGTCCTAAAATACTCCCCTGTGGTACACCTCTATTAATAACCTCGTCTTTAGACGTGTGAACTTTATCACTGGTGTTAATAGAAACTCTTTGCTTTCTATTGCTGAGGTAACTGCGCAGCAATTTGAGTTGAGTGTCACGAATACCATAATGCTCTAATTTGTTCAGAAGCCTTTGATGATTCACACAATCGAAAGCCTTAGAAAGGTCCAGAAAGAGTCCGATGGGCACCTCTCCTTCTTCAAGTGCTTCAATAATACCCGATGTTAACTCATAGAGAGCCGTGGTGGTGCTTTTGCCGCGCAAGTATCCATGTTGGTTTTCCGAGAATATACCGAATTTATGAAAGAAGTTCAATAAACGATTAACTAAGACTTTTTCGAATATCTTTGAAAATGCAGTCAGCAAGCTGATAGGTCGATAATTGTGAACATCATTATATGATCCTTTTTGTGAAGAGGTTTGATAACAGCTAATTTGAGGGACGAAGGAAATGAACCCTCCGTGAAAGCTCTATTGATGATGTGTGATAGAGGTTCAGCAATTATATATATAGATTTTTTTATCACTGTTATAGGTATATCATCATAACCACAGGCATTTTTACTCTTCATTTTATCGACCACATTTATTAACTCCCTTTCATCCACTGGAAAATAATAAAAGGATTTATTATTGCGATGAGAATCAGAATATATTTCAACTGATATATTTGAATTATCTAAATCCGACTGCATGCTGGCTAAGTAGTAACTAAAGTTATTCGCAAAGACCAGTGGGTCGCCAACTTGATTCAGAACATGACTTTTGGTCCCATCTTTACCCGTTAGCCTGCGCAGTATATTCCAAGAAGTTTTGCACTTATTATCACTAGCCGAAATCATTTTTCTGAAGTAGTCCTGATTCATTTTCTGTAACTCCCTATCATACCGAGACTTTATCTTTCTGTAATGACCTTTATAATCCGGATTGTGTTTAGAAATAATAAATAGAGTGTTCAAATAATTACGGAGTTCTTGGACCTTGGGTGTGATGGGAATTTTTATTTTATTTTGGTTGTTCATGGAAATATGTGGAAATGAAACATCAAATAGTTGTTTATAGGTTTCGTGAAACCTATTCCACAACGAATCCACATCCGAACCGATGTCGGTTGAAACAATGTTCCAGTCTACTTGGGACAAGGATGTCAAAAATATCTCTGTAGTCGATTCATTTATTAGGCGAATTTTTTTTCTCTTATTATTCAAAGTTGTGGTAGTCGAGAAAGCAAATATTTGCGCGGTGTGATCAGATATATGCTCTTCTATAACACAGGCAAACGTGTCATCTTCGATATTAGTGATTATATTATCGATACATGAAGACGATGATGTTGTTATTCTTGTAGGTTCCCTAATCATTAATTTTGCATTGAAACCATCAATAAGTGAGATGAACCCCTGAGCCACCCTATTATTTGAAAGAATGTCAATGTTAAAATCCCCGGAGATCACAAAAGAACAAGACTCCTTTGTTATTTTCATAAGGATGTTATGCATTTTCTCAAAAAATATATTTATGTCCGATGTGTTATAAGAGCTCGGCCGGTACATACAAATGATGATAGTTTTCTTACTATCTATGAAACACTCCATGGCTGAGCATTCGAATACCAATGGAATCGAAGACTTGAGGTCTATTCGTTCCCTACAGATGATTCCTCTACAATATATAGCGCAGCCTCCGTGTTTACCCGCTTCCCGAGAGAAAGATGATATTAAATTATAATTCAAAAATCTGTAGCTAAGAAGTTCATCCTCACTTTTCCAATGTTCGGTAATCGTGACAAATGACACATTAAAGTTATTTATAAACAATTCTAGTTGATTGAAACAATTTCCAATTGATTGAACATTCTGATGAACCAGAGTATAACGCTTATTCATTCTTTGATTTTGTTCTTCATAAGATGAAATAAAAAATTATTCAATCTTACTCCTTCAGGCCAGATTTCCGGGTTTTTGAGAGCTTCAAAAAGATGTTCAGGTACCATGAGTTTGAACGACGAATACTCCTCTGGCCTATTAGATCGCAGTTTGGTGCATTTATCATGACTTATTCCATTGTTCTCCAGATGACTTATAACTATACTTTCCTCCATCTCAGGGTGTGGGTTACATACGTGCAGATGCCTGAATTTTGGAGCCGATTTTATTGTGATGGTATCACTTTTACCGGTGCCCACAATGGGATTACTTCGGCGACGTCTTTTTCTTCCATCCTCAGCTACTGTAAAGCCCTCCTCTCTCGTTGTTCTTGCGGTATTGCCATCTTCCATGGGGTTAGATGTGGTTAGATTGATCTTAGGTGTTTGAATTCTAGTTTTGGGTATCTTTTTTTCTCTACAGTTTTCCACTCTTCTTCCTTCGAATTTTGAAAATTCGGTAAGCTTTTCTGGCCGTGCTCCGGATAACAGTAGTTCCATAGACATCAGGAACCCCTGTAGACAAATCAGCTGACATGCACGGAGAAACATCTGAAGGAACGTTCTTCGCTGGGTTGACATCTTGATTAATCGTCTCATCTGGGGAACTCCGTGCCGATGTATTGATAACGTTTTTATCTCGCTTTAATGATTGGATTTCCTCGATAAGCGAAGACATTTGTTTACTCTGCGTATTGATAATATTTTTCAATTTCAATATTTCCGAGTGCAAGGGTTGTACAATTTTATCGACTATATTGCGAATAGAAGTGAGAAGTGGATCTTCACTTTCAGTTAAAGAGCTCTTTGGATCAGTCATGGTAGGGCAAGATGCGTTAGGTTCAGGGCATCCTTCACAAATCCATTTGTTGGTTCCTGCTTTCTCACGTATTTCGTTGAATTCTTCGATGGTAATATTAACACACTTTATATGAAAACTATTTTCACAAATACAACACGATATTATATCATCGTATCTATTTACTTTACTAGAACACTGAGAGCAAAGTAATCCACGTACGTTCGACATGACGTCTCGAATAGACGTTCATTATCATTAACTACTTTGTTGTTCCCACTTATAAAATATGTGAGTGAAAAAAAACTTGCGTTTTGATAAATCATTTTGCTTGACTTGTATGAGCAGAATTTAAATAACAGTGCTATCTGGATTCAAACTTCCCTATTAATATTGGGAAACAAGTAACTTCTACCAATTAGAATTTTCAAATGAACGCATAGCTGTCAAGATTCTCTATAAGCTCTAATTTTTCAGGAGTGACTCGCGAAAAGATGGTACCTAACAAAAATGAACAATATATAATATGGTTAATTCAAGAAGTTGTGAATCTGTTTATCAACTTTCAGATTAATCTTTCGTATATCCCCGAAACTACATTTACACTTATTCATCATTTGCTCTAGTAATTTTTCATTTAAAGACTTATTTATTGTTGTTGGTCGAAGGACTTCTTAACGTCGAGCGTGACGTTACCATGAGAAGAGTCATTGAGTATTATACTCAATTTATTTATACTCAGTGGTCGAAATATGGTACGTGCGCTTGAATTTTTTTCTTCTATGAGGAGGGTAATTTTTAGCGGGACAGCCTTGGGCCCGAGCTTGGTAACATTCTATTCAAAATGGATATAGATTAATCGGATTTCATATCTGGGTTCCCCACTCGGATCATCTATCATGCGTATTTTGAATTTTTATTTACTGCAATTCTGTTCTGGATTCTCGCTGAATCAAACCATAATTTGGGTGATGATATTCATGTTTATGTTATTACTGTATCTCGTTATTGTTGTGATTCATCCACACGGCATGAAAGAAATAAAACAGTTTTTGATTATAAAAAAATACTGAGCGAATAACCGAGTAAATATCTGATCTTTTAATTCAAAATGAAATTAGAACAGAATAGGTACATGATCTATCAGAAAAAATCGTATGTATTTTGTTTGATAGGAGCGAACATGGATATCTCTTTTGAAAAAGGAATTGGCATTGGGGATTCTGAAGGAGGAGGTGTTAACCACAAATAGGAATTGACAATTTTGAAAAAAAAATCAACGTTACTCCGTTAGTGAATATGGAATTTCAAGTTGATGTATGGATCATTTGAGTTTGTCCGTTGAAGTCTGCTATAGACTCCGAAAAGTTAGTTACACAAAACGTCTGATTTTAAAAGGTTTTGTATATACAGGGTGATCCACGGTCGATGGTACGTTAGACGTTTATGGAGAACGGAAAGCAGGGATTCATTGCAAATTTGATTTCTTAGACAAGAACAGATGGTCTATCGATCTAAAATATTTTCAGTGCTGCGGTGTTGCCGCCTATGTTAAAAAGTAGTAACTATTTTGTTATTTCAAATGGCACACCCTGTATATTATTGAATGTTTCTATTCATTGTAGTAACACGATTATTTTGGTATCGCTTTCTCATACTCACCTTCAGCGGTTTCTGAATTTAATGATTTCCTCTTTTTTGTGCGCAAAACATAGCTTTGGTTGATCCATAACTTCCATACTATAAATCTTAGGAAGCTGAAACTTCGTATGCAGAATGCTAAGATTCTATGCATCATTCAGGTGTTGTGAAATACGCTCCTTTTCATACAGGGTCATTTTAAATTCGATGGTTTATCGAGATATATAAAAACGATTGAAAGTGCCCGGTAAATTTTAAGAATTACTGAAAGAAAATTGAATTTCTTGATTGTAAGATGCTGCGTTGGACTGACATTTTATAGTTGCGCAAGTGCGAACCTGTTCATCGGGAAACATTTCATTGAACCTTCTGAATGTTCTTGCTGTTACTTGGTCACATTGACCATGGTGAATGAAAAAATTCATCAAAATTTCATTTGAATAGGTATCTCTTTCCATTTCACTTGTTAGTTTTTACTATGAAGAATGAGGTAATGTATTATTATCGACAAACTAATTGTCAGATCTGCATGAAGTCAATTTTCATCATATTATGGTATTTCATTGCTATCTACGATGAATATCTGTTAAGATGTTTTGGATGTACGTGCATCGAGATTAACAATTTTTTTGGCTCGAATAATGAACATTCATATGTTATTTGATAGTTTTAAACGCATTATCATTATCAGCAAATCATAGCAATCCGCTGAAGTTAGTATATATGTACCTATGAACCGCTCATTTTAAGCTTGTTTTATTAGCAGTTTCAGGAGGTTCGTAACAATAAAACGTGCGCAACTACAGAAATTTCAGGTCAACTCAGAATCTTACAATCTAGGTATAGGATATATTATTTGAAAGGAAATCCAATTCTCTTTCAGTTATTCTCTAAATATACATGGCATTCCATTTAAAAATTGCTCTCTACCGTTTTTGTATGTGTCGAAAAACCATCTTATTTTCAATGACTTTGTATAGTGAGAAGCATACTTCGTAACAAGTGCATGTACTTGGCACCGCTGAAGATAAGTATGAGAAGGTGATACCAAAATAATCGTGTTAATACGATGAATAGAAAAATGCAATAATTTACAGGGTGTGTTTGAGATAACAAAGTATAGTTACTACTTTTCGACATAAGCGGCAACACTGCAGCACTGAAAATATTTTGGAACCAAATTCTTGCTTTCCTTTCTCCGTAAATGTCTAACGTACCATCGACCGTGGATAGCGAAATATAGGTATAGTAGGACAACGTACCTACTCATGTTCATAATCGGATTTTTTTAAATTAAATCATGCAAGTTTCCTTCAATTAAAAAGTTCTCAAGTTTTTTTTTCGAGTAGACGGAATGGGGCTCAGAATGAATTTGGTATTTAGCAGGTCATCAAATTTGAAGTGTTAGTGTCCAATAATGTAGTGTTGGGTATCTCTTGTAAGAGGCGGTTCATGTTTCCCGGACACGACCCAGAAATGTAAGAGCGGCTCATTTTAAAAACTGTATCACCTCAATTCGAATGTCCCACTAAGCGACTACGCGTTTTAGTGGCACCGTTTTCCGGAACAACTTTCATATGTATGTAAATAAATTCATTTTCTCTCAGAAAAAAAATTGTGAAGAATGCTGCAACAACGTTCATGTGGAAGAAATTGATATTATGTCATTGGTATTATAGCCTTGTGGACGTATTTTTATATTGTGAAAATGTCATGTGACACCTCAAAAGTACAAATTATTGTAGAATATATTTATAGGTGAATGCAAACATGTTTATTTGTTTTAATCTCATATTTATTATCAGAATGACAATTCTCGTAATATGTCTTAGTTTTTGCTCCTGAAAAATATTCTGTTTTCTTGTGTTATAACATGTTTGGTTTATCTATGGGAGCTGATTGCCTTTCATTGGGGTCCCGTAGCGGTCTTCAAACATCTGAAATGCCGAAAAACCATCACCTGGAAGGTCGTATCTGGTCTGAAAAAACCCTCACGACCAGAGAGCAACAATTTGTGGATTTTGAATTTGAATATCGAAGGAATTTCGAAAGGAAAGTGTGATTGCGTCTCCAAATTAGCTGATGAACATGGTATCAAAGAGATTCTTCTGCAAGAAACCCACACGGCAACAGAAAAAAAAATCCTCGTGAAAGAGGACAGTTGAAAGGTTATGTATTAATTGATTTTTTACAAGTTTAGCTTGTTATGTTGAAAAATTATCAGTTTCGTAACTTTCAACAGATTCGGAAAGGGGAAATCGATGGAGTTTTTTTTTTCTTTCATTTCTTTCAAATTTTCTGACATTTCTGTCATAAATATTTATGAACCTCCGAACATTATTTGGCCAAGAAATTTGAATGTTGATGTTCTTCGAAGTAGCAAATGCATTTCCAAGATGCATTCGATTTATTCTGAATAATCGGTTTCTTTTCTGCTTTTGTCTTTTTTCATTTCAGATTAAGAATTACGAGTCGTTTTGGGAAGAATCTGTGTATCCGAGCCCATCGACGGATAACATGAAGATGATCACACTGATGTCTTTCAAGATTTTCCTGATATTTGATATTTTATGATATTTTGTTTACGGGGAGGCAGGTTTTTTCGGCTGAGGTTTTTTCCCCTGGCTGTATAGTATCGTATGATACTAGTGTTGATAGTATCGTATGATTCTATAGTATCATACAAAGAATGTTATGATACCCCGTTCTTTTTTTACCTCAGCTTAGGTACTTTTTGTTTCAACATTTAATGTATTATTTTAGCTCTGTTTTTCATAAGAATATATATATATATATATATATATATATATATATCTCATATTTTTTTCGTCAAAGTTTTAAAATTACAATGAATGCTTGAACTTGAATTTCGCATTAATGCAATTGGAAAGACGAGCAATAAATCGTTTTCATTTTGTTTTTAAATTTATTTCCGGAGTCATTAACCATAGTTCATTTTGTGCGTCCATCATTCAGCTCGGAATTGAGTATAATTAAAACTCAACTCATTAATGAAAAAACTGTGTGAATAAAAATTTGTACCAGTATTTCTTATTCATTCCCGATACACGCGAATGGAAATTGAACAAACGGCTAAAAGCTTATCATGACGAATACCAAAAATGGGAAGATTTGGCAACCTACCTGCATTCTCTAGGACTAATTTTCTGAAAAATACAGAGTAATGGTCGTTTATAATGGCTCCGGTTTCAGCGAACTTTCGTTTTAGTTTTTAGTGAACGAAATAAAGCATCCGGTTTATTATCTTTTATTGCGAACTTCGCTTATAACGAACCGTTTTGACGAACCATTGAATTTCGTTATAAGCGAACATTACTGTAAATGAATTCTCGCCATGAATAAGCAGAACGATACGTAAACCGAGCCGTTAACGATACACGAATTGCCTTGGATCTCCTCGGGATTTCCTTGGATATCCTCGGGATTTCCTTGGATCTCCTCCGGATTGCCTAGTATCTCCTCGGATCTCCTCTGGATTTCTTCGGATCTCCACGGATTTCCTTGAACTTCCTCGGATTTTCCCTGGATTCTCAGTGGCTACCACCATGGCCTTCTAAATCCCCTGGTCCGGCGCCTCAAGCGGCAACGTCGCAAAAGACGAGGTATACTGCTTACGTGCTTAGCGTGAGATATTCGAACGTATTATTTCCTTTCCTGATGTTGATAAATGTGTTTTCCGATGAATATCTGATAAAAGGAGAAGTATGCCCTACTCGGTCAATAAATTTAATATAAATTAAAAACAAAATTGAAATTAAAGCGAATTGATTGAGGTTTCATTCAATTTATTGTCCAGCAAGCACCACGGGGAGGTGTACGGCCATCTCTCGCCATGTGAACGCAAATATAACTCTCAAAAAAAAACTAATTCAAATAAAATTCTCTATATACATATAAAAAAAATTGGAATTCTCAAATAATAACGTAACATAAAATTCTCTATGATAATAATTTCCAGTGCCTGAGTTGGTCGAAATTTTCATTATTCTTTTCTTTTGTGATAAAAATGCTTCTAGTCAAGGAATCTTTCAGAAAATCTGATGCATTTTTATAACAAGAAAGCAAATTAGTAACTTGAGACCATCTGCTGAGAATTAAATCAGAAGGAAGTATCCATTTCAGGTCATTAGCGTTATCGCATTTTTTAATTTCCCATCCAGATAAATCTATCAATTTTAGCCGAAGAATTTTCACATTTGTCTTTGTAATCATTGATCAAATCGAAACTCAAAAAAGCTTCTGCTTCATTATTATTCCTAGTAAAAATTACTCCCCTCCAACACCCAGGATCGGTCTTTTTTGATTTGGTTTCGTAAGGTATGAGGGTAAATTTGGAAAAATTTTTGGGATAGCGCCTTCTTTCAATTTTGGAAATCTCAAAGAAAGTAATTTAATGGTTCCACCTGCTTGCAAATGTTTATCGAACTGAATGTTTCTCGCAAATGAAAGTGTTAGTCGTTGGAATGAAATTTCGGGTATGGCACTCATTCAAAAAAGCTTACGCTGTTCATCTTCGGGAGAACCAAAACAACTAAAATATCCTTCATTTTTGGTAGAAGGATAATTACATTTACACGATTAAATACAATTCGTTTTGACCATTTTTCGAAGCAGATGACCTCAAGTCAAAGTTTACTTTATGGATTAGATATTACATAGATGGATAGACCAATCATTCTGTTATTCCAAGGAAAATTCACTAACTCCAATATCACAAACACTTTTACTGTACACGGCACTCGAACAATCACAAAAGGTAACTAAAATTCACCTATTTTTTTTACATAGATGACCAGAATAAACACTAAACCGAGCGGAGGCTACAAAAACGCCGGGACTTATTTACCACTAGACTGACGTTTCTTTGCATCCACGATATGTCGATTGGCTATCCCTCAGTGCAGTGTTGCCGCTCTTGGCAATACCCGGGACAGGGGATTTAGAACAGGGATGTTGCGGAAATTCGCATCCGCATCCGCAAATGCGGAGCTTCCGCATAGATTACTACTTCCGCATCCGAATCCGCAAAAACCGATGCGGATTTTCATGCGGATGCGGATGTAATATAATTTGTGAGTTGTGCAGGTCGCCATCTCAGGGCCAACAAAATATGTTAGTGTTTCGTTTAGAAAATGCTAAATATATACTTTTTCAATTTTGAAAGTGTCAGAAAGATGCTAGTTTTTCACTGTTACTCCTTTCTGTAGCTATTTCTGAAACCGAAACATCTGCATCCAAGAGGGTGGAATTTCCGACGCACCCCTCTATTCTGTTTATATTCATACTGGTAATTCTCTTTTCGAAACACTTTCCAAATACATATTTTATTATACCATCGGTTTTTTTTTTCCGTTAAGTCCGAAATTCCAATCCGTCTCCTTTTTAAGTCCCAAGATTTCTTATCGCCCGTGATATTGAAATGTTATATTTTCGCGATATACCCGTTGTTTCAGAAGCATTTGAAATTTTGAAGGAAAGTTCAGGGACCAAGCGTCTTTGAACATGAATTATGATTCGCGAATCGGGGAAAACATTTTCATCAGAATTGCGTATTTTTTGGTTGTTGGGGTTTTTTTTTTTTTGATTTGACAGAGATCTCCCCAAGAAAAAGAGCCAGATGTTCGTCCCGATCAGTGAGAATTGTCCACGTTTGTTTACCTAAACAACCTGGGTTGTTGCAAGCTCATGAAACGTTTATAGGGGCTATAAAATTCGCATAGTTTGACGATTTTTGGGCATCTGTTGATGATAAAGATTTAAAAAAAAAAATTCATTTTAACTTTCGGAACATGGCATATTGGAAAACGTGGGAGTTGCGATAAGAAAAAAATGGGCACACGCTCTTCGCACGAGAATTTGACCAATGGGAACGAAGAAATTGGTGAAGTTCCGATGCGTTTGTTATGGTGCAATACTTATTCATTGTAAATGAACCATAACGTGTTTTTTGGCCTTGTGGATTACTTGTCGAATAGTAAATTTTTGTGAGATTTTGAATAATATTGTGACTATTATGATACAGTTGATCATAGTGAGGAGTGTACGTGTACTCGAATTATTGTTTATTGGGAAATATTATGGTAAATGCCATTATATTTCTCCGGTAGTACGTTTCATTGTATTGTTGTACGATATTATCACCGATAGCACGAAGAATTTTGTCCACTCCACCAGGCAGTGTTCCAAGCGAGCAATTATTCAGTAGCGCGGGTTTAATTTACGAACCTCTGCGTAACTGCCTTGAAGCGGAAAAGGCGGCAAAATTACTTTTTATAAAGTATAATGCTCCAATTTTCAACTTCTCTTACTAATATAAAAATAAGTAAGTGAAGTTAAGAAAACATGTAGGTAAATACTTACACTTGATATACTTAATACTAATTTACTTCGAAAATGTTAATAACTGCTTTATCGTTGTTTTAATTCTTTACTCAAATACTATTTTCAAATAAGATCTTAAACATCCGCATCCGCGGATGTGAGTTTTCGAAAATCCGCATCCGCATCCGCGGATGTGAAAAAATCGGCATCCGCAACATCCCTGATTTAGAAGACCGAGCTACCACCTCGGTATCTGTTCACGATAAATATAATAATTTTCTGCAGCGAATCAATGAACGCTGATCGTCGATAAAAATATAATTAGCTCAAAACACTTTATAACTCATCCATCAGTGCAGAAGAAATGTTCACTATTTTCACTAGGTGGTATTAATTCTACTAAACTTTAATCTCTACGGAAAGATCCAATATGGAAAGTCGTATCCGGTTTGAAAAACCCTCACGACCAGAGAGCAAGAATTTGTGGATTTTGAATATCGAAGGAATTTCGAAAGACAAGTGTGATTACGTCTCCAAATTAGCTGATGAACATGGTATCGAAGTGATTCTTCTGCAAGAAACCCACACGGCAACAGAAAAAAATCCTCGTGAAAGAGGACAGTTGAAAGGTTATGTATTAATTGATTTTTTACAAGTTTAGCTTGTTATGTTAAAAAATTATCAGTTCGTAATTTAGAACAGATTCGGAAAGGGGAAATTGATGGAGTTTTTTTCATTTCTTTCAAATTTTGTAACATTTCTGTCATAAATATTCATAAACCTCCGAACATTATTTGGCCAAGAAACCTGAATGTTGATGTTTTTTAAAGTGGCAAATGCATTTCTAAAATGCATTTGATTTATTCTGAATAATCGGTTTCTTTTCTGCTTTTGTCTTTTTTCATTTCAGATTAAGAATTGCGAGTCGTTTTGGGAAGAATCTGTTTATCCGAGCCCATCGACGGATAACATGAAGATGATCACACTGATGTCTTTCAAGATTTTCCTGATATTTAATATTTTATGTTATTTTTTCACGGGGAGACAGGTTTTTTCGGCTGAGGTTTTTTTCCCTGGCTATATAGGATCGTATGATACTAGTGATGATAGTATCGTATGATTCTATAGTATCATACGAAGAATGTTATGATACCCCGTTCTTTTTTTACCTCAGCTTAGGTACTTTTTGTTTCAACATTTATTGTATTATTTTAGCTCTCTTTTTCATAAGAATATATATATATATATATATATATATATATATATATAAAATTGTCTTAAACAAAATATGTCCAGTTGAACAAAAGCAGGTTGTTATCATTTTAATTCATGAAATAATTACCAACATCAATTTTTAGAAATGTTGTGAAATGAATAAAAAAAGACAAAGCTCAGCTAATTTCTCCAATTTTCTCCTTGTGTTGATTCAATTAGTATTGTATCGATTAGTTGAATCATTTCAGTTAATTTGTTTCGAATTTTTTTTTTTTTGACAAGTTCCAACTATAAAAAAATATTCAGGGTGTTTTCAAACGTGAACATCGAAATAAGTCATCATAACAAAAATCCTGTTGAAAAATGCAGCACATTTATTCAAATAGGGAACTTGATATGTTTTCAATTGATGGTTAAGTAATAGAGCAAAAGAACTAAGGTAGCGCATTGATATTGCTTGTGAACACCATGAAAAACACCTGTATATCTGGATCAGCTGCAATTTCATAGAAGAAAGTTGATTTTTTTTCTCAAGTTTGTAGGAAGATACCTTGAAAATTCTATAGTTCCAAATATTCAAAAATCCATCAAAACTAGTGTAAGTGAAAATATATATTTATATTCTTCAATATGAAGCATAACATATAATTATTGAAAAAAATATTCGAATCTGAAACTTGTTCACTTTTAGATAATTTTTGTGACCATTTATCAATTGTGCTTTTGATTTGTAGCTCTTTGCATTTTGATGAGAAAATAACACAAGTCATATTTTGGTTTCGCTCAGGGAATATCTGATATTATTTGACGATATTTTTTCAACTTGGGAAAGTTCTACACTGGAGTGGGTAGTTCTGACCGCCAGTGTCTTCTTGCCTTTTTGTCTGTCAATCGCAATTATATCCATCTGCTCCGGAATTGTGAGGGCAAAAAATATGTCGTGAAATTCATTACAAGCCGTTGAAACCTGAAAAAAGTAATCAATAGTTATTTAATCAACTAGTTTATTAATGACAGCGATTAATGGTCGAGATAGTTTAACGTGCGACCAGATCGGGCGCGTTAATAGTTCGAGACCATCAATCGCTAAATTAATAAATGAGTTGATTACAAGATTTTTCCGTCGACCTCATTATGAATTGGGTATAAATTGTCGATTGAAATAAATTTTTATCCTGCATTATAGATACATTTGACATAATATTAATTTCTATGTTCATAAAAAATTAAGTACAGTTGCAACATTACTCGATTGCTTCTGAATACTTTATGTTCGGTTGCCCATGGCAATCATACATAAAAATGAGAAAAATCATACATTTAAATCAGTTATTATTGATGAATAAGCTGAAACTGAGCTTTTATTACGAGTTCGACAAAAAAAGTTTTTTTTAATTACAAGTCTCAAAAAGCTCATTTTCAGAAGAGCAGTTTTTCGAATATTTCCGAAAATTAACACTGCAATTAAGAGGAAACTATGCTAATATATAGGTAGTACGTCATATTATATATCATATTACATCAAATTTTATTTTTAAGGCAGTGTTAAAATGCTGTCCCACAAAATGAGCTTTTTGACTTGCAATAGTTCTGCATTCAGGTGACAATTTGTTGCCAGCTGTAGTTCTAGTAATCCAATTGCGGGCGATTTCTTATCGTCAACTTTTTTCGCCGAATCGTGTCTATCTTTTGTTTCTTACCTTGTTTTATATTACAATCGCAAAATTTGGCAATCTTTCAGAATTCGTTTTATATTTTATTTATATCATTTTATTTTTGGGGGGTAGAATGCCAAAGTAAGATTTGGGGGTTCAATTTTGACACTCGATTCTTCTTACTACACGTCTGCTTCAATCAGAATTTGCAATACAATTGCGAGGTATTATCATTATTATTATACCTTTTTGAATAGTTATTCAAACACAGAAAGGAATTATATTCGTCATAATTTGGTTGGTTTCACCAATAATTTCATAGTATTCAGCTTGTTTTCAACTTGAGGACAACAAAAAAGACATGTTGATGTTATGAAAAATTCTGAATGAACCGTGAGCGTTTCACGTTGACATGTGTCGAGGATTCCACTTATGTCATTGTTGGAGAAGTTGATGAGTTCTTGTTATGGTAATTTCTTATCCTTGACGTATTGAGGTATATTGAAAGAAACTGTGACAATTAGTGATGAATAAAACTGTTTGTAGAAATTCTGTTCCTCTCTGTTTCAATTAGTTGCAATTTTTCATTTTTGAAACATAGATGAATTCAAAATAGTAATCATCGAAATGAATACCATTTTCAATTCCCAGGCTCAGAGTTCTTTTATCATGAGGTTGGAGAAATGATATTAGATTTTGTCACTCAGATGAGAGACATACCGGTTTCGGCCTTGTTGGGCCTCATCAGTATCCCGCACATTTCAGGACAAAATCTTCATAAAACACTTCAGAATTTATTAGCAATTGGTTGTGAAGTAATGAGTAAAATATTACAAAGTACTAAGGAAGTTTCACGTCTCCAATCAAATGCAAAAAAAGAAATCATTGAATTCATCTATGTTTCAAAAATGTTCTCGATGTGCCTTCGTAAAGGCAATGAATTTTCTTTTTCTTAAAAAGCAATTTTTCATGATAGCAAATGATAATGTTTTGATAGGGACGAAACGCGTGCAAAAATTAAGATCATTTCAGCAATTAATTTTGTCCAACTCATATCGCTGAAATAATATTGGTTATTATTTCTTCTTCGAATGTATGTCAAACTAAGCGGAGCCAAACTTGTCTTCAATTTTCAAATTCGTGAGAAAAGCATAAACTCATTAAGTTCATTGTCAACTCAAAAATTATGAGTCATTTCAAGTGGGAATCCCAACAGAAGAAAACATTCTCAGAATCCCCAGGGAATCGATTTCTTTTTCAGAAGCTCATGATATATGTGTTTGATTAACTTCAAATATATTGGAATATTTGGTGGAAATTGAATGACAAATCTATTAAATGGAGAATTCCCAAATAACTTGGCCGATGCACGATCGCATTACCTCATCTCTTTTTCCTGGCATAGTTATTTTATATTTGAGGTTAGATCTTCACAGCAAACTGTTTGCCCTTCTGGACCCACATACATTCTACTAATTTTGAGTAAACAGGGTGATGGAGGTCGTTTCATCACTGTTATTATTGGGTACGTGGTGCTATGTTGTAGCGGTCGATATATCTCAACCTATATTAGACAACCCTGAAGGAGCCAAAGAAAATACGAAAATAAGAGAATGACCTATTATTCCTTGAGTGCCGTTTCCAAACGTAATAGGGGAAACCAATCGCTAAAAAATGGAAGCCCAACAGAACCATACTTTCGAGTGTCCACTTTGTCATGCAGTGCATGCCTTACGACCGTGCCAAAGCTTTCTAGCAATGACTTTGAAGGAAAGGATCGACTACATCATTCAAACTAAAAGATGCCGCAATTGTCTAGAATCCATCTTGTCCATGCAAAGTCACAAAAGTGCAAAAAGCCGCATCATTCAACGCTCCACCTGTACATACAATGGCAGCCCAACTCGCACATCAAACAACACGGAAATGTGGAAAATACAAGTCCGTCACTTCAGACAACGGGTCCAATAATCGGAGTCAATGAAGATAAGTCACTTTTGAGAATTGGATGGAGTTGCCGAGGAACGACGTGCTCAACCCAAGGATAACCATTGTGAGAGTGATTACCAAAAAAGCCACACACAAAATCAAGACGAATCACTCAAACAAAAATAGAACAGGACTAGAAGGAAGAAATTCATTCGTGCATAGGCGTGAAATGTGCTCACATGAAAACAGCAGAAGCACAGGCGCATGATAGCGGCACGTTTTTCTACCCCATTTCTCATCAGTGCGTCATGAAAACAGACAGCACTACTACAACCATTAGATCGATTGATCAGCACAAACAAGTACAGGTTTCAGTCTCTATGTCATTTTACATGCAGGTCCCAAGCTACTACAAGATCTCACAGACATACTCATACGATAAAGAAAGCATCGAATCGCTCTCAATGCTGATATAGAAAAAATGTATACGCAAATCAGAATGGCCGATGAAGATCAGCAATTCCAAAAAATAGTGTGGAGATTCTCGAAGGATGAACCAGTTGCAGGAATTTCAGCTGACGACACTAAACTACGGTACGGCCCCCAGCAACATACCTGACAAAAGACGAAAATAAAAGTTACCCCCGAGCCGCTCAGATCGCAAAAAGGGATTTCTACGTTGAGGATTTACTCACAAGAACATGGAAAATGAGCCAATATCCACAAAACGGGACTGATGAAATAATTCTGGGTAACAAAGGTCCACAAAATACTAAAAAAAATACTGGGCATCATATGGAAAACTGCCAACACAGACCTATGCCAGGCCCGCCGTAAGCGGGTGTGCAAGGAGTAATAGTCATTATCATAATACTCAATCAGCTCATAGCATAAGAAACGACATCGCACGAAAAAATAATAGAGTCATCAACAAATTGTGTTTGTGAGAGCATCAGCTTGCACCTTTCATCAATTTCCAATTGGAGTTGGAAGTGTTAACGTCGCTTTATGCAGCGACGATGATCATTGATCTTTACAGGATGGCCGGCAATTTTTCCATATGCCTTTCCTCTCATTTTACCTGTTTTTTTCTACTTATTTTCAGAGAAGTAGTTCTCTCTTTTACTTAGTTTGTCTGCTTTCTAGTTTCAGTGTGTGTATTGAGCTATATACGCTCTTTTGTCAGTCTTAGTGACATTAATTTTAAATATCCTTTTTGTTTGATCGTTGCTATGTTCTTTCATTCTTTGTAACTTCTCTAAACCCTTTATCATCATAATTGATATTTAAGGGAAGATAATATAATGCCTTATTTTGGTGAAACTAATTTATTTAATATGACTGCAAATGCACGTCCGCTCAACTAGTTTCGGTGAGTAGAATCACCATCCTCAGGAGCTGAGTAACAGGACGACTGCAACGCAAGGGAAAAAAGGGTGGAATTCATTCTAGATGAGAAATATGTAGGGAAGGAAATATAACTTACGATGCAGCAGACCTGTTATGGCTTTTTAACTGAGCAGGAAAATCGATCGACAGAAATCGTCATCAACAGATAAAATACAATTAAGGATACAGGGTGTTCTACAAGCTCTATGACACACTTTGAAAGAAGGTAGCTGTGCTTTTTTTGAAAATTTTTGTTACTATAAACATAGGTCCGATTTGTTTTCGTTTCCGAGTTACAAGCATTTGATGGTGCACCACCAGATAGAGGGAGACAAGTAGTCAGTTGGCCGAATGATTATTTCCCGAATAAATGGATGTCGAGGAGAAACAATACAATGGCCACCTGGTTCGTCTAATCTAAATTCCTTACTTTTATTCATGGGGACATATGGAGCAGCTTGTTTGTCATGTTGAAATCCAATCTCATCAACAATTACTTCATACAATTCAAGATACAGCAAACCAAATACGAAACTACCCAAATCTGATCCTCCGAGTAACGGCATCTCTAGTTCGTCGATATCGAGCTTGCATTCCAGCCGAAAGGGTGGACATTTTGAACAATTTTTATAGTCTCGAAATTTCCATTTATTATTAAGCATTGAACATAAAAATATAAGTTTTCAACTGCTTGTATCTTCTAAGCAAAAACGAATCAGATATATGTTCATAGGAAAAAAGAAATGTTCAGAATAAGCTCAGCTACCATCTGTCAAAGTTTGTCATAGAGCTTGTAGAACACCCTGTATAAAAAGGTCATACACCGAAATGTCTACGATTTCTCTTTGGAACTTTTTTGGTGTGAAACGAATATAAATAAATACAAACAAATATGGTCGAGAAAAGACACACCGTTTCGTCGCCGTAGACAGAAACAGAAAGCAGAGGAGGTTTGACCTTCAGTCGACGCATAGGCGGCACAATATCTTTTCAACAAGGACTCAATTTCTACATTTCCGACATGAAGGTAGAAGAAGGGGAGGTAGCATATCCTATGTTTCTCTTGCTACGAAAGTGTCACCAAAATCCGCCGTGTTGCGGAGCCAAATTGGTGGCGGGAATTTTGTATATTTGAATTTTTCCAATTCGAAGTTTGTTCGATTCTCTTTTAATGACCAAAAGATAAATAAATAATGATCGAAACAAATCAAAGGGTCAAAATATCATAAACTATTGCTTTTAATGAATTGATGAGTTGAATTACGTACGGAACGCATAATTTGTTCCTGTACTGAACATATGTTCTATTTTTTTCAATTTACTAGATACAAATTCAGATAATATGCAATGAAACAAAAAGGTATCACGATAGAATTATCTCGTGCACCCCTATCAATTAAAATTGTATGCAACAATAATTAAACCATGTCGTATTTCCAAACGTCAAAAAATTTTGCTTTTCACCATTAATTGGCGAGTTATATCAGCATATACTGTACAAGAAACCATTTCTTATATGTTTTTCCATTACATACAGCTGCCAAAACCAACGAACGAATAAGGCCAAAATTGCAGAACCTACAGTTTAAATTACCTCGAGGTTGGCCATCCTGGCCAAATCCAAATTTGTTTAGGTGACACTTTTCAAACGTTATGCCCCCTCCACTTTCTTTACCTCCATGATTTTCGAATACCTACAACAATAGCACTGAGAATACAATTAACACACAAATTGTTCAAGATCAATGATGCTCCAGCTGACTGAGTAATTTAGCTATACATAGTTCATATTCAACATGCAATTTTGGACAGCTTGAATTCAAGAATATGTATTTATTTATTTTCTAATTGGGATACATACAGGTTCATAAAAACCCACTACAAACATTCCAAGAAAAATCTACAATCTTGATAAACAATAAATCATAAACAAATTACACCCGAAAACAAATAAAAAATGTCAACTAGCGGACAACAAAGTACTGCCTCAAAATATTCCCTAATTGAGGCTGCGATACCAAGAATATGTCAAATAAATCGGATAGATCGTTACAACTGCGCAGAGACCTACAGATTGGTGAATTCTGCGAACAGTTGGTTTTCCTGAACTGAACAAAAAAAAGATTACTATTACGAAGATGCCTCTATGGGACATTCAGTGAGAACATAGAAAGCAAATTCGCACAACAAATTAAACCCCTACATAATTTAAAAACAAAATGGACGTCGGAGATCACCCTTCTGTTTTTCAAATTCATCATACCAAAATGATTCAATAGCAGTGTTATAACTTCATCTGGGAAGGCTAAATTAGTTTTGAAGCATAAAAATCTGAGGAATTTCCTTTGAACTCTCTCCAGTCTATTTTTATAAATATCATACTGAGGATTCCAGATAAAGCTCCCAAATGATAGACGGCTCAGAACGTATGCATTATAAAGCATTTTAAGAGGCTTCGCGGTGGTAAAATTGGAACACTTCCTCTTTATGTAGCCCAACATCCTCAGCGCCGATGAGCAAATGAAGTCGACGTGACAATCGAAAGTGAGCTTGCTGTGGAAAATTATCCCAAATTCACGAATGGAATTAACTTTTGTCAATATTTTATCATTTAGTTTATATGAACAGTTGATAGTATTCTTATTCCTGGTGAATGTGATTACTGAGCATTTATCGTAAATCATATACAATCCGTTGTTGGAACAGAAGTCGGCGAATCGATCCAAATCCCGCTGAACCGCGGCACAGTCGGTTAGAGACAAAATTCGGGAGAATATTTTCACATCGTCGGCGTACAGCAAAAATTTACAGAAGCGAAAGCATGACTTCATGTTATTTACATATATAAGGAAAAACAGAGGACCCAGGTGAGATCCCTGGGGGCCCCGGACGTACAGGGATAAATGAATGATCTGTAGCCTCTCAAGGTCACAAACTGGGATCTGTTAGTTATGTATGATATTATCCACCTCAAGAGATTACCACTCACGCCGGCCTCAGCAAGTCGACAGAACAAGAGGTTGTGGCTAATCTTATCGAATGCTTTGCTAAAGTCAACGTAAACTGAGTCCAACTTAACGCCGCCGTCCAAACCGTCATGCAAAAACTCGCTGTAACAAACCAGGTTCGACTCCAGCGATCGTCCATTGAAAAAGCCGTGTTGTTCTGTTATAATGAAATTTTTGAATAATGGTCTCAAGCGGTCGTATATAATATTTACAAGAACCTTGAAGAGCACCGACAATATACTAATTGGACGAAAATTTTTAATGTTATTTCTTTGTCCCGACTTGAAAATTGGAATAACATCAGCTGTCTTCCACATATCAGGAAACTAACCTGATTCGAGAGATTGATTGAACAGGAATGTGACCAGCACTGAAAGAGCAATTGCGCTCTCCTTAATAAATATGGCTGGGATATCACCGGGTTCAGAACCCTTTTTCGGGTCAAGACTACGTATCATCGCCAGAACCTCTCCCTCAATTACATGTAAACGATCCAAACAATTACTATTTATCGGGGCAAAAGAATCATCGCTGCAAAAATCGAATTTCTCTATCTCGAACACGCTTGAAAAAAATTGAGAAAATTAATTACAGGTTTACTGCTCGCTATGAGCACTCTGATCTAAGTGGGATGCACCCTTCCTATTTGGGAACATGATTACTGATAATAATTTTAACCTGATTTTAAAAGAAATTGATGTTATGGGAGTCACAGCAAACTAGAAGAATGTGACCGTCCGCAAAAGAAAGCGCCTCCAACTTAGCTGTGAAGCTTGCGAAAGCTGTGTAGTCATTCGGGGGAAGGTAGACGCAACAGACGAAAAGCTTCTTGCATCCAAGTCTGATACATACCCATAAGTCCTCGGCATCACTAAGATAACCCAGCACAATCGAGGCATTCCATCCGCTCCGCACTGCGATATAACACCGCCGTCGGACTTAACGCTCGCACTACTTGATCGATCCCGACGAAAAATCGTGTAAAGTCTTGAATCAATCAATTCACGATCGAAAATAGAGTCATTAAGCTAAGACTCTGTGACACAAACAATGTCCGCAGTGTGTAATAAGAGGTTCTGCACAAACTCAATCAACTTCGTGCGCAGACCCCTAACGTTCTGATAAAAGATGCTGAGAACCATAAACAGTCATTGTGAAACATTTCGAATATAGACCAACGAGAATAAGAACACTCGATTACTTCAAGCGTCCAGTTTGTTAAGATCAGAAATCTCCGCAATTTGAAAAATTTTTGTTTGTTCAGATTTCCTAGCCAATATGTTACCGTTCTATATCCAAACAAATTATATAGAAGATTTCGCGAATATGTAGGCGAGAAGAGTGAAATTTCTGTAGATATATTTGAGTACATCTATTATTTTACATTTTAGTAAACGAAAATACCGTACCTAAATAGATGTTTTATCTTCCAATTCAATTCAAAACATTTATTGTTGACCCAAAAACAGTTTACAAAAAAACTGGCACCAGGGCCTACAAAATACTATAATTCAGCCTGTTCAACTAAAAATAAATTTTATAACATTAATAAACTATATATTTCAAACAAAAAGCTAAATCTCACTGAGAAAATGATAGAGGTTACGGCACATTTTTCTAGTAGTATCAACTTTTACAACTTCAACAGGGACTTGATTATACAATATGCTGCCGGATGTAAACATTTTGTTTTTCTTGCCGAGTTTCTTCTTAGGTACTGATTTTTTCTTGTTTCATATCGGTGGAAATTTCTATTTTTTGTTAATTTTGTCTTTGATTTTAGTTGTTTACTTTCTATATTGTATATAAGTTTGACTTGTTCACAAAATATAATGTTCTTAATATTCATAACTTTGGTTTCGTCATATAATTGTTCTGTTGGTGTGAGATAGGGATACTGATATATTATCTTGACAATTTTATTCTGCATCCTTTGAAGTTTTTGTAAAAGATTACCTGTAGCTACAGTCCAGCAGGGAACTAGGTATGATAGATGTGGTTTTATAAAGCTGTGATAGAGTAGCTTTCTAGTGTTATAATTGAGTTCTCGGGAACATCTTCTTATTGCACCTGCCATTGGAGTAATTTTATTCATTATATTTTCAATACGATTATTCCAGGTAAGATTATTTGTGATGACAAGTCCCAAATACTTATACTCAGTAACCTCTTTCAGTCTTACACCATTTAGGCTTATTTTAATATCACCACATTTTTGGTATTTTGTTTAATTTTCATATATACAGTCACATCAATATTTATGCTTAATTTGTTAGTGCACAGCCACTTGAAATACTTTGTCAAATCATCATTTATATTCTGTTCACAAACTCTTGAGCCTGGGCCAGAGAATACAAGCGCTGTGTCATCTGCATACATAAAATAATTACATTTCAGATTCAGAAATTTAAACATGAACATATAATAGGTAAAGTAATGGTCCAAGGACCGATCCCTGAGGTACACCAGTATTGACATTCTCCATATTACTTTGCGTCCCATTAATCACTGTGTCCATCAGTAATATTTATAGTTATTTTTGTGGTATTTTTGTTTTATGATTATTCATCATCTGCTTCAGAACATTCCAGGTTTTTTATTATTTTCTTTCGCTCCTTGGAACTTTTTATTAGCGTAATTTTTTTTTTAGGTTTAGTTCCCAGGTTGTTGGTCTTATTTCTAATATTTTTGAACTCTCTTTCAGTTTGTTCATTCGGTACTCTTTTCCATCTCAAATACAGTTTTTCTCGCATCTTCACCAATTTTAGATATTCATCTGTAATCCATTTGTTGTTCTCATTAATTTTTTTAGCTTAACTAATATTGGTGCTTTTTCATTTTTACTTAATCGAAAACTTTCTAGAATATCCTCTTCTTTAATATTTATCCTTAATGTTTGAAACACCTTTAAAGCAACCTTTCTGCATTCAGTTTTTTCTTGTTTTGGAATACCGGCCAGTATCAGATTGTTGTATCTCTCTTGTTGTTCCTGTTTATTCATTTGAACTTCGAGGTTTTGTACTTTTTCCTTTAGTTTTTCATTATCCTTTTTAACCACCTGTAATTCCTGTATCATTCCTTCATTTTTCCGTTTGTATTAATCAAAGCAGTCTGACAAGAATTGCACTGATTCTTCTATTTTGTTCATTATTGCTTCGATATCTTTCTAATAGGGTCTAATATCTCCCTAATGGCACTTTTAAGTCTTTTCTCATCCATTTCGTATAGTTTTTGTGCAGGATAACCCCACTTTCGACGATATTTTTGGAGTCAATGATTTAAGCCTGAATTGCACAGCTTGGATGGAAGCTTGATTTGCAAAGCTCACAATCTAGAGACCGTTTTACTTTTTTCTTGCAGTGTTTACAGACTTTTTGCAGAGCTTCCTGGAACTTAATATTGTTCGTTGCCATAACCTCACAACTTAAGGTGTACTTCAATAGGTTTTTCTTCATTTTTTCCACCATGATGAGGAAACATTAAAAATCGCTTTTTTGACAAATTGATAGGGCGCTATAATTGCACAGGAGCGCCATATCAGCTAGAGGCGGGCCTGACCAACCACTCTGGCCCAAGGCAACCACTCTAACCGCTGAGCTACACTACGTGTTTTTTAATTATCATTATTTAGCATATTAATATTTGGAGCATTCAGACATTTCCTGAATGTACTCGGAATATCTAGATGGCGCTGACATAAGTGTAGTTACTTCGTTTCCAATCTTTCTTCTCTATGATCTTTGACCACCAGGCTACCAACATTTGTTGAAAGTAAAGTTCGAGAACGAAAACAATCCTATCAAAAAATAATACCGCCGATTTGATAACGCGAGGCACAACGGCCTCAAAACTAATCAAAAACAACCTATGCTGGAATGGAAGAAGTCAATTCCTGCAGAATCCCAACAATCTTCGAGAACCAATGTACTCCAAACATGAAAAACGAAGCCTGACAGTTTATTGTTGTCCATAACCAGGTAACGGACACCCTACTATGCCACACTTCCAGATACCGATATACAATCGTATACTATAGAACGAGGAAACGCCGATGAGAGTTCAAGACTCCCCCCTCCCCCCTCTGGAGTATGTTTAATTCACCTCAAACCTATTGGAATATTTGGTGGAAATTAAATAGCATATCGATCAAATGGAAAATTGCCAAATAATGAGGCTGATGTACGACTGCATTACCTCTCTTCTTTCTAGAAAGCTCGTTTTGCTAACTTGCATATTTCAGCAATCTCGAGCCGAGTAGAGCGTTGTGGCATCTCTTGGTTATCATAATAGATATAATATAGGAACTGTTCACCTAACTTATGTAATACACAATAAATACCTTCAAGCCCCACTGCATGTTTCACGCCAATAGTAGTATATTGACGACCCTGTACAATTAAAAATCTTAAAGTAGCCTCACAAACTACTGGGATTTACAATCCACTGAAGAGTCAAGAATTACCTTTCGAAGACTTAACCTCAAAAGAAACAATATTCTAAGTTGCGGAGTACGGATTTTACGCAATTTCGAGTCGAATTGGACATTTCTATTCTAAAGGAATCACCTATATTCAATTTAGGATTGCAGAATATGTACCTACGAAAACAAATAAGAAATTACCAATTTTATCAGTCTTCTGTGCAACTCAACATCAGCTTCTTCTATTATTTCAGATTTTTGTAGTTCCAAAGCACATACCAGAGCATCTTGTATTGTTTGAATAATTCTTCTTACTTTCGCGGTGTTCATCAACCTTCGCACCAAGTAGCCCTTAGCATAAGCTCCTATAATACTTGCAGCCTTTTCCTGCAACTCAAAAGAATTTAAAAATAAATATTATTTCCTTCACATTCATGTAGGATTTTACTGGTTCTAGGGAATAACCAGGCACCAAGTATTTTAAAGAATGTTTACTGAATAGAAACAAAAACACTGACAACAAAGAACTTTGATTAGCTTTCGTCAAATGATATAGGTCAAATCCGGTAGTTCTGATTTTTTGCAGACTTGTTGATGATGGTGGCCTTATCAATAATCCAAGTTTGTGATCTCGAGCGTTGAACGCAACTTTGTCAAAAATCGAAAAAACATGAAAAAAAAGTTTTTTTTCAAATTTTGGCAATTATCACCCTGAAGGACTAGTTTTTGAAAAAACTTCTTCAAATCGTTTTCCAAGAAAACTAAATTTCCTACTATATGATACCAGAGTTGTCCCTGTAGACCGAATAGTTTTTCATATACAGTCTTTCAAAATTTATCATTTTTGTCGAATTTCAGTTTTTTGCAATTATATCTTTTTTAGCCTCATATTTTACTATCGAAACCCTGTACTTCTTATATATGATGTTGAAGAAGAGATGAGGGGTGTGAAAGATAATGTTCAAGCTAAGCAGCGAATAATGAAGTAAAAAGAAAGTACACCAAAAGTTAATGAGCTTTTTTTTTTAAATTGAGTAATATTTATCCATACTAATATTATGAATGTGAATGTCCGTGTGTTTGTTTGTCCTCTATGGACTCAGGAACCGGATGACCGAATTTGATGAAACTTTCACTATAGTGTAGAGAATTTTTTTTGGGAGGTCGTGGACCTCTTTTCCCCGTGAGTCATTCTCCATTTCAACATCAGATCTTTCATTAAAATAGTCCCCGCTGCAGTACCTGCAGACTGACGAGCATTTTAATCCAGCTTTCCTGCACCTGCAGGCGTTCCCACAACCTTTCGGGCAACCGGAAGAAATCAGCCACAAGAGATGTTGTGCGGGGCTGCATCTCTGGTCATCATTTTTGGTTTGAAGCCTTGTAACGTGAATATCCAACCCCAAAAGAGAGGGTTCAGTGTGACGCCTTACCACGCCTGAACCTGCGAGAAGATCGAAATTTAGAATAAAAATTGATCAATATGTAATGGATATTACTGTTGCAACGACAAATTTTCAACTGATAGTATGTTCGTAAAGAGTGAAATCGGAAAGAGTCCTCGAATAGGAGATACCCTAACTAGATTGAAGCTTGTTTTCGTCGCAGCTCTGGCGGAAAGTTGATACCGCAGACCATCAAGGTTATGGGTGCCGGGTTTGTATCCATATAGACATTATAGACCAATTATGACTTGCTCTGCTGCTGCTACTATCCCTTCAGGTGTAGAATTGATGGTGAGAAAAATCTCAGCTTGATCTTCAACGTCCGGTTTTTTTTTCACTATGGATATCATTTGCTTCTTTAGAAAGCCACAAAAGCAGGATGTCGATTCACCACCGATAAAGACATGGGAGCTTAGTTTCCGTCAAACCATGAGAGTGAGAAAATTTTGGGTGGAACTTAAGTTGAATGTCTACAGAGACAGTTCTGGTATCATATTGTAGGAAATTCAGTCTACTTCAAAACCGCTCTAAAGAAGTTTTTTCGTCAGTCTTCATGCACGGCAGCGAGGCATCTTGTGATAATAATTCTGATGTTGTAGTAGGCGATTTGTCTGATGTCAAAATGGAGAATTGTGGGTCAACGATTCATCACCATCCTCTGAAGGGGATATGCGTCGGGATATGCTTTCCCAATGGGTCGATATAGATATAGACGAACCTCAACTGGGACCATCGAAGAAAGCTAAACTAATTATTAATATTACCCAACTTCGAAAAAAAAACCCATATGCTTTTGGTGTACTCATCTTTTTTAAGCTGCTTCGTCTTGAACACACCCCATTTACTTCTTTAACATCATACAGGGCTTCGATTGTATAAACAGGGTCAAAAAGACATAATTGCAAAAAATTGTGAAATTCGACAAAAATGATAAAATTTTAAAGACTGTATGTGAAAAACTATCAGGTCAATCGAGAAAGTTCGGGTATCATATTGTAGGAAATTTAGTCTTCTTTGAAATCGCCTCGAAGAAGTTCTTTCAAAAACCAGTTCTTCAGGATGATATTTGCTAAAATTTGAAAAAAAAACTTTTTTTCTCGATTTTTTCAATGTTTGACAAGGTTGCGTTCAACGCTCGAGATCACAAACTTGGATTATTCATAAGGCCAACATCATGAACAAGTCTGCAGAAAATCAGAACTACCGGATTTCATGCATACTACCCCATACATTCAGACGACAAAGTTACTGGACTAATAAGTATCTTGTCAACCTCTAGACTAGTTTTTGCCTATTCCTCCAAGTCAAAGAATCGCGTTTCAAGATTACGTATATATTTGTTACTTGTCTACGTCTATTCACTTAGTCTAAAATTCTCGTCTAATCGGTTCTTCTGATCCGTGTCTAATACTTGTCTCCCTTGTAACAGTATATCGTCTCATCTAATCCTCTCATCGACCCTTCCCTGTTCTTTTCAAAAAGGTACATGAGTCGTTCTTCTTTTTAACCTACAAAAAGGTGTCTCTCATAAGCAGTGGCATAACAAGACTTGAATTATATGTGGGGAGATAAAATTTGCGAGGCCCCTTCATGAAAAAAGGTTTTCATAAGAAACAATCGAAATTGTCTAACATTTCAAAAAATAAATGTGACGAATTATGAAGTGAAAATCAAATAAAAATTGTCGGCTTCTAGCCTCACTTAACTGCTTAATTATAATCATGGTCCAGCTGGGATGTTAAATCTGTTTCGATAAAAAGGGTTGCCAAAGCAGAAAGTCTTTCCTGATACATTGTATTTCGCAAATTTTTTTTTACCAGCTTTAATTCTGAGAAACTTTTTTCAGCAGAGGCTGTAATCACCGGTATGATCAATAAAATGTACATTTGTACAGGGTATTTCAAATCGCTCGATTTTAGCTGTTTCTGTTACTAGATAGGTAAAAACGTTGAAAGGAATCTTGGGCTCTAATTTCCTGAAAACACCAGTGGTGGAAACCGCTTCACCATATTTTTATTTGATTCGAAGATATAACAAAATTCTGATATTTTATCGATTTCTAAGATGTGCAATAACTTTTTTTTCCAAAATATCTGAAAAATTCCAAACTTTCTACAAGCACATTTCAACTGGGACTGAGACTCTTTTTTAAATTTTTCATCTCTATTCCTTTTATGATATAAGATGATAAAAATGCGTTCGTTTTTAAAAGGAAACAGTTTTTTTTTTTCACCCTTAGTAGACGAGACAAAAAATGAATATAGTGTATTATTTTCTGTGAAAATAGGCTATAAAAATTTCAATCCATACATTTTTGTAATTAAAAATGATATGACACACTTTCGAAATCGATCGAATATCAAAATTAAGTTATATCGTAAAAAAAAGAAGATATCGCGAAACGGTTTCCATTTAAAGTATTTTCGCGAAAATCGAGCCCAGGATAAATTTTCCCTATCTATACCTTTTCAACTTCAAATTGAGAAACACAATCGAATACCGGTGTGAACCCAGCAGACCAAATCCAGCAGACCGTTTGTCGGAAACGCCAGAACGCGGTGTCCAGCGGCGTACGGATCTAGTAGATATGCAACAAGAGTCCGAGTATAATTTCGACCATTTTTACATGTAAATTCCCATAAGGAATTCTAAGGTCCAAAGTAGCAAAAAACGTATGTTTTCAACCCGTTCAAGGTCATACGGTAGAAGAGGTTGGAGAGTTGATTAGAGGGAGAATGGAGCGTAAGAAGAGATTGATTTTAGCACTGGCGTCGATACGAGGGGATAATGGGGGGTTATACCCCCCTCCCCCTCTACCAGGAAAATACTGACTTTTAAACAATAGTTATACAATCACTACATATTATCATGACAATATACTCTATCCTAAATTTTTTTAGCCTCAACGATCCCACTACACCCCCACCCTCCCCCCTTAACGTGTAGGTGAAATGAAATCATAGAAACAAGTAAAAACATTTATTGCTTTTCACATATGATTACGTAATAATAAAACAGGTTCATTACATTTTTAATAATTTTCATAATATTGGAATCTTTTTCTTAGGTTCATCATATTCTTCATCAATTTTCGGTTCATCCAGAGAATAATGCCCCCATGGTAATGTTTCAAATGTTCCAGACACTAAATATCTCTTATCATCTTCATTATGTTCCTTTGTTTGAATCAAATTCTGTGAAACAGTTTTATGTCTCCAGGTTTGCAAACATTCTATGTAGTCTTCAAAACAGATCTTGTTCTTTACAACTGATTTTTTAACACCTTTCGCCTTCTTCGTGATGCCATAATTTTGAACCATAGATTCAATCTCATCCGAATCGTATTCGTTCCTCTCCCATTGACCTCTTTTTACATTTAATTCATCATCAGCTATCGAGTTTTTCACAACGTATAATTTTGATCTAAAACCTACATAATCGGTTATGGGAACATCATTGTTCTCGTCCTTCATCATTCCCAATACCTTCTTGTTCACGCGAGGAATATCATAGCAATTATTCTCGGGGTAATCGGATGTATCGAAGTGTTTGTGACAATCCTGCCTCATTATTTGTAAGGATCTTCAAAGACCTAATAAATGAGCGAGTCGGTATCAGTATACAGTACGATAAAGTTGTCACCAAAGTTATTTTTCATATAGTTATAGTGAAAATCATAAATCGTAGTTTTTGCCAAATCCAAAATGCTCATTCCAACATAAATTGGTTTATTCAAGAAAACTTCTAGTTTTCGGAGTTCGACAGCTACCAAGTTCTCATTAAATATAACACATTTCTTAAATTCTGGTTTTGCAATATAAGCTTCCGCCCCATATCGACCTTGCCATGTCGTCAGAAGATGTACATTAACTCTCTTTCTAATATTTTCCATCCTGTATTTGAATACCTGCCGTCATTACGAATAAGTGATAGAACAGACGGAAAATCTACATACAATAAAATCGACCTAATGAAATCTTGTCCAGTCCTGTCTATTTCTTATCAAACCTCGCTTCCGAAACTCGGCGGAAGCAAGGACTGGACAAGATTTCATTAGGTCGATTTTATTGTATGTAGATTTTCCATCTGTTCTATCACTTATTCGTAATGACGGCAGGTATACAAATACAGGATGAATGCAGCGTTTTATCATTCGTTCGCTAGATTCTCGGTTTATAGCTTTTCTATCGAAATTGTGGTTAATTCGGTTCGGAGTAAGTAAGACTTTTTATATTTAAAATATGATGTTGGAATGTTGTTATCTTGTTATAAGTGGAAGGTGTGTGCTTTTCGAAACATTATTTTTTTTGGTTTTTTTGCCACAACTTTAGATTATGGATGTTATATATATATATATATATATATATATATATATATATAATTCATGAATAAAATATTACTTATTTGATTATTATGAACTAATTAGAATGGAGGGGTGCGGGGATGGTTAAACGATTCGACATTATTTTGCATCATTAACATGTTCTGAATAATGTTTGAACTCGACAGAGGTGGTCAAGGAGCTACTATTTTGGATGAATTATTCTCCTAGAATGAAATATTTCGGGGATACGGCACTTGGAGAAAAGAAAAACAATAAATATAGAATAATTCGAGTCAGTTTCAAGAACTATATGATTTAATATCGTGAATTAATTAGAACAGCGGTGATGGAGAAGGGGTTGTGGTGAAAAAACATGATATATGATTTTGAAACTTTAACATCCTGTCAAATATATGTAGACTCCGCAACAGGTGAAGGGGTAATCAAGAAAATTTTTTTTTACTAAATTGTATGATTTGCAGAAAAAATCAGAACTTAGTATGATTGGATGTAGTTTATGGAACTGTATGAAGGTATATATTATAAAACGAAAAAATAGGGATAAATGATTTTGAATTTCGACATTCTGTTGGATATGAGTTACTCATCAAGAGCTAAATTTGTCCAGATTTTTGAGATATCAGCATTTGAAAAAAAAGTGAATTTGTGAAATTTTCACAAATTTCAAACAATGAATGCTTGAAAAGAAGATTTTTATTACTTATTACATAATGTTGATAGAGATAAACCTCTACCAAAGTTGAGAAATTATTTTTTTTTTTAAATATTATTTTGAATTGATAGAAAAATACCATGGACGGTTATTTTGTTTTAGTTTTCTGTTTTGAAGATACAGTCTTTTATTCCTAATTTCTATTCCTAAAGAGAATGTTGCATGGAAGGTTATTGACCTCAACATATTTTTTTCATTAGATGAAAATATTATGGGTAGATATATTTTTAATTGAAAACGAAAAATAAATATGTTTCAATATTTATCAGAAAAGTATAATTCATACATATATTATCAATCTGATCCTAATACCTTGATAAGTAACACCAACCTCTCCCTGAAATTGTATTCATCTAGATGTATCTTCAGAATAGTTTCCCTATACGCAGCTCATAATTTATTTCAGGAAAATGTTTATCACTACTAACTTCATGAGGATATCTAGTATTCGATGTTAGATAACTTTGTTCTATATCCTTTGGTCTATCACAATTATATTCCTGATAGATTTTTTCACAGTGTCCTCTCAGAGGTTAAACGTTGACCTGATCATGAATCTGTTATGTTTCTTGGTGAATAAATGTATTAATATTTCATTCAAAATATATAATAACTTGAGCAGAAATTAACGGTTTCATGGAATTATGTGAATTTCATCGATTTGTTTAAACTTCATGCGATGTTTCTTGATAAAGAGTTTTTTCGAAGTATCATTTGTAGTGAATTTTCTTCCGTGCACTAGACAACTGATGTAAATTTTTTCATGTATATTGAGATATCTGCTCACGTTATTTGATTAACTGAATTCTTTCCTACAGATTCCACAAGTATAAATCCTGCTGTTTTCGAAGGAAATCTTATAATAATGGTAATATGTTGTGTATCCACTTTTTATTTTTCAATGATATAAACATTTGTTTTCATATTGATATATCCCAATAGATGTCAGCACTCATACAAATTTTGTATAATTATTTTCGGAGAATTCGTCCAATTTCTAATGAATAGAAAACCTACAATCCTATCTTTCATTTACAGTTTGACAATCGAGCAGTCAATATGGTGTCATTAGCTGCTTTAGTTGAGAGGATCAAAGCTCTTCTATGCTACTTGAAGTTTTCCTAAGATAACTCATCAGTTAAGGACGGCCTCAAGAATTGTACCATTGCTATAAGGTGATTGAAGAATAGATTGAGAAATTCTCATACAATTGGGGAGAAGCAGAAATGATTGAATACTTTGAACCATATCAAAACATATCGAGCACAATTGAAATTGAATTATCATAAAGGAGCTGGATATGTATGTAGAAAAGAGACAGCCCGAGACAGAATCCATTGGGATGACTCTGCTTCAGCATTCAATAGTCGCATAAGAACGGGTATCATAAGCAACCTGAAGCATAAGGATCCTAAAAATTTTCTAATGGACTGTGAATCAATTTTTCGACGTAGAATTCAAAACACTTTTAAAATCAGTGAAGCTGTCAAAGTAAATATGGTGTTTTGTGGAGAGTTTCAGATCACGACGGCCAATAAAATTCAGAAGGAGTATAAATATTTCACAACATCCAATTCGCCTATATACCGAGATACAAATATTACTGAATGGTTCAATAGAAATGTCTTAGTACCTCTTCTTAAAGATTTTGAAGAATTCCAAGCAAGAGATTCTGGATGGGCTCTGGCGAATGTGATGAATCTAGCAGTGAATATAAATAAATTCACCCCCCAACTTGGATCTTCATACATTGAACTTCCCGCTGAAATTAAACGAAAAGAAGCTTGTATTAACGTGAGAAATGACGATGATGCATGCTTTGCATGGGCCGTTACGTCTGCTCTGTATCCTATCGAGAAAGATCCTCAACGAACCACCAAGTATCCCCATTATTCTAAAGTATTGAAGTTGAAAGGTATTCAGTTTCCCATGACAATGAAACAGATGCCTAACTTTGAAAAACAAAACCAAATATCCATCAACGTCTATGTTCTAAAGAAAGAAGAAAATTTCAACACCTTACCAACTTACCTAACTAAAAACAATATGGAAAGACATGTCCCTTACGAAGACCCCATACCAGGAGTTCTCAGACTTTTTGAGTATTGTGAAACCTAAAACAACTGAAATGTCAACCTACTTCTAGTGCAAGATCGCTATACGGAAGATGATACTCCTGTTAGATATCATTATGTATGGATTAAAAATTTATCACGACTTGTATCGAGTCAATTGAGTAGAGAACTTGGCCAAAAGTTTATATGTGATAGATGTCTACGTTATTTCCGATCAGAAGGAAAACTAATGAGTCATTCGGAGGATTGTGGAAACATGAATGAAACAGCTTTAAAGATGCCTCAAATAGGAAACAATACACTCAACTTCAGAAATCATAAAAACAAGGAGAAGGTACCTTTTATTATTTATGCTGATCTGGAGAGTATCCTGAAGTCTAATAATACGAGAAATAACTATCAAGAGCACAAATCTGCAGCTGTGGGATACTATGTGAAGTGTTCATATTATGAAACTCTGAGTTTCTACCGCTCCCAATTGTATGAAATGGTTTGCTGATGAGCTTACTCAGTTTGCTGAAGATGTAGAGACTGTTTTCCTATGTCCCTACAATATCGATATGACGTCAAAACAGGAGGTTGAATTCTAGAAGGCTACTCACTGTCATATTTGTGAAGAAATGTTTAAAGCTGAAGATAAAAAAGTTCGAGATCACAACCACCTTTTAGCAGAAACTAATTATCGTGGAGCAGCACATAAGGGGCGTAATATCAACTATAAGGGTAGTCACATAATCCCAGTAGTATTTCACAACCTAAGTGGATATGACGCTAATTTTGTTATAGAAGATATAGCCACGAGTATGAAAGGAAAAATCGATTTGTTACCTATAACAAAAGAGAAATATATCAGCTTTACTAAACATTATGATGAATATTCTATCAATTTCCGATTCGTTGATAGTTTTCGATTCATGGCTTCCTCACTGGATCAATTATCTTCATATTTAGAAGAGTTTCCGAACTTGAAATCACAATTTATTAAGGAATCTGAAGAACATCTCAATCTTCTCACAAAAAAAGGGATAATGCCATATGATTACATCGATTCTAACGATCGTTTCTATGAAACATCTCTACCCCCTATTGAAGCATTTTATAATAAATTAGAGGATAAAAAATGCCCGCGAAGAAGATACGAGAGAGCACAACTTGTGTGGAGAACATTTCACTGTCAAAATCTGGGGGAATATTGAGATCTTTACATGAAAACTGATATTTTATTGTTGGCTGATGTCTTTGAAGAATTTCGAACAAGTTGTCATAAAACTTATGGATTAGATCCGGCTCATTATTTCACTTTACCAGGATATACGTGGGATGCTATGTTAAAATATACTAAACAGGACTTGGAACTTCTCACGGATATTGATATATTTTTGTTTTTTGAACGAGGAATACGAGGAGGGTTGAGTCAAGTTTGTAGTAAACGACGAGCTCATGCAAATAACAGGTATCTTCCTAATTATAATAAAACGAAACCTGAAAATTACTTGATGTACTTCGATATTAATAACCAATACGGATGGTCAATGTCACAATATTTACCATATGGAAGTTTTAAATGGGCTGATACTAATATGGATGTAACTCAAATTCCTGATGATGCTCCACAAGGATATATTTTGGAAGTTGACCTTGAATATCCTAGGAAATTACATGACAAACATAAAGATCTACCATTCTGTTCTGAACATTATAACTCTAAAACTCGAACACCCTGTTATTCTTCTCAACAAAATGCGAAACTTATGGCTACATTACATCCGAAGAAGAATTATATTATTCATTACCGAAATCTAAAGCAGGCTTTGAGAAATGGATTGGTTCTCACAAAAATACATCATGTCCTGACATTCAAGCAGTCGTCATGGCTTAAGTCTTATATTGATCTAAATACCAACTTGAGGAAAGAAGCTAAGAACGAAATCTCTTCAAGTTGATGAATTAATGCTGTCTTTGGTGAGTTTTATTCAATATGATATCTCATTTAAAAGTTATTGCTTTGCACTTCATAAACTCATACATACTTTCTCATTGTTACAGGAAAAACTATGGAAAATATTAGAAAGAGAGTTAATGTACATCTTCTGACGACATGGGAACGTCGATATGGAGCGGAAGCATATATTGCAAAACCAGAATTTAAGAAATGTGTTATATTTAATGAGAACTTGGTAGCTGTCGAACTCCGAAAACTAGAAGTTTTCTTGAATAAACCAATTTATGTTGGAATGAGCATTTTGGATTTCGCAAAAACTACAATTTATGATTTTCACTATAACTATATGAAAAATAACTTTGGTGACAACTGTATCGTACTGTATACTGATACCGACTCGCTCATTTATGAGGTCTTTGAAGATCCTTACAAAATAATGAGGCAGGATTGTCACAAATACTTCGATACATCCGATTACCCCGAGAATAATTGCTATGATATTCCTCGCGTGAACAAGAAGGTATTGGGAATGATGAAGGACGAGAACAATGATGTTCCCATAACCGATTATGTAGGTTTTAGATCAAAATTATACGTTGTGAAAAACTCGATAGCTGATGATGAATTAAATGTAAAAAGAGGTCAATGGGAGAGGGACGAATACGATTCGGATGAGATTAAATCTATGGTTCAAAATTATGGCATCACGAAGAAGGCGAAAGGTGTTAAAAAATCAGTTGTAAAGAACAAGATCTGTTTTGAAGACTACACAGAATGTTTGCAAACCTGGAGACATAAAACTGTTTCACAGAATTTGATTCAAACAAAGGAACATAATGAAGATGATAAGAGATATTTAGTGTCTGGAACATTTGAAACATTACCATGGGGGCATTATTGTCTGGATGAACCGAAAATGGATGAAGAATATGATGAACCTAAGAAAAAGATTCCAATATTATGAAAATTATTAAAAATGTAATGAACCTGTTTTATTATTACGTAATCATATGTGAAAAGCAATAAATGTTTTTACTTGGTTCTATGATTTCGTTTTACCTACACGTTAAGGGGGGAAGGGGGGTGTGTAGTGGCATCGTTGAGGCTAAAAAAATTTAGGATATAGTATATTGTCATGATAATATGTAGTGATTGTATAACTTTTGTTTAAAAGTCAGTATTTTCCTGGTAGAGGGGGAGGGGGGTATAACCCCCCATTATCCCCTCGTATCGACGCCAGTGCTAAAATCAATCTCTTCTTACGCTCCATTCTCCCTCTAATCAACTCTCCAACCTCTTCTACTGTATGACCTTGAACGGGACTTAGAAGAAATTTTGAAAACATGCGTTTTTGCTACTTTGGACCTTAGAATTCCTTATGGGAATATACATGTAAAAATGGTCGAAATTGCGCTCGGACTCTTGTTGCATATCTACTGGATCTGCAGTAAGATTAATGGTGTAACAAGGCTGATTCGCATAAATAATGAACAAGGGATGTCAAATTTTATTGAATTTCTATTAAAAAAGAGTTCTGCAGGAAACGAGGGTTGATTTTAACGGAGCTATTTCGGAAAGTTATGAAATATCAGTGATCCGCTATATCGGGAATATTTCGTTGGATCATTACCAAATCACGGAAAATATCCAACAAGAGCATAATGACACTAGGCATGTGGAATTGTTATATTGATGTAAAAATTGCCTGGAAATTTTGTTCACTTGCAAAGGGATCCAGAGGGTGAAATTTCATATCTTATTTTGAAAAATTCGATATCACAGAAATTACTCAACGGAGCACAATTAAACTCGGTAGGTGGGACTTTTATATCGATACGAAAATCTGGTGAAAATATCGTTCACTTGCATAGGGATCCAGGGGGTGAAATTTCATCCCCTATTTTGAAAAATTCGATATCTCGGAAAATACTAAACGGAGCACGATTAAACTGCTAAAAATTTCGATAAAACGCCTCGGAAAACGAACGGATTTAAATGGTTACGACATAAGCTAGCGAAAAGGATTATGAGATTTGGGACATGGAATGTGCAAGGTTTGAGAACGAAGCAGGAGGAGGTCTTTCAAGAGCTGAAAAAGATGAAAATTGATATCTGCGTACTCACTGAGACCAAAAAGAAAGGAAGAGGGAATGAGGTCATCGGCGATTATATACACTTCTATAGTGGTGTGAGCAGAGATGCTAGAGCAAGGAGAGGTGTTTCAATAGTCATCCACAAAAATATTAAAAGATATGTCAGAAGCTGGGAAGAAATAGACGAACAAATCATCATAGTAGAAAAACATAAAAGGGGACATCAAATGGTAATAGTAGGTGTATATGCTCCCAGCGAAGATGCAGATAGTAATATAAAAGATCAATTTTATGATAAACTATCAAATATACTGACAAATATCAAAGACACGAAAGAAATACTGATACTGGGAGATCTGAATGGGCGAACTGGTGTGGAAAGAGACAGTGCCGTTGTTGGAAAATATGGAGAACCCGTAACCAATGATAATGGAATACGACTGAGGAATCTTTGTGAGGTAATGTCTTTGAAAATCATGAATGGATATTTCCCGCATAAAGACATTCATAAATATACCTGGATACAAGCGACTAGACAATTACACTCCATAATTGATTATATAATTCAAAGACAGCATTCAAGACTAAAGACGACAGACGTGAGGGTATACCGTGGGGCGGAACGTGGATCGGATCATCATCTGGTCGTGGCGAATATAATAGTGAACTACAGGCAGGCAAACCTTGAATTACACAAACCTCAACAATCACTACAAACAGATGTGGAAAAAATTGTTTATAATTTGGAGAGCTTCACACAAGAGTCCATTCAATTTCTATAGAAATTAAGACTAGTAAACAAACTACAGAATGAATGCAGAACAGTTGTATGGACATATTAAAGATGCATTCACGAAGCAGCGAAGGAAGCGTTGGGTTGTAGAGAAAAATATAATAAAGGAAATCTAGAGTGGTATACAGAAAAGATCAAAAGACTTGTTGAAAATAAGAAGAAAGCTTATAATACCTGGCTAAATACAAATACGGGTGAAGATAGAAGGATATACGCTAGATGGTATAGAGAAGTTAAAAGGGAAGTAACAAAAAGTAAAAATGAAATGTGGGAGAGAAAATGTGAGGAGGTGGATAGATGTATTGGAGGGACAAAAGTGACTGAAGCATGGAAGACTATAAGAAATTTAAGAAAAGAGGGAAAGCAGGTCAGCAAGATGAATCTGATAAGTGAAAAAGAATGGGTAGAATATTATAAAACATTACTTACTGAAAATAGAGAAGAGTACCAAATAGAGAACATAAACATTGGAACAACTGAAGATCAGGAAGTGGAAGAAATAACAGTAGTAGAAATAAAGAGAGCTCTGAGGAAATCGAAGAACGGAAAGGCTGCAGGGCCTGGAAACATCCCCATTGAGTTAGTCAAGTACGGGCCAAATATACTGCTAGAAATGATGGCTCAACTATTTAATTTATGCTTATTAGACGGTGACAGTATCCCGGAAGACTGGAATATAGCGTATATAAGCTCCGTTTTCAAAAAGGGCGATAAAAAACAATGCAAAAACTATAGGGGTATAAGTGTGACTAGTGCAATGGGTAGGTTGTACGGCAGAATATTGAAGACTAGAATCGAAATGAACATAAGATATGGAAGAGCAGTCAGGATTCCGTACAGGACGATCATGTATTGACAACATTATTTGTTCTTCAACAAATATTAGAAAAACGAACTTCCCATAATATGTCTACTCACATAGTGTTTGTCGACCTAGAAAAAGCCTATGATACGGTACCTTTAAAGAGACTTTTCGAAACGTTGACTAAGTCGGGCCTCAATAAAACCTATATTCAAGCTATATGGAACTTATATAAAGAAGCAAAAAGTGCGGTGAAGATGGGAAATGTTTTATCTGAATGGTTTCCTGCCACAAAGGGGCTTAGACAAGGATGTAGCCTGTCACCTACCTTATTTAAAGTATATATCCAAGAAGCCATCAAAGACTGGAAAAGAAAAACATACGGAATGGGGATACAAGTTCAAGATGAAATCCTAACAACTCTTCTCTTTGCCGATGACCAAGCAATTGTAGCAGGTGACGAGAGCGATGTCGATTACATGTTCAGAAAACTGAAAGAGGAGTACGAAAGATGGGGGTTAAGTGTGAATGAAAGTAAAAGAGAATATTTGAAGATAGGAGACTAAAGTGTGGAAGACCCTGATTTATAAATACATGAACTCAAAAGATGCAGGGAATTTAAATATTTAAGAAGTATCATTTCGGAGGATGGAACAACAAAGAAGGATATTAGAAATAGAACACAGCAAGGTAGGAGGGCTATTCGCTTGTTGAACTCGTTACTGTGGTCAGGCAGCATGTAACTTAAAACAAAAATGACAATCTTCACGACAGTTGTAGAACCTATTTTAACTTACGGATGTGAATGCTGGCAACTTCCAGAAAAAGAGAAAAAGATCATAGAGACAGTGGAGATGGACTTCTTGAGAAGATCTTGTAGAATTTCCAGAATACAACATATTAGAAACGAAGAGATAAGAAGGAAAACTGGACGGATTATCACAACAGCAGAACGAGTAGAAACGAGACAATTAATATGGTACGGGCACGTTATGAGGATGGATGGTACACGATGGCCGAGGAGGGTTTTGGAGTACATACCACAAAGCAGAAGAAGGAGAGGAAGACCAACAACCCAATGGAGAGAGGGAATTAGAAAGAGTATGAGAGATAGAGCGATTGATGAAGATGAATGAAATGGCGAACGAAATGCGGGATGCGGCATAGCCTGTAGGACCCCCGCTTATATTATTATTATTATTAGGTGGGATTATTATATCGATTCGAACATTTGGTGAAAATTTCGTCCACTTGCATAGGGATCCAGGGGCTGAAATTTCATCCCCTTTTTTGAAAAATTCGATATCTCGGAACAATACTAAACGGAGCACAATTAAACTCGGTAGGTGGGATTATTATATCGATTCGAACATTTGTTGAAAATTTCGTCCACTTGCATAGGGATCCAGGGGGTGAAATTTCATCCCCCATTTTGAAAAATTCGCTATCTCGGAAAATACTCAACGGAGCACAATTAAACTCGGTAGGTGGGACTTTTATATCGATACGAATATCTGGTGAAGATATCATCCATTTGCAGAGGGATCCAGGGGATGAAATTTCACCCCCTGGATCCCTATGCAAGTGGACGATATTTTCACCAAATGTTCGAATCGATATAACAGTCCTACGTACCTAGTTTAATTGTGCTCCGTTGAGTATTTTCCGAGATATCGAATTATTCAGAATAGGGGATGAAATTTCACCCCCTGGATCCCTATGCAAGTGGACCAAATTTTCACCAAATGTTCGAATCAATATAGCAGTACTACGTACCGAGTTTAATATTGCTCCGTTGAGTAATTTCTGAGATATCGAATTTTTCAAAATAGGGGGTGAAATTTCACCCCCTGGATCCCTCTGCAAGTGGACGAAATTTTCACCAAATGTTCGAATCGATATAACAGTCCTACCTACCGAGTTTAATTATGCTCCGTTTAGTATTTTCCGAGATATCGAATTTTTCAAAATAGGGGATGAAATTTCACCCCCTGGATCCCTCTACAATTGAACGGTATTTTCACCAGATTTTCGAATCGGTATAACAGTACTACGTACAGAGTTTAATTGTGCTCCGTTGAGTATTTTCCGAGATAGCGAATTTTTCAAAATGGGGGATGAAATTTCACCCCCTGGATCCCTATGCAAGTGGACGAAATTTTCAACAAATGTTCGAATCGATATAATAATCCCACCTACTGCGTTTAATTGTGCTCCGTTTAGTATTCTCCGAGATATCGAATTTTTCAAAATAGGGGATGAAATTTCACCCCCTGGATCCCTCTGCAAGTGAACGATATTTTCACCAGATTTTCATATCGATATAGTTGTCCCACCTACCGAGTTCAATTGTGCTCCGTTGAGTATTTTCCGAGATATCGAATTTTTCAAAATAGGGGATGAAATTTCACCCCCTGGATCCCTATGCAAGTGAACGATATTTTCACCAGATTTTCGTATCGATATAATAGTCCCACCTACCGAGTTTAATTGTGCTCCGTTGAGTATTTTCCGAGATATCGAATTTTTCAAAATAGGGGATGAAATTTCACCCCCTCGATCCCTCTGCAAGTGAACGATATTTTCACCAGATTTTCGTATCGATATAATAATCCCACCTACCGAGTTTGATTGCGCTCCGTTGAGTATTTTCCGAGATATCGAATTTTTCAAAATAGGGGATGGAATTTCACCCCCTGGATCCCTATACAAGTGGACGAATTGTCAACAAATGTTCGAATCGATATAATAATCCCACCTACCGAGTTTAATTGTGCTCCGTTTAGTATTCTCCGAGATATCGAATTTTTCAAAATAGGGGATGAAATTTCACCCCCTGGATCCCTATGCAAGTGAACGATATTTTCACCAGATTTTCGTATCGATATAATAGTCCCACCTACCGAGTTTAATTGTGCTCCGTTGAGTATTTTCCGAGATATCGAATTTTTCAAAATAGGGGATGAAATTTCACCCCCTCGATCCCTCTGCAAGTGAACGATATTTTCACCTGATTTTCGTATCGATATAATAGTCCCACCTACCGAGTTTGATTGCGCTCCGTTGAGTATTTTCCGAGATATCGAATTTTTCAAAATAGGGGATGGAATTTCACCCCCTGGATCCCTATACAAGTGGCCGAAATTGTCAACAAATGTTCGAATCGATATAATAATCCCACCTACTGAGTTTAATTGTGCTCCGTTTAGTATTTTCCGAGATATCGAATTTTTCAAAATAGGGGATGAAATTTCACCCCCTCGATCCCTCTGCAAGTGAACGATATTTTCACCAGATTTTCGTATCGATATAATAGTCCCACCTACCGAGTTTAATTGTGCTCCGTTGAGTATTTTCCGAGATATCGAATTTTTCAAAATAGGGGATGAAATTTCACCCCCTGGATCCCCCTGGAAGTGAACGATATTTTCACCAGATTTTCATATTGATATAACAGTCCCACCTACCGAGTTTAATTGTGCTCCGTTGAGTATTTTCCGTGATATCGAATTTTTCAAAATAGGGGATGAAATTTCACCCCCTGGATCCCTATGCAAGTGGACCAAATTTTCACCAAATGTTCGAATCGGTATAACAGTACTACGTACCGAGTTTAATTGTGCTCCGTTGAGTAATTTCTGTGATATCGAATTTTTCAAAATAGGGGATGAAATTTCGCCCCTTGGATCCCCTTGCAAGTGAACAAAATTTCCATTACATCAAAATAACAATTCCACATGCGGGTATCATTATGCTCTTGTCGGATATTTTCCGTGATATGGTAATGATCCAACGAAATATTCCCGATATAGCGGATCACTGATATTTCATAACTTTCCGAAATAGCTCCGTTAAAATCAACCCTCGTTTCCTGTAGAACTCTTTTTTAAAAGAAATCCAATAAAATTTGACATCCCTTGTTCATCATTTATGCGAATCAGCCTTGTCACACCATTGATCTTACTGCAGATCCGTACGCCACTGGACACCGCGTTCGGGCGTTTCCGACAAACGGTCTGCTGGATTTGGGCTGCTAGGTTCACATCGGTCAATCGAATTAGGAATAAACACATTCAAAATAGGACTAAACAATTTCAATAGTTATTTTCCTATCAAGTGCTGAAAGTTTTACTTTTCCGTACGAGATTGCTGTTGCCCGAACGACGCGGAGCGGAGTTCGGGAAAGCAATCGAGTACGGGAAAGATACTTTCTACACAAGATAGGAACATTATTTTTTCTTCGACCCCACATTGAAAATATATATTTTATTTCAACATACAAAACATTCCATGAAAATCCATGATACACATGAATTCTACATGTCGTTACCATGGTACTCTCATCGTTGACGTTCGATGCATAGAGACATATCATAATTCAGTTTATTCTTTAATGAAAGTGTGCGGAAAAAAAACCCTGCTAATACTTTCCCGCACTAGTGCGGAAAAGTGACAGTTTCTAAACTAAAATGAGTACGGGAAATTGGGTGAAAACGGACGGTCGTATAAAAAATGGTTATCACAATCAAATTGGAATTTAACAAATTCATATTGACACTAAACTATTCCATATTGAAGAAAGTCGTTTTATTTCATATTTCCAGAGAATTATTCTGAAGTAACTGAGAATCGAAATGAGGAAAAAATGCAGAGGTGTATAAAAATGTATGAAAGATTTCGTTGAAAAATGTGAGAATCAAAACTCTGCAATCTTCTGTATTTTACTTGAGATTTTCTCTTTCAGTCTTGGGATCAAAAATCAATCAGCACAAATTGGTCAAAGGCCAAATTCATTCAAAAACTTGTTACCTCACAAAAGAAAAAGAAATAACACTTCGAACTTTCAAAGATTGTAGAAAATTTCATTCATGAAAGTCTTCAGAATCATGACAATTCTCTATAAAAAAAGACATTCTGAATGTGTTTATTCCCAATTCGATTTTGTTTATCAATTTGAAGTTGCTTATTCCCAATTTGAAATTGTTTAATCCCAATTTGAATGTGATCAGTGTCAATTTGAACTTGAAAAGATATAGACCAGAAATACCAAAAACAGTCAAAATCAAGCAATTTAGGATACCCTGAACAGTTTCATCGTTGCTTTCATAGTCAATTATTCTTTATGAATTAGGGCGGTGGAGATACGCTCTTGTCACCCTCAGGTGCCGACCAGAGTTAACTGAAGTAAGTAGGTGTTCCTTGCACGATTTAGGTTTTATGTGAATTTCTGCAAATATATTGCACTATCGAAAGTTGATAAGTAAGCTGTGAGGTACGAAATAGAAATCGTCGTCAACAAAGAAAAAAGTCTTCATATAGATTCATCTGTGAATAAAATGATTAATCTTAGAGGGAAAGGGGATCATTGGGCCGCGAGGCCCTTGAGGGCGCGAGGCCGTGGGCGGTCGCCCACGCCCAGTTACACCACTGCTCATAAGGAAGTGCGCAAAAATTAAGAAAATAAACAATATTGATGATTTATTCATTCAACACCATACAATGTGATAACGAAGGAACCGAGGAAGGAACATTCCATCACGTTTTTGAATAACATGTATTTATATTTCGGTAAGTAATTTAACATTATAGAATTGTAAATACATTGGTATACCCCAACCCCGATTTGCCTAATATTCTATTCATTGGATAAACAACTATATGATGCAGTGGCGGCCCGTGGTCATTCGAACCGAAGAAACTAAAATTTATAGGAGCTTTGGATTTATCTCTTCCCAGTAAATAAATTAAATTTTTACGATAAAATGAGATATTAATTTTCAAATAAATAAAAATTCTTAATATATTTTATTGTCCAGCAAGAACCAGCTCGGAGTTGAGCTTTTTTCTTGTCAGGGACGACATGTATGGTAGCCATCAGCTATTCACATCTATCATACCGAATTACACTCAAACCTCCATTTCAGCGATTTTCAAGTAATTTCGAAGAAATCAAATTTGGCCTTGGTCGTGTCAAAGTTTCAATAATAAATAATTTACTTGCCATATTTAACTGGCCAAATATAATACTTAAAATCCAATCGAAAATATCTTCGCATTTTTTTTCGTCTTATTCATCCATTTTATTCCGAAACCTACCGACTTCAAACCTACATTAAAAAAACTCCAGAATTAAAACTCAATTAGAAAAGGACATTCATGCTATAGATTAGCTTGTTCGAAACAAGCATTTTTTTCCTTCGAAAGACGAAAAAAACTTCATTAGACGATGTACCGCTGACGATCACGAATTATTCTTTGTCCATCTTTCTCCAATAAAAATCGAATCAACAAGATGAATGATGAAACTTAGACATAAACATAAATTAAACAAATAAACAAAATGAAAGATCCTGCTCGAATAGTCTTCCTTTACCTTCTCAAGTCACGGCTTACTTCTGAAATTGTAACCCGCGTTGAAAAGTTAAAGTACATATACACGCACCGGCGTACTGCAGTCCGGGACTGCAGAAACGTGGATCTACAGTTTTGTTATCACTACACATGCACAGATAATCGATAAGTCCCGGCCGACAGGTTTGTCAAATCGATTGAAAAACTACCGTGTGTAGAGCGATTCCTTCAGATCCCATCGACAGTTCAGAACTTCCAATATTTTCGATATTTTACAGCCAAAATGGGCGATCCGGCTAATGGGATCCATTTTATAAGTGAATTATCGACCTGTATATGAATATGCCATGCCTATGGCAAGTGAACAGCCGCGAATATTCGAATAGGCGAACAAAGAATAGCGCCTATGAAAAACTTATAAACTTTTAAAAAACTAGTTAATCACGTTTCAACAACCATTTTTTAGTCCATAATCTCTTTTTCGATTTTTCATTTTCAATTAACAAAACAATCATGGCAGCAGTCGATTCTCGTTTACGTTCAACAGACATACTTAATAGTTCCTCACTTGGGAAACTGTGGATCTGAACTGAACGTGTATTGTCAAATTTAGGATGGACTGCAGTCCGCGGACTGTCAGTTTTCGATTATCAGATCAGGTCTTACGATTTAACTGTATCGTGTGTTCTGCGCTACAGACTTTGACTGTCCGTTCAAATCGACAGTCCTGGGACTGCAAGCCGCCGGATCGTGTATAGGCACCATTATTCTTTACGTGCTGAGCAGAGTCGAAATACGCCTCCTCAATTATTCAGCTGTCGTCACTGGTGTACTATACAATAGCTATTTAATGTGACCTCAAATCACATCAGCTCAAATCCAGACATTTGGCCGGCCAATAAATTTGCCCTCCACGGCTTGTAGGACGTCGGGGACAATAATTAACATAAAAATGAGCTAGTGAAAATCTAGATCTTGAAATAAACTGCAGCAACGGGCCAGAGTAGCAGGTAGACCGGCTTCTGAGTTATTACTCGTCCTCAGTAGCTCTTCGTTCGACAAAGAAAATGAGCCGCATATACCCGCAGCCGCTGCTGTCGGGTATATTTTTGGTCTAGCCACTGCCGCATGCTTCTGAAAAGCCATCGTGCTTGTATTCGTGATTGTACTGTCAGCGGAACATCCTCTATTTACTATTCAAGAAAAATGAACTTTTCTGACCGTTGTATCAGCAAGCAACTAACCTTTTGGTCATTTAATGTATGATCTGTCATGCCATGTCAACTATTCCGATCGAACCATGGCCCACTTAGCCTAGGCGCACATCTGCGTTTTCTTGTCGCGAGTATGAAAATTCACAATCGCCAAGAAAGCAATTCGAAAATGTTTTATGCGCGCACTCGCGACTAATTAATCGCAACTACATTCAGTAATAAAATGGATTTTCCTGAAAACCGCTTGCGTTGTAGCTTTACTTTTACAAGCCAAAAAATATTAACAATAGAATCTTATAAAGTCCCAAAAAAGAAAAGAAAATCAAAGCCACAAAGAAGTTAGGTCTCCGGCAGCAACTGAATTGCGATTGAATTGTCGCAAGTTCGACTGATTCTGATTTGGGACAATGGCGTCGCTTCAAAAATGCGACTGTTTAGTTGCAGCGATTATTTAGTCGCATGTGCGTGCATTCCCATTTAACTGTATGTGTTTCATTTTTGCGACTAAACGATCGAGCGACAGAAAATCGCATGTGCGCGGCTACCCTCACGAATCACGAGTTGAATAGAGAAAATATGAATAACTTATTCTAGTTATTCATATTTTCTGCTCGGTTTTCCGACCATATTTTTTTATTGTATGGAAATTTTTACGTAAGTACCTTTTTGAAAATATGTTGAAAAAAGGAAGTTTTTTCCTTACATTTGTACACAAAGTTCATAACACTTTTTTCGAGTCATTTTCAATTCCTTCATCAAGATTTCATGAGGAAAACAGTTGTAGCTATTTATGACCCTTTATCTTTATTGTTATCAGAGTTTTGCTAAACACTTTTTCGCAAGAAATGATGACCATCTCCACAGCTTCGAAAAAAATGTTCATTGTATATTTAGAGTCAAGCAGTTTTTACAAAATTTAATATTTTCGATAACGAAGCAGTAAATTTCAAAAACTTCGTAACTATAGATTTTCGGACTATGCTTCACTGACGCAATTCGCTGCAAATGACGTCTAGTATATTCCTTTCAGAGGATCACGTCAAGTAATTTTCAATTCCAACACCCTGCATATATATTATTATCATTTTATATATTATTATATACGAAAAGCAATGAGTGAGAGAAACCTACAAATAGGAGAATGGGAAGACCGCAAGCGATGAAATCTAGGCATCGGACAACGTAATCCGATGTTGTTTGTTATATGTTTGGGAAATATGTTTAAACACCTACACTGTAACAGAAATATACGCCTATTCTTCAGCGCAGCTAACTTCATCAGATCGTTCGACCATCTCTTCAGCAATCCATGTGCTCTGTGTTCATATATGTCCATATATGTTCCACTGTCATCATGTCATCATGTCCACTGTCATCATATTAAAAACTGAATATGAACGCAAGATGATAGAGATGCTCACAGATGTGGAAGTATACCAACCAATTCCGAAGGATCCAACTTAAAAATTTCAAGACCGTGTCAATCATTTTGTGAAGATACTACTTGAGCACGAATACATCAACACAGTCCAAAGTAAGAAAATAAAAACCAATAATTCTGTTCCTCCCAAGATATACGGACCCACAAGGACTCGTTCGCCCTGAGGCCAATTGTCAGCTGCATTAACGCTCCTTCATATGGACTGGCAGTGTTTTTGCACTAGATTTTATTACCATTGACAACAACATTCACCCATAAAGTCAATAATTCGTTCGATTTCGTCAACAACCTGAAAGACGCACAGTTACCTCAAAATTATCGACTAATCTCGTTAGATGTGATTTCATTATTCACGAACATACCAAAACAACTAGTTCGGAGTATACTGAACAAGAGATGGAAATTTATTTCGGCGTACACAAACATCCCACGAAAAATGTTTTTGGAGATGATTGATTTTTGTCTGGAGTCTAGCTACTTTCAGTTTAGGGGCGCTATTTACCTACAGCTAGATGGCAGCGCTATGGGAAATCCTCTGAGCCCAGTATTGGCGGACATTATAATGGACGAATTGGTCACTTCTGCGATGGCCGGTCTGACATTTGCCGTCCTGTTCTTCTGGATATATGTTGACGACTCAATAACAGCAATACCCGAGGGATGTCATGATCTTGTACTTGAGGTTTTCAATTCCTTCCACCCTAAAATACAGTTTACCATAGAAAAAGAAGAAAACGAGAAAAAAGCGTTCTTGGATGTGGAAGTTCGGAGGACTGAAGGTGGAAAACTGGTGACAAACTGGTATATCAAACCGACAAGTTCCGGAAGAATATTGAATTATCATTCGAACAACCCAATAAACCACAAAATCAATATAATTAAAGGACTGCTACACAGAATGGTGAGCTTGAGCCACGTTTCGTATCACGACACCAACCTAGAACGAATAAGAGCCATCTTGAAGAAAAATAACTACCCGAGAAATTTCGTAAACCGATGCATACGCTCGTTTTTCATGAATCAAAGTCGTGTGAGTGTGCAGGAGACTTCTTCGGATGGCCGATACTTCAGATTTCCTTTCGTACAGGGTCTTTCACCTGCCATTAATAGTGCTCTCAATCACAACACCAAGGTAGCGTACTACAGTGTGAAAACCACCAATTGTCTGTTTACACGGTTGAAAGACCCAACACCGTTGAACAACCTGTCAAATGTTATCTACAGAGTACCCTGTTCATGTGGTAAATCATACATAGGACAGACGAAACAGTATTCAAAGCTGAGGATAGGACAACACAAAAACGATTGTAAAAATCACAATCAGGCCAAAACAAACAAAACAGCGTTAGCCCTGCACCACTTTGACACAGGTCATGATTTTAAATTTGAGGAGACAACAATTGTGGATAGAGAATCCAATTGGTTCAAGCGCAATATAGGGGAGATGATACAAATTCAATTAACTAACAATGTGAATCTGAGAACAGACTGTTTGGGTTTGAGTACCATCTACCATAATATCTTGAATTTATTTTCCCGGCATAGAATTTAAATAGTATAATTTAATTGCAATTTGTTCATGTCAATTATGTTACAAGGTATTGCTCATTTGTGATATATGTTTGTTTTATTTATACAACTCGGTTGTGTCAGTGTTTGTGCGGGTGGGAGCGTCCCGTCATTCTAGTACATTCGAATAACTAGTTTTCACACATCTGTACGGCAGCGAAACACGTAAATGATATTTATTTATTCCATCATATGACTTAGCAATCCGCTGACCTGTGCGAACATTTTTTGAGTATCCAATATTTATGAATTTCGAATGGAAAGTTGACGGACGTCAGCCGCTCCCGAGGTATTAATGTTGCAATTTTTATGTTATTTTTACATATCCATGTGTTATTTTATAGAGTTTGGAAGAAGCAACAATAAAGTTGCGAAACGTCGCTCGAAGAAATGACTTAGCGTCTTTTTCCAAAAATTAACAGATTCCACTCCCACGAAAACTTATCTATATATCAAATTTTATAGTTTTCTCGTCCTTTATGACTGCCCTCTTTGAATTTTTCTCAAATTGGGAAAACAAAAACGGACTGGATCTGATTTATTCGGTTGTATAAATATTGAAGAAAGGCGATGTAAAGTGTGATCAAGCTTCAAGATTTGAAATCATTCAATTGATTAGTTCAAAAGTTATTGAACTTCAAAATTTCAATAATCACCCTGTATACCCCAAACGAAGGCATGCAGGTAATGAATGGTGGTTGCAAGTTGAATGAAGCCATAATGATAGGAGGATATTTTTTTTTTTTAAATAATCATCATGGGGTCGGTACACCAGATCTACCGGACCTTATAGGTCAAGGTATTTCTAGGATGTCGCCCTTCCGTACTATTCTAGTGGTCGCCAGGATGACCTTCTGCGGATATATATAAATATATATATATATATATATATATACGGGATTATATGTACTGCATGGATACTATTCATCCACATAAATTATAAATATACAAAAATGATGTAGATGATAGATAGATAGATAACAATCTTTATTTCAAAGCATGTACAGCACAAACTACACACTCATGCTACACACACAACTAAATAGTGTCAACAAAAAAAAATACAACTAAAAATACTTCCCACTCCTATTGACCATCAAAATACTCTAACAGAGAGTAGCGTTCTAATTTAATCAGCATTTCTTTTACTTTCTTTTTATATAAATTGAAATTATTAATTCTCTTGATCTCATCAGGTAACTTATTATATACTTTAATACACATGTATGAAGGATGTTTTTCTGTTAGTGACAACCTATGCTTAGGGTAATTGAAATCTAGACTTCTTGTCTCATATTTATGGTCTGACATATGTATAGCAAAACTGGCCTTATTTTTGAAGAAATAAATTAGGCATTCATACAGATAAATACCATGAACTGTCAAGATACCATTTTTTTTAAACACCCCCCTACATGAATCGAGAACTCCTAACTTAAATAATGATCTTAAAATTCTTTTTTGTATAATAAAGAATTTTTGCACCTCAGAACTAGAACCCCAGCATATAACCCCATATCTTAACACTGACTCAAAGTTTGCATAATATACCATCTTCAAAGTCTCATAATCTAAATAATTTGATAATTTGAAAGCCAATTCCGCTCTAGTTTCCAGATCTTCAAACTCTTTATCCCCCAGAATGACATTAGTGTCATCTGCATAACATGTTATTGCATCGAAATACTTCATCTCCAATGTACACAGATCATGAATGTAAATAATAAATAAAACAGGGCCTAGAACACTTCCCTGCGGTACACCAAATTTCGATTATTCAAACTCAGATTTATAATCTTTCCCGTTGTTAGTGATACAAACACTTTGTTGGCGCTCTGAAAGGTAGGAATTAATCCAGTCTTTTACACAACCTCTCAAACCTTTTTTTTTCTAATTTCACTGAAAGGAACTGTCTAAAAAGGCAATCATATGCACTAGATAAGTCTAAAAATATTCCTAGTCCTAGTTTATCTTCTTCAAGTATTTTAATTATAACTTCAGTAAATTGATATAGTGCTGACTGGGTTGACCTACCTCTCAGGTATCCATGGTGTGAACTACTGAAGAAATTACATCCATTCAAAAACACTATTAGTCTATCACAAAAGGCATGTTCAAATATTTTTGAAAAATTCGATAGCAGACTTATTGGTCTATAACTATCCATCAAAGTCACATCTCCCTTCTTATACAATGGTTTAATTAAAGCAAACTAGGAAATATTCCATATTTGAAGGAATTATTTATAATATACGATAAAACATGTTTAATTTCATCAGTGCATAATTTTATTACATTGATTGGCACACCATCTACGCCACTGGAAATCTTAGTTTTAATTTTCGAAATTATTTTTACTATTTCCTCTGAATCAGTTGGTTTCAGAAATAAAGATTGATTTTTGTATGACTCCCTGTATAAGAAAGGAATCTCATCTAGATCTTTCAACAATTTGGGTATCTTTTCTAAAAGAAATTTATTATATTTTTCAGCAACTTCGAGTGGCTCTCCCTCAAGTTCACAACCTTTTTTAAAACTACTTTTCCTTTTATTTCCCCAGATGAATAGTGTCTATGCAGTACATATAAACCCTTGTATAATAATGTTGTAATTATGGGCTGCTGGACCCCATGATGATAGCCAATACATTACGTTTATCTCTATATTCAATATTGTCTGAACAGACAGAACTTGTTAACCCAGGAAAGAAAATACAAATCACCCAACTATTTTATCGGCACTGTCAGCTTTCAAATACCTTTCAATAATATTACTTTTCTGTTCAAGTGAATACATTTTTTCAGAACAACAATTTTTCGAATCCAATAAGTCTACGCTCTGATAATCAATAATTGTAGAGTCAAGGTCGAGATTTGATAGTAGCGAAGGGATTAGAGGAGAAATGTTGGGGGAGGAGGCGGAAATGTTTGTTCTTGCTATTTCGCAACTGTTTTTGTTCCACTCATTGATTTGCTGCCTCTAGACAATTTTTGCCCGACGTATATATGGATGCTTTTGAAATTCATCACAATTTTTAATTAAATTTGCAGACCTTTCCTTTTAAATCAATTTGTAAATTTTTTTCATAGCCCTCCATTAATATTACAATCATTTCTAGCATAAATTCAATTTTTTTTTGTGCCCACAATTTTGATGGTACTCTATCAACATGTATTGTCTACAGAACCATATTAGTGGGAAGTTTCTTCTTGGAAATGGCCAAGTCCTCGTACCGTTCATTTACCACAACATGCACATCCTGTATTTTGGGTTAAAAGTATTTAAATACATTAGTACTAACCTCTCTAAGTATTTGAAGTTCTCTTTGTTTGAAATCATTGAGTTCATCATTATCTGTTATATCTTCTCTTCTCAATATCACTTCATTAAGAAGACATGTACTTTTTTCATTGGAATTCTTGAAATAATCTTCTCCAATCTTGTCTTCAAAATCCAGAATTCTAAATGTTCGCAGGCTGAAATTATCCAAGGATTCGCAACTAGATTCAGAAATTTCAAAAGGCAATGTTTGACTCTTATTTAATGATGAAGTTGAAGATTTTTCTATAGTACTATTATAATGTGAAGCAACACTTCCTGATCTATTTATTTGATTGTTGATGGCTCCGCTCATGACTGTATTTGATTGGGGATTGGAAGTACTTGTAACAAATATTCTCCTTGGTGTAGGATCTCCAACTAAAGAATTGTCCTTAAAATCTCCTGACTGTAACATTTCAGCCTTGAGGGTCTCGTAATTTTGTTTTCTTTTTAGATGTTCGTTTTGTTGCACCCTAATTAATTCCTTAATTTTATTGGCATAATTCTGTGGTATCTGTTGAAGAATCAAATTAAGTTCAATTTCTGGATCAGTACTGTCATCTTCATTTCCAAGAGATTTTGATTCTATTTGTTCACAAGGACTTTGGGTGACATCTTCCTGAATGACATCAGATGTTGTAAAATTTATTTGTTGAATGGTGATATCTGTAGTAATAACTTCAAGAGAAGGTTTTTTATGTGCATTAATGTCATCAGTCTTATAATTTTTCTCAGTTTTTGTTTCATCTAAAGCAAGCAAGTCTATTAGATGTTCGGTACCAGATGAAATTTCTTTGTTCCTAACAGCTTTCCATTCCAGACTAGAAAATAATTCAATAGCATTTAATAAAAAAAATTCATAGTGGGCATTCTAGTGAAAAAAGTGATTCTGTAAAAATGCAATTTTTAGAACGTATGCATGTAGTTAATATTTCTCAATAATTTCTGAACATATTTGAAAATGCTAATATAAACTATGATGTTAGTGGAATAAAGCGAAACCAGATCACCTACCTTTTGAAATTTTCAGAGTTGTTTCCTGAACTAACGCTTTGTTCACATAATGAAGGAGTATGTCTCTTTAAATGATCCAATAATATTGAACTTGGATTATCCAGAGTGTAAGAATTACTTCTTATTAATCGAGGTTTACTAGAATCTTCACATTGATGGTCAGAGCTATATTGAGATTCTTTGTCTGTGCAAATTTCAGGTTTTTGTGTGTTATCATCTGGCTTTGGTATATGCTCATTAATATATGATGAATTACAACCTACATCTTTTGACGAATCAAAATTACTAATATCAGAAATAAGCCTTTCCAGATTAGGTGGGGCATAAGGCACATATTTCATATCAACTTCTTTGAAATAATTCTCTGGAAATACGGATTGAACACTTCCTGATGTGTTTGAGTCAATGTTATTTTCATGTTTTAGATCTGGAAGACAAAATGACCTTCTTTTTTGAAGGGATTGTTCCAACAATACAGCCTTTTCCTTATATTCCAACAATTCTTTTTTTCTTTCTGGGTTGATCTTCAATAAATATTTTTTCATTAATATCTTATCAGAAATGATTCTCTTGTGTATTATAAAGAGTTAAGTTCATTTTACTAATTGTAATGGAAAGAAGCTAAGAGCATTCTCAATGTAATTTGTCAAAGCAAGTGTCAAGAATGCTCTCAATTCAAGCACATATAGCACCCTCGCAACAAAAGTGACACAACTCAAAATTTACTTTTTTCCGTTTATGCTATGAATTAGATTAGAAAATTATTACCCACGTCAGTGGGTCCTTTATATATTATATAGATACCTACTTATCAAAATTGGTGTCTATTTCTTGTTTCCAATTAATTAGAATATTTTCGAATTTGGATTTTGAGTTGTGTCACTTTTGTAGCGAGGATGCGATATGTTTGCTTTAGTTTGTTTGTGTCTGGTCTCAAGTCTATTTTTAAAGGCTAGGCATAAGAATCATACCAAAATTTACTAAGGTATATTAATGTTAAATGACTAAAATCCTTCAATGTCTGTTACAGATATCTGAGTGAAAAATTGAATGTGTCCTCAGTTCTCATAAGCTGTCACAATTATTCCTTTTGAAATAAGATATTTAAATGGTCATGCAATATTCTCCCATACTATAAGACAATCAAGAAGGACAAAATTTGAAGCATTCGAATCCATGTTAAAGGTGATACTGACGTGTATTTATGCAAGTTACTGTTGTTAGAGAAAAAATATCACTCAACAACCCTTCAAGCAGAGGATATGCTATCTAATTGAAGAATAGTGAAAGTTAAACTTTTGATAACAAAAGTTCATGAAGTATATTGAAATTCAGTTCAAATTTGAATTAAGACAACAGATTTTCAAATGAAAATGTACTATCGAAAGTTGGGCTGAAAGTAAAATTAATTTACACAAATTATATTTGAAAGTCTCACCAGGGGAGGAAGAATAGGAACCCCTCTTATTTTTATACATGACAGATATAATCTTTTGTCATCCATTATTTGAATGGCAACTGATGGATATGATCAGGCGGGAATTATATTAATGAAGGCAAAAGCATACGTCATCTCACATCTATTATATTTGTAACATTTACAAGAGCCATTCAATTGATTCAATTTTCGTTTCGCTAGACAAAATCTCTGACCTTGATATTTCTAGTTTCTATCCATATAAATACAAACGTTTCTATCTGTCTCTGTCTGTCTTGAGTGTCATCAGTGAACTAATAACACATGGAAGGAGCGTAGAGAGAGACCCACGGGTACGTTTGTGAGATAGAAGAAAAACAGGTGATTGGGGGCAAAACATTGGAGAGTTCTCTTGAATCTATACGTGAATCGATGAATTTTTTAGTTTCATTTGGGTTTTTCTAAATATTTGTGTGTGTAATTATCGTTATGGTGCTGAAATTTTTTTTACCTTTGATTTTTCATTATGGTAAAGGCCTATTCTGCATATAATTGTACACAAACAAAGATAAAACAACAGGCAGTGGAATCTCATTTTTCACGTGAGTCCCTACTTATTAAATTATAGTTCTTGAATTATTATAGTAATATTAAAAATTCTGCAGGTTTTCCAGTGATCAAAAACATAGTTCCTATGGATCTTGGCAATGAAAAGAATAAGATCTGCTAAGAAGAAGGTTAAAGCAGAATTTACTTCTAATAAGAAGTTTGAGACAGATATTCATCAACTATAGGTTGTTTTCAATTATGCAGTATTTTTAAATTTCTGGTTTGAAATATTTTCAGTTCTGATAATTACTTGGAGAATGGAAAACTGATACCCCAAATTGTTCTGAAAAACCTCCGATACGAAAAAAAAGGAATTTTTCTCTATCCTATATTTATTGAACTCTTGAATTGATCATTTTGCAGGAGGAGGCAATATTCTGCTTTCAAAACTGCAGAAGCCAAAATGGGCAAAAAAAAAAAAATGAACTAGAGAGCAACTAGGTTACGAACTTGAAAGAACTCATAATGCAAGTAAAAAATCAAAACATATATTTCATGGCCTATGAAGAATTATTGACAAATGCAAATTAATGCTGTGTGAATAATTTTGTCTGGGTAGTAGCCCTTTCAGAATTTTATTTTATTTTGGCTCGGCTCACATAGGTGCCTCCTCTTTCTAGAAACCAATTTGACGGTATAAAAAATTATATTCACTTTCTTACTACATCGGGGGGTAAGTAGTAATTGTTAAGTATTCTTTAAATCTTCAATCTTGTAATCCAAATAAATTTCATGTTTTCAGATTTCTGGGTTGAATTGTCTTAAGTGTTTATACAACTCAAATTTTTACAAATAATGAACATTCTGAGCAGAAACATTTGCTCTTGCTCTCATCTTTTATTTCATATTTTTGATCAGGATCCTCTGAATAACCACCTTCTTCAAGTAGTGTACATTATTTTAGAAGTACATTTCAATATAAGAATACATCACAAAAATTAAATCACCATCGAAACAAAAACATACTATTTGTGAGTATGTTTACCAAATTAATAAATTTCAAAGGACAATGATTTAAGCTTTGTAATTTATTTATTACTTATTCGGATTTGTAATTCAATTTGAATTATTCCTTCAGAACATTTTTAGATATTCAAATTCTCTGTTCAACTTGAAAATAAATTTATTTTAATAATTTTATATTTTTTCTTATCAACCTCCTGTTTGTCCATGTGGTAATAGTTGTATTAAAAAATTTGATAGCATCTTAGGCTCAAAATTCGAAAAAAAAAAACATATACATTTGGTTAAGAAGATTAAAGCGCTTCGAAAAAGCGCACGAAATAAATGCGTTCTGTTAATGATTTTTAATTTGAATGAGTAAATTTTCGATCAGTGGCTTCGTACTAATCAGTTTAAAGTACTGTACAATATTTTGAAGTCTTCATGATGTACAAACCTAAAAAATTAATAAACCATTGATAACGGAATAAACGCATTGTTGTGAACGAATATATTTTTACAGAATTTATTCTTTCAAAACGACAATTATTATAGGAACGTTCAATGTGTTGATAATTTCTTTAAATATCTCATTAATTTTATTCCTACAGACCACATAAAATAATCAAAAATTTCTCTTTCATTCGGAAACAAATTCATTCAACTTAATTATTAATACTTTTCTGTTATCAAATTCTTTGCTAAACCAACAGAATATTACAAGGATTTATAAGTTAGAGTGTACACTATAAATCAGATGAGTGGGTTGCGTCAAATAATTAGTGTATAAACATTTCAAATTCTAGAAAAAACCCAAAATCTCCTCGAGTTCAGTTCAAACGCGGCGCTTCTTGCCCCGAATCAGCTGATTTTTATCTTCGTACCCAGCATTACGCCGCATCTAACGGTTAGACTCCTTCCATGTGTTATTAGTTCAACTGTGTCATAGATTATCTATATCTATGGCCATAGTCCATAGATTTACTAAAGTACACTCATAATTAATCATATGCTAAGTTCGGAAAATACTCTCCGATTCTCTTTTCCACCTCTATCGTTCTTACATAAATGAATAAAATAAGTTTTAATCGAAATCGTTCCGGGGGGTTTCGATTGAAAGAACGATAGGGGTGGAAAAGAGGTAACGGAGTGAATTTTTCGAACTTAGCAATCAGCTAAGACGTTTTCGGGAAACCCACTCGCGTTAGCTCGATTCCTAACCTTTGCGTTAGCTTACCTAACCCGAACATCATCTAACCCGAGTTACGAAAGTACGCTGCTGTTAACCGATCACTGACTTGGATTGATTTTAACACCAAATCCGATAAATGCTTGATTCTTGATTCATAAATGAACGTAACTTGACCCTTAGGCCTTAATCGGTGAGGTAGAGTCGGGCGGATTCCTTCATATTTTCTATTGGCTTCTTCTTTGCTTATCAAATG